>JAZDUH010000264.1:0-403819 GCA_036419115.1 Scarus forsteni
TTAACTTTTATAAGAAGGCCAACTTCATTCTTAAAATTCTGACTTTTATTCCAGGATTCTGACTCCAGTCTTAAACTCAAAATTTAATTTCAGAAAATGAGCATCCTTCATGCTCATTAAAGTAAACTCTAAAAACACATGGGGTAAAAGGCACTGGTACAAATGTCCCAGGTTGCAGCTCTCGGGATGAATTTTAAGAAAATAAATAATAATAAGTATTAAATATTTTGATAGCTCTGGAGGAAAATATACTGAAATGTGTATCACAGAATAAATACTGTGATGTGATTTTTTTTTTTTGTCCACATTGCCCAGCCCTGAAGCGTTTGCTTTTTCCCTCTGTGCTGATTTTCCTCCTGCAGTCAGAGGAGTGGATCCCCGGGGACGCTGCAGCTTTAAGTGGACATAATTGAGAGTCAATGATCACACATCAGCTGCAGAGTAACTAATCACGCTCGCTCGCCCGCTGGAACACAAATCAGGAGTGAGGGAGTCCATCAGCGGGCTCAGCTGTGCGTCCGTCACGCTCCCACGCTCACTTCTCCTCTCATTTCTCCTCTGGTTTCAGCCCGCCGGCACCCGCGGCGAGGAATCAACCTGACTAGGACCGGGACCGGGACCGGGGACCCCGAGTCTGAGCCATGCTGTCCGCCGCCATCCAGATCCTGGCGTTCGCCTTGGCTGTCCTGGGTGTCCTCGGCGCCACGGTAGCCAAGCTGCTCCCCAACTGGAAGGTGAGCATGAAGCGTGTGGTCCAGCGTGATGACGCCGATCTCGCAGATGCAGGGCCTGTGGATGGACTGCGTGTGGTACAGCTCGGGCGTCTTCAGCTGCACCATGAAGAACTCGGTGCTGTCGCTGCCGCCGTACCTGCAGACCACTCGGGCCTCCATGGTGCTGTGCTGCATCGTGGCCACCTTCGGACTCTTCCTCGCCTCTTTGGGGCTCAAGTGCACCCGCTGGGGGGGCAGCCACCGAGCGAAGGGGCACACGGCCATCGTAGCGGGCGGGTGCTTCATCTCGCCAGCCTCTTGTGCCTCATCCCGGCGTCCTGGTTCACCAACGAGGTCATCACCGTGTTCCTTACCACAGACCTGCCCGACAGCAGCAAGTACCAGCCAGGAGGGGCGCTGTGCGTGACCTTTATCTCTGCGGGCTTCCTCCTGGCCGGGGGGGTCATTTTCTGTATGTCCTGTCCCGGGGCCGAGAACCAGACGGCGGACTACCCTGCATAAGCGCCGACCCGACATGATGGGGATGTACGGCGAGGAGGCGTTGGAGGCGGAGCACGTGCATCCGAAAACCAGGAAAAACAAAACAGTGCAGCTCCAAACGGACGAGGTGAAACCGGAGCACGGCGAGGAGCAGAGGGGCTACTCGTCCCCCGCCAAACTCCCCCAGAAAGACCTGAAGGACAGCTACAGCCTGCAGGAGTACGTCTGAGTGTGGACCCTCAGCTGAGAGGCTCTGCTCTTATGAGGGGGGGAGGCGGCGAGTGGGGCGGCGAGCAGGGGGTTTGATGGGGCGTGCCAAATTCAATCTGAGAGAGGACTCAAAAGGCGGTGAAGTGGAGCCGCACACACGAGCCACACGCTGTAAATCCTTTAAACACTGACGCAGCTTCACACACCAAAGAGCCGAACCTGCTGATTGTAGAAAAAAAAAAAAAAAGAAATCAAAAGCCATCATTTTGCAGCTGCAGATGTCGTCTGAGATTCAAATGCTGCTGAAGCAGAGCCGACCCAAAGCGACCTGCAGCTGGGAGCCGGGTTTTATCAAACAGAAAACAAAAAAAGAAAAGTCTAAAAGTCAGGATAATCATAGAAATGTTCAAACTCTTTTTATTATATCATTTTTATTTTGAAAAAGGGACAATCTTAGTCATTGTTTTGTTCAGAAATGTTCAGGGTTCCCACATGGCCTGGAAAGCCTGGAAAATCTGGAAAATGATCCACCAGTTTTCCAGTCATGGAAAACATATAGAAAATGAGAAAAAGTAATATTTCGATTTTATTTAAATTATTCAATGTTGTCAGTGGGATTTCCCATTTTCCCATCTTTTTTTGTGATGTGGTGTTCTTTTGGTGATCATTTTATGGGAGTATAATCGATGATTTTCTTCATGAAAATAAGAATTTATGGTAGTGATGAACTCATGGATTCCCAGACCACAAGTGCATACCATATTTGTCTCTGTTAAGTATAAATGTATTAAAGGCCTCTTGAGATGTGACATCCCATTTTCAGAGGGATCTCATGCCTATAAAAATAGATACTATAGATTCACCTTGATGACAGAGACATGTACAGAACATTATCCTGTAAGAGTGGAAGCAAATCTGATCAAGAGAATAAGAAAACCACATTTTTCCAAAACTCTGGAACTGAGATAAATACTTAGAAACTATCAAATTATTTACCTCTGCCAAGGAGAGTTTTTGCTGGACTTCGTCCATGTTTTTGGGTTGTTTGTTTGTGAGCAAGATAACTCAAAAAATTTGTGAAATTTTGATAAAAGTTTTAGGAAACGTGTTGGTTGGGCAGTATATCATATGCTTCTTTTTTTTTGGAAGATGAAAAAATTAAATATCTAAATTATTTGCTCATTCAAGTTGTTAGTTAGTGTTTTATTTATTTCATTCATACATCTGAAATAAAACATATTCATAAGTATATAAGTGAATGATTAAAAACAGAAAGAACAATCTTATATTATCTGCCCCTTTTAGACACTTAAAAAATATTTCAAAAAACAACAACACAATGATCAACATAATTTGTAACAGCGATGATAATAAAATAAAACAGCTGTCATCAACACTGCTGCTCTCAAATTCTTTTGATTCTCAATGACAACAACACCAAGCAACAACCTCCAAAATAATACTAATAACTAGAAAGCACTCAGAGAGCGCAGACCTCCACCAGCGCCACAGTTCTCAGCCATATTGTGATTTTCACCATAAATATTAGTCCTACCTTTATTTCATCTAAATTTTTAGATTCCTTGACCATGAAAACATACCATTAGCAACTGGTTTAATAATGATATCTATTTGAGTTCAGTAGTTATTCACAGAATCACATTTTTCACCATGGCGGCCAGACGCTGATCCCGATCAGCACCAAAATGAAATCAGTTCTTCCTTTTCCCATGCTGAACATTTCCTGAAAATTTCATCCAAATCCATCCATAACTTTTTGAGTTATTTTGTTCACGGACAGACGGACGGACAAACTCTCCCGAAAACATAACCTCCTTAGCGGAGGTAAATATGTTTGAGAGATTTCATCAATTACAAAAATGGTCTTGGTACTTTCTTAATATCCTGCCCTTTAATGTTCTTTTAAATGTAAATTTTGATAAGGATTGTTTAATGTCTTTGGTTAGATTATTCCGTAAATTAACCCCTTTAACAGAAACACAACAACCCATCTTTTTTGTCCTAAATTTTGTTTTTTAAAAAATCTCTGTTCCTCTTAAATTATAATTACTTTCTCTTTTTCAAATCCTTTTCTGAATCTGAATCTTTTGTTCCATTGGTTGAATATATAAAGACAAAAAGGATTCCAGTTTTCATGAAACTTGTATTTGTTTTTTAAAGGAGATGAAATATTGATCAGAGTTTATGTTAATATACTGTGAAATAAGCTCAGAAATCAGTGTCCAAGCCTGCCAGCATTCAGGCTACATTTTAAACATAAAATTAAAAAAAACAAAAAACAAAATGCAATTTACTGTCAGAGAGAAATTCAGTTAAGTTTGGAATTTATTTTTACATGAAGTCAAAACATTATCCATGTGGTTTTTGCGCCACATGTACTGAAGGGTCATTTTAGATGGAAAAATTATTTTCGGCAGGTCGAGATTAAACTTGAAATGATGAGAATAAAATTGACATTGTAAAATAAAAGGTGAAATTACAAGATAAAAGTTGAAAGGCGACATAAAATTTTGTGATATAAATAAAAAAGTTAAAATGTCCAGAAAAAAGTCGAAAGTCAAGAATGAAGTCGACATACTTCATTCTTGACTTTTCAACTTGTATCATAAATCATACTTCGACTTTAGTCTCGTCATTTCTACTTTAATCTCGAAATTTCAACTTTAAGACTTCCCCCAAATTATTTTCTCCATCTAACATTGCCATTGTAATCTCCTGTACACTTGGATTTTTTTCTTTAAGAGGAAAAAATCAATTCAAATCGTAAATTGAGATTTGTGGTTAAAACATTTCAGATTATTTTAAGTCCATCTTTTCCAACCCCTCTTGTTTTGTCCTGGCATGAGAAAGAAGTGATGAGAAATTGGTCGTGCTCTGAATTCGGATGCAGATTCTGGAATTGTTTCTAAGGATTTTCTAACATTACATGAAAGGGTCATTTTCTATATTTTCAAGAATAACTTGGCTACGATTA
The DNA here is from genome assembly GCA_036419115.1 of Scarus forsteni. NCBI lineage: Eukaryota > Metazoa > Chordata > Actinopteri > Labriformes > Labridae > Scarus > Scarus forsteni. The sequence continues at coordinate 4,420 of JAZDUH010000264.1, forward strand.
TAATGAATGCCTTGGTGTTGCTTTGTGTCCTTTGGTTTAAATTTATTTTACAGATTGCCATTATATTTTTTATTTGAACAGTATTTAAGTAATCCACAAAATAGAGTTTTACAAAAAACCCAGCAAATTAAAAGCTCTAATTCAGAGGAAATGTTGCTGCATTTAAAGTTTTCATGCTATGTTTTTTGACGTAGCAGGCGGTGGCTTTATGCCGCACAGTCAGAAGGTTGCTGGTTTGATCCCTGTGTCAGTCGGGGTCTTTCTGTGTGGAGTTTGTATGTTCTCCCTGTGCATGCAAAGGTTCTCTCGAGCCTCTTCACACAGAGCAAAAACATGCTCATAAGGTCAAATGGTGACTAAACTGTCCTTAGTTGTGGGTGTGAGTGTGAAAGGTTGTCTCTCTATGTGGCTCTGTGATTGGCTAGAGAGAGGCTCAGACCTTCTGGGATCAACAAAGAGATGAGTGTTATGGATAATGGATGGATGGATGGTGTATTTTATTAGTATTCTTTCATTGAAATGCATTTATTGGTATTTAAAGGGACTGTGAGGAGTTTCTAAGTAATTACAAAAAAAGTCTCACTTTTAGATATATGCCTGATGGAAATACACACTTTAAGATGAGTTTTATAGCATCAAAATAGGTTATCTATAAATGCTATTCCTTAGCCTTCCAGTCGGGTCGGACAGGGCTGGACTGGCCTGGATACTCAACTTCAGGAACAAGACAATTAAAACTAGAGCAAATTTATATTATTCTGACACTTCTTAGAGCACGGGGCTCTAAGTAGAGATATTTAGCCGGCTACAAAACTACGATACAAAGTTTTCCAAAAATTGCTTGTTGTCACGCATCAAAAACTACCGCTACGTAACTAGAAAGAGATACACTACCTCGTGGCTTTGCATCCTGTAAGTTGTTGAAAAAAGAAGTTGTAAAGCAATGCAGAGTTCTGAGGAAGGTCCGAGCTGCATTCATTAGCATCACAACAAACACACGCTTTAGTTTGGGTCACGTCTTTTGGTACATTCCAGTTGTAGTCAGAAGTAGGAATTTCTGAGTTCTGAGTAGGAAACTGCAACTAGGACGTCCCCCGAAGTCTGAATTTCCTACTGGGAACTCGGTGAAACCTCGCCACCCCTGAGTTGACAATCAAAGATGGATGCCCCCAGTGTGAACAGTTATTTAGCTCCTGTAATAATCAATTTATTTGCACTTCTGACTGGGGTGTGTCGCTCTAGATCAGCTGTATACATAGTATTGTCAGACTTATATTTACAAAAATGCTGCAATAGTGATAATCCAATTCTTCATGTGATATTTGTGAACAACAACGCAGGGTTGATAACAATAGCTAACAATAGCCTGGTAGATCAGCTTGTTTTTTCCAACTTCAACTGGAACGCCAATAAGTGATGATGTCACTCCCAGTTCTGAGGTTACTGGAACGCAGCATTACGACAGCTGCCGCGCGTGCTCATGGATAGCAGAGTCTTTATGTTGCCGCAAATAGATTCCCCTCATAGGGCCTTTACAATACCCAAAACCAGTGAAGTTGGCACGTTGTGTAAATCGTAAATAAAACAGAATACAATGATTTGCAAATCCCTTTCAACTTATATTCAGTTAAATACACAGAAAAGACAAGATACTTAACGTTCAAACTGAAACTTTATTTTCTTTTGCAAATAATCATCAACTTAGAATTTAATGGCAGCAACACGTTGCAAAAAAGTTGGCACAGGGGCATTTTTACCACTGTGTTACATCGCTTTCCTTTTAACAACACTCAGTAAATGTTTGCGAACTGAGGAGACCAATTTTTGAAGCTTTTCAGGTGGAATTCTTTCCCATTCTTGCTTGATGTACAGCTTAAGTTGTTCAACAGTCCGGGGTCTCCATTGTTGTACTTTACGCTTCATAATGTGCCACACATTTTCAATGGGGGACAGGTCTGGACTACAGGCAGGCCAGTCTAGTACCGCACTCTTTTACTCTGGCCACGCTGTTGTAACACGTGCAGAATGTGGCTTGGCATTGTCTTGCTGAAATAAGCAGGGGCGTCCATGAAAAAGAGGTTGCTTGGATGGCAACATATGTTGCTCCAAAACCTGTATGTACCTTTCAGCATTAATGGTGCCTTCACAGATGTGTAAGTTACCCATGCCTTGGGCACTAACACACCCCTATACCATCACAGATGCTGGCTTTTGAACTTTGCGCCTATAACAGTCCGGATGGTTCTTTTCCTCTTTGGTCCAGAGGACACGACGACCACAGTTTCCAAAAACACTTTGAAATGTGGACTGGTCAGACCACAGAACACTTTTCCACTTTGCATCAGTCCATCTTAGATGAGCTCGGGCCCAGGGAAGCCGGCGGTGTTTTTGGGTGTTGTTGATAAATGGCTTTGGCTTTGCATAGTAGAGTTTTAACTTGCACTTACAGATGTAGACGAACTGTAGTTACTGACAGTGGTTTTCTGAAGTGTTCCTGAGCCCATGTGGTGATATCCTTTACACAGTGATGCCGGTTTTTGATGCAGTACCACCTGAGAGATCGAAGGTCACCGCTAGTCAGTGCTGGTTTTCGGTCTTGCCGCTTACGTGCAGTAATTTCTCCAGATTCTCTGAACCTTTTGATGATATTACGGACCGTAGATGATGAAATCCCTAAATTCCTTGCGATAGCTGGTTGAGAAATGTTGTTCTTAAACTGTTGGTTTATTTTGCTCACGCATTTGTTCACAAAGTGGTGACCCTCGCCCCATCCTTGTTTGTGAATGACTGAGCATTTCAGGGAAGCTGCTTTTATACCCAATCATGGCACCCGCCTGTTCACCTGTGGAATGTTCCAAATAAGTGTTTGATGAGCATTCCTCAACTTTCTCAGTCTTTTTTGACACTTGTGCCAGCTTTTTTGAAACATGTTGCAGGCATTAAATTCCAAATGAGCTAATATTTGCAAAAAATAACAAAGTTTACCAGTTTGAACGTTAAGTATCTTGTCTTTGCTGTGTATTCAATTGAATATAGGTTTAAAGGGATTTGGAAATCATTGTATTCTGTTTTTATTTACAATTTACACAACGTGCCAACTTCACTGGTTTTGGGTATTTTAAGTTGCCTGGTGGGCCATGCTGAGTGAGCAGGAGGGCTGCATGTGGCCCCTGGGCCTCCAATTGCCCACCCCTGGCATATATGATTGTAAAACAAAGAACAGATGATTGTAGGAAAAAATGGTTTTAAAGTCTGATGTTTGCTCCCAGCACTGAGCTTATTCAACATTTCACAGAGACTAAACTATGAACACTTTTGTTTTCAGTAATTTGGTGTAAAAACATTTTTAATTTAAAAGAAAATACAAAAACAGAAATCAAACACTCAGATGTGTTTAATCTGCTCAGTCTTTGCTTTGGGTCGGCTCTCAAACTGGTTTTCAGATGTTTCTCAGTTCATATCACTCCTTCAGCTGCTGCTTCTGTTCAGTTATACAAAAGAAATCCAGTAGGATTAAAAATGTTGATATTTTTGAACTCATGTTGATAAAAAAAAAAAAATCCAGATCTGTGGAGCCAGATGACGCCGTCCGCTCCGTCTTTTCCCAGCGGTTTGAGGGGGAGGTGAGCGGTGCAGCGCAGCGTGGAGAGAGGTAATGATGCTCTTTGCTTTCCCATTATCCTCTCACCACGCTCGGGTGCACACACACACACACACACACACACACACACACAGCCTCCTTCAGCTGTATAAAGGACATGCAGTCATTTTCAGGATGTTTCTGTGAAGCTCGATGGAGACCAGACAACATTTGGAGGTCGTGGGGGGGTTATGTTAAGACAAAGAAAGGTGTCCACTGGGGGCCTCGTGCTGCAAGGGGCCTAGAAATAAAACCATCATGCAGATCTGTATATGTCTGACATTTCTTTATATGATTATTATTATTTCATTGACTGAATTTCAACTGAAAGCCTTTGCCACAATCATTATTGTCTGTTTTTGATCCAAGAGGCGAGGTGGTTCGATTCTTGAACATATTTTATTTTTCCCCAAAAAAGCTTCTTCAGATGTCTAAAGCCGAAAGAAACATTGTGCTATTAAAATAGGACATTACCCTGCAGGCTCCTGACTAATACTGTGTTCCATAGGGGCGGGAGAAAAAATGGATTACATAAGTAATGGGATTTTTTGTTTGACGATTTTAAATCAATTTTTTGTTCAAAAATCAAAATTTAAATGCTTCATTTCAGTCTGTGTTAATAAGCCACTTTTAAATGCAGTCCAGGCTTTTGAAGAGAGAGGATAAAAAGCTGGTTAAAGTTAACCTGACATGCCAGGTGGACAGTTCCATATTGGAATTATTTCACTAATCCATCTGTGAAGGAGCCCTGCGAAGGGTCAAAACCTTTAAAAACAACACCAGCTTTTGATTGGACGATCATTTGACTCATCACACTCATCACAGACCAATCCATATCAAGCAGCACTGCTATGACGTTGCATATGAAGCGGCTAAACTTAGCAGCTAATGGCCTACAAGGGCAAACAACAGTTAGTGGCCATTAACCGTGGCTTAGTGTTGTTTGCCCTTGTTAGCTCTTAGCCATAGCAGCTAACAACCGTTAGCCATTAGCTTAACTTAACCTTAAGACTATAGTTTCACATTAAATTATACCACACACGTATCATTTAACACTTATATGTGATATGAACCTCGTCAAAGACAATCTCTTTGAAGTAAACTTATGAGGAGAGCAGATTTCGCCAAGTATCACAGAGTAACCATGAAGACCATAGGATAACCGGCATTAGCTGCCATTATTTGTACAACAGGAAGTGACTTCACTTCCTGTCAAGTCACTTCATGTTGTCGTCACACCCCCAGCTCCCACTGCTCATGCTTCTCTTCCCTGATTGGGCACTAACCATTTAGCTGAGTGAAACCGTTGGACAATGTAGGCTGGCAAGACGGAGATGCATGATTACAGAATCAGGCAGGTCCATCTGCTCTGCAAGGCTAGGTTAAAATATATTGCTGAATAAATCCCAAAAACAGACTCACATGTGATGTGTATTTTATCTGATATAGTCTGTAGGCGTCATCATTGTTCATCTTTTTCACAGGTGTTAAAAAAGCTAACTAAAAATTGCAAAAATCGGCAATATCGTAGAATCGCAAAAATCGAATCGGCACCTAAAAAATAGTAAAAATTCGAATCGGGGAGAAAAGCGTATCCTCCCAGTCCCAGTGTTCCAGCTGTACCCGGAAGTCCAGATTTCTGAGATCTGAGTGGGAAATTTCCTACTTGGAACTCTGGGGATCCTCACCGCCCCTGATTTGACAATTAAAGATGGCTGCCCCCAGTGTAAACAGTTATTAAGCTCCTGTAGTAATCCATTTTTTACCTCTTCTGACTTGTGTTAGTCACACTAAATCAGCTGTATACACTGTATTGTTCGATGTTTATATATAGAAATGTTGCTATAGTGTTGTTGACAACCTTCATGTGGTATGTGTGAACAACACAGGGCGTGTTAACAACGGTTAGCAATAGCTTGGTTGATCAGACAGCTTTCCTGACTTTGTTACTGGAACGCTGATAACTCAGATATAAAGTCATCCCACTTCTCTCTTCTCAGTTCAGATGTACCGTAAGTGGAGCGAAGCAGAACTGCTTTTTGTTTGCCTCACTCCTGAGTCCATGAGAAGCAGATAGACACCATTTTTTTTTTACAGTAACAAGGAAGAGACAGGCAGGGTTCACCCACCACTAATAAGCTTACAGTCAGATTCAGTGGGTATTGTTAGCCCGCCTCTGCCTACAGTCATCAGATAAACTCTTCAGCAACTCTAGACGGTCCTGTGCTTGTTGTGACTTGTTTTTTTTACCATGTTAAGTTCCGTTATCTTTTAGACAAATACTGGCCTGTTATGTAATTTTCAAAAGAAATACGCAGAGTATTTGTTGGCATGCATGAGGGCCACATTTTGGTCTTTGCCCGGGGCCTCTGACCCACTAAAACCGGCCCTGGTTGTCGTCTAGCTGGAGGGGAGCCGTCAGTCAAACATGCCAATGCTTCACAGGAGTAAAAAAAGAAATAGAGCCGCCAAGTCGATCGCCCACGCTGCCTCTCAGTTTAGCTTCACAACCTTCTCTGGAGCAGAGGGAACGATCCAGAAGAGAAAGGAGACTTGATTGGTCAGCGCTGCAGCTCCATCTCACTGTCAGAGCTGACAGTGATGCTAAACGAAGGAAACAGGAGCTGCAGCAACAGCACACAGAGCAACATCCACAGAGCCACTGTGCTCTTCACTGATGCTGCTTTTTTGTCTTTGTGTACAAGCCTTAGGAAGGGTTCATACATAAAGATTATCGGGCTGTTTGTGTCCTGACTTCTCCCTTCCTAACCAAGGCCGGCAAATTTAAGATTATGTTCTGTTTTAGAAGATTATCCTGTGGTCTGAGGTGTGAAGAGTGATTTTTTCCTGATAATTGGCTCTGAAATATTAAACTTGTTCAATATTTCCGATCAGAAATCTTGTTTGGGGAAAGCCAATGACTCCTGAGTCATGACTCCATGAATTGTGACGTGAAAGCAGCCAGAAGCGAGCTGACTGAGGAACAAGGAAGCAGGCGTAAATAAAAACAAACATGACCTAGGGCTGGACAATATTACCTAATCTCAATATTACGATTAATTGAATGTCTTACCTCGATTACGATTAATGAACAATTATTTGATGATATGCAGGAACACATTAGTGGTTATTCCAATGGTCATCGACACGGTCTTCCTGCAGTATTTACACCTAACTTCTTTCTGCTTTATGTCCTCTGCACAGAATCCAAAATGTGTCTAAATAACGGAGACGGTATCTTTTTTTTACTACAAGGTCCTCTGATGGATTGGTGCTTGTCTCCTCCATGTTGGCAGCACGTCCTTCGCTTTTGGCGAAAGTGAACATAGACTATATGGAGGGGGCGCAGTCACGTGACTTGCATCTCGTGAAAATCATCAAAAAATCTTCATGAGTAAAATTACTTCAATTATAGGGTCTAAATGTCTATTTCGATTATTTTTCGATTAATTTCCCAGCCCTAACATGACTGAACATGACCGAAACATAAAGTGAAGGACCAGCTCACATGTCCACACTGTCTTCAGAATTTGTCCACAGTATTCTTTTTTTATTAATTCTGGATTTTTCCCTCTAATCTCAAGATCACTATAATTCCCTTTTCTTGTATGTCCTCTTCCATGTTGTGCTTTATTTTTCCGGTAGTTGCCATGTTTCTTCTTCTACATTCTTTAGATCACGTTTGATCACGGGACATTTTTGTCTCAAATAAAAAATTGTGTAATTATTAGGCTTTTACTGCTATGCATCACCAAATGTATGAACCTGGCTACCTCCCTTAAGGAGCAGAGCTTGCCAATGACTTTATAATATATTTTATATATTTACTGGTGTCATAGGGCTTGAGCAACCTCACATCAAAAACTCCAAACTCACCCATCAAACAAGAGCTCTGTGATAGCTCAGAAGATCTTTTAAGGATCCCTTGTCCACTATCTGAATGTATTTTACCCTCAAATTCATAAAATCTTTTTTCATTATGATCTATTCAGGGAAATTTTTGTGATAGTTTTGTGCTGCTGTCTTGACTCTGACTCCTCACCTCTTAGTGAAACATAAAGATTAAAAAAATAAATAATATAAGACTGAAATTACCTCCAAATTTTTGTGCTTGACATGACGACAGAGGGAGGAGGCAGGCCCGTGACTGAGACAAAGTTGCACCGTCATCTGTGGGTTATTTCAGTGTTCAGATGTTCCAGTAGATAACTGGTAAAAACATGAAACTGAGAGTCGAACACAGATATCCAGTGGTTTTTAAAACCGGCACGTTCACTCTGAGGCACATTTTTCCACAGGAGCAGCCCAGGTAAGACATTTCTCTGTTATTCTTCACTGTATATGGATTATTTTAAGCTGTTATTATGGTTGATTTCTTTCTTTGTTTTCATGTAAATGCAGCCGTTGCTGTTTTTCTTCCAAGAGGGACAAAAAATGATATTTTTCATAATAAATTTGGAATTACCTCTTTAAAAAGTGAAGGTTCAGGAAATAAATGGTGAACTTATTTCATATTTATTTGTAATACATGATTGTACCAATATATTATTTAAGGGAAATAACCAACTTAGATACAACAACCAGCAACAAGGAAACAAATCTATAAAAACTAAAGATTTGACGTACAATTCAGACCTACTGCCCATTTTATATTGGATGTAACATGAAGCCATGGTCAAGACCACCTACTTAAGTTCAGACAAGGCATCAGAAATGTGATTGAAGTGACTTTGAATGTTACATGGTTGTTGATGCCAGTATAGCCAGTGAAAATATTTCACAAACTGCTGATCTGCTGGGGCTTTCACACACAACCAGCTATAAGGTTTACAGAGAATGGTCCAAAAAATATAAATATATATCCAGTGAGCGGCAGCATTTTGGGCCTTATCAGTATCATAGGTCAACAGTATCCCAAGATTTCCACTTGTAGTTCGCCCGTACAGCCTGCACCCTTGATCTGTCTGAGGAGCACACCAGCAGCTCTGCACTGGTTCGCTGGAAATACACAACAAGTCTAATTTAAACTGTGCGCTAGTCTCCGTCAATCAGGACAGTACAGCAAGTGCAAAGTTCCTGGGTCATTAAATGTACAATGAAAGTAGAGGAAATTATATAAATGTCCAAAGAAACCAACATCAGGTAGAAAACTTGACTTGTGGTTTAAATGTTGCTCTTCCGGTCATCTCTTAAACCCACACTTAAGTCATGAGGTTTAGGTTCTCTTCTGATCTTTAAATCCTGTTGTTCAAGCTTCCAGGGCAGTGCTCTACAGAGCAATGCTAAATATGTTTCCAGTTGGTGAGATAACATGTCAGCAGGAATCTTTTCATCAACCTTGATTTACCCATGACATGAAGAATTAAGGAGCTTTGAGAGAAACTAACAAGTTGTCCCTAATAGAGTGGCCAGTTATTGTAAATTTCAATTTGAGCATTTTACTCAACATTTAATTTTTGTCTCAACAATTTTTTTTCTCCATATATGAACAAGCATCAAGCTGCATCATGAAGAAAACCCCCCCCTTATTTTTTTACTCCTTTTAAATCCTGTTTTATATTTTTTTTTACAAATGGACATGGGACAAAAGTGTCACAAAACGATATTTGATAGATTTGACTAATTTAAACGAGAATTGAAACCTCTTTGAACACATAAATGCATGAATCAGTTTTAGATTTTTCTGTCTTGTTACTTTTTTCATTGAGTTATTTTCTATTTTAACTCATAAATTCAAAGTTTATTTCATGTTTAACTGAAGCTGTTTTACTCTTCAGGTATGGGAGGAAAAAAATCCAAACCTGAAGAGCCTCCGCGTAAGATTGTTTTGATATTTCTTTGTCATGGAAAGTCACAGATTGTTGTTGCACGAGGGTAACCTTTCGCCTTATCTAAACTTCTGTTGTTCTTCTACCAGTTCTTTTCAGATCATGGCGGACAATAAACTGGAAGTAAGTGTGCCTGAAACAATCAGTTATGTTTTCATCTGATAAGTTGACAATGCCTCCAGGAACAGACGGTGAGCATTTTCTTGTAAAGCCAGTGATAGTCACAGTCGACTGACTACCAAGCAAAACTCTTTTACAGGAAGCTTTTGAAACATAAGAACCAGTTCCTTTCATTTCCAGATTTCCTGAGTTGTTGGTTCATGTGCTTTTTGTTCTGCCTGATGACATCCTTACTCTACAACTATGTCCTTCTGTTCACATGTAAACAACTTAACTTTTTGATTGCCATTGTGTCAAAACCAAAAAGCCAGCTGGACTATGATTTAAGAGAATTAGGACTGATGCTCTGATTGCATTGATCTTTGTTACACCCACAACACACCAACGTATAAACAAGGCACATAACCCTTCCTCTTTCCGCCAAGAACATTGGTTCCTGGCTTTTGGTTTCAGTTAAAATGCAGCTAATTAAAAGTGAAATCATATATTTCCCTTTCATGTGTCACCACCTGCAGGTCATTTTGGTTTCTCATAAAACTTTTTAAGTTGTCATACAGCTATATCCATTCATTCTTGAGTTAAAAGTGCATCATCTTTTTTTCACATGAATTTGAGAAGTTGAACATTTTTCTCAATGTGGGTCTCAGATTGTCATTAAGGGGTGATGGTGGGTCTTCATTGAAGGAGTCATATTCATGGCAGCTACCATATTGAAAAAAAATATAAAATTAACATAAAATCAATCTAGAATCAAACTAGAAAAGCCCTCAGAGAGCTCAGATCTGTGCAAAGCAGCTCAGTTCCTGCAGTGGCTTTTCCACAACCCCTATAAAAGATGCAATTGTGGATCACCAGATCCAGCACAGAGCCAGGATCCAGACCAAACTCAGCACATACACGGAGGTGATGTTCCCAACAAGTTTTGGGAACATCACTTAATGATTTGATTTTATATGAATTATTGAATGTCGTCAAGGGGATTTCCCACTATAAACTTTGAGTTTTTTTTTTTTTTTTTTTACGTCGATCTAGATCAGCTCCAGATGAATTTCCCCTGAACAATAGAGACATGGACTCCATATTATCCTGTAAAATTGAGGCAAATCCCTTAAAGATATTATTTTTTTTAACATTTCTGACCAATGTTTACTTTTGTGTTTTATTGTTATTATAAATTTGGAATTTCTTGCATTCAGAAAAATATACATTTCACCACCAAAATCTAATGGCTTCTTTCTTTGACCAAACCACACCTCTGGTTTAACCTGACACGCCAGATGGACAGTTCCATATTGGAAATATTTCACTAATCCATCTGGAAAGGAGCCCTGCGAAAATGTTTTCAGAGGCAGAACCTTCAAAAACAACAGCAGCTGTGATTGGATGATCGTTTGGCTCGTCACACTCATCACAGACCAATCCATATCAAGCAACGCTGCTATGTATGACTTAGCATATGTAGCGGCTAAACGTAGCGGCTAGGGGCCAACAATAGTTAACAGCCGTTAGCTGTTGCTTGCCCTTGTTAGCTGTTAGTTGTAGTGGCTAATGACTATTGGCCATTAGCTTTAACTACCTTAAGACTATCATTTCAGGTTAAGTTATACCACACGGATGTATCAATTAACACTTTATGTGACATGAACCTCGTGAAAGAAATTACCTATGAAATAAACTTATGAGGAGAGCATATTTCACCAGGTAACACTAAGTAACCATGATGACCACAGGCTAACCGGCATTAGCTATAATTATTTTCAAACATGCAGTCACTTCCTGTTGTCTTCACGTCCAGTATTCCCGCTGCTTCCACCTCTCTTCCCTGATTGGGCCATTAAGCATTTAGCCAAGTGAAGCCGTTGGACAGTAGAGGCTGGAAAGATGGAGATGCATGATTTCAGAATCAGGCAGATATGTCTGCTTTGCAAGACTACCTCCGGTTAAGGTTTTCCTGTAAATCCATTCAATAGGTTTTTCATAATTTTGCTAGCAAACCGACAAACATACGCCTGCAAAAACATAGCCCCCTTGGTGGAGATAGCAATGGGGTGGACCTTAGGTGGTTTAAGGCATTCTAACTTAAAGCAACACTAGCATGCACTCATAATCCTTATGCTCGTGTTTATGCATAACAAATCTGTTTTATAAGACAAGTTGGAAAAAAATCAGACCTTGTTCAGTGTAAGGACATACATTCATTAACTATTAAGTTCATAATAATATTGATACCAGCTGTGAGCATGTTTATTCCTGGTGTGAGAATGGAGATTTTAACATGGGGTGTGTTTGTGACCTGCTGTCTTTTGAGTCAGCCTCTAGTGGACACTTGTGGAACTGCAGCTCCTACCCCATGTTTTCTCTTAATATGTTTTCATGGTTTCCAGATTTTGATATTACAAGTTACATGATGTAGTATTACAGCCACATTATACACCAACAAGAAAACAAATATGTAAAAATACATGTTTACAAACACTTGCAGACCTGGAGTCAAGGAGGGATAAATTGGAAAACTATCAGTGTCTTTTACGTTTTGGGACTTTCTTTGTGGTATTGAAGTGAAGTTTAGGGCTGTGCTTCATCTCAGGGACAAATTAAATCTCTGTGAAATGATACTTCTTGTAAATCTCCAGTCTTTAATATCTGCATCTTCACACAGAGACAAACCAAATGTCCTGTAGTACGTGAAGGACTACAAACCGTGCAGCGAGGACAACACATCAGGGTTCTTCTTCACGGGCCGGTGCAGGAAAATCCAGCTTCATCAACTCCGTCCAAAGTGTCCTGCACGGAAGGATGTACACACATGCACTGGCAGCTAATGTTTCTATCAGCAGCTTCACCAAAAAGGTTTGACTTTCTATTTGGCAGACCTTTAAAAATTAAGGAGTTTCTAACGTCATGAAACATGCATATCAGGCCAGTCACAGTGAATAAATGACCCTTTGCTGTTGCATAATGGTGTAAATCAATAAACGTTTTGGGGGTTCCGGACCCCCCTGTGTATTTGTTGATCTACCCTGAGGACCCCCAACTGTGCTGATCACTGTCTTCTCTGTTTGCTTGTAGCACTCGTGTTATTTTAAATGCTAACCTGAAGCATGCAAGGTGATGAGTTTTCCCACAACACCCTCCTGCAGATGTTTTGAAGGAAAATCATTATTGAGAAATGACTGGTGTTTGTCCACTGAAACAGTAGGGGGCTCATATTTTGAAAAGGATGCAGATTGTGTTAAGTTTGTATGATGCAAACTTAAAGGTGCTATGAGGAGAATCTATTTCCGGCGACATATAGACTCTGCTACCCATGAACACGTGCAGCGACTGTCGTGAAGGCGTGACCCAAGCAAAAACATGCGTTTGTTGTGATGCTAATGAATGCAGCTCGGACCTTCCTCAGAACTCTGCATTGCTTTACAACTTCTTTTTTCAACAACTTACACCGGGATTCTACTGGATGCATATCCGGTCCGTCTCCGCTCTGCTCCGTCATCTGACGGGCGTCAACTCCCACTGGATCCGTCTGCGGTACGAAGCATTGCGGCTCCGACTTGCAGCGGGTCAACGAGCTCATAAAGTATTTTGTGGTGTTGCACCTCCAAAATCAAAAGCTCCTCATCCATGGTGAAGTGGGGTGAGACTGAACTTTTGACACCAGGTCTGTCTCCGCCCTAAATGATGTTTTCCAGGTACTTGCTGACTCGGTTTATTTTATTTTGAAACATCTACGGATGTTTTTATTTTGTGTTTGTGCTCAACTTCCTGTCCCGCACGATATTCTGTGTGCTAAATTGCTGCGCCGTGGTCCGGCGTCCGGCAAAAATAGAAGCTCTGCGTATCTGCTCCGTCTGCCGGAGGCCGGCGGAGCACATACGCAGCCGTGCCGGAGCCGCACCGCAGCTGGTGGAAGTACACGCATTGCTTATAATGGAAACGGATCGGCTCCGCTGCCGCAGCGGAGCGGAGACGGACCGGATACGCATGCAGTGGAATTTGGGCTTTACAGGATGCAAAGCGACGAGGTAATGTTTCTCTTTCTAGTTACGTAGTGGTAGTTTTTGATGTGTGACAACAACCAATTTTTGGAAAACTTAGCATCGTAGTTTTGTAGCCGGCTATATATCGCTACTTACAGCCCGGTGCTCTAAGACGTGTCAGAATAATATAAATTTGCTCTAGTTTTAATTGTCTTGTTCCTGAAGTTGAGTATCCAGGCCAGTCCAGCCCTGTCCGACCGTGAAGCTAAGGAATAGCATTTATAGATAACCTGTTTTGATGCTATAAAACTCATCTTAAAGTGTGTATTTCCATCAGGCATATATCTAAAAGAGAGACTTTTTTGTAATTACTCAAAAACTCCTCATAGCATCTTTAAATAAATTACACTTGGTGTAATTAAAGCTGCAAGCAGCATAGGATGGGTCCTTACTCTGTCGCAGATCCCTCATGCCAATTTGACCTCCATTTTTGCAGATTTTATCCCTTTTTGACACTTTGATCTGCTCAAAGTTATTATTAAGTTGAGTAGGTCATCTACCACTGCACAAAAATACATTTATGAAATACACTTAAATACTAGGAATGCACAATATTATCATTTTGATTGGTCTCGGCCGATATCAGCCAACAAAGTTTAGTATTGTTGATGGCCAATATTTAATTTTTTTCAGATATCAGCAAAAATCCAATATCAGGCATCCCTAATAAACACATCTGTACACATTTCTGTATCCTAAACACATCATGATTCCATCATGAGCAGCACTGGGCCAACCAAACTGCAGGAAAGTGTGTCTGTGGGGGTTTATTGAAACAGCAGCAGAAAAAAAAGCAGCTTAAGATCTTGAGTTTCTCCGTCGTCCTCCTCAGTACACAACCTACAAGATCCAAAACGGAGACCAGAAGACCTTTTACCCTTTTGTCTTCAACGACCTCATGGGTCTGAGCCCACAGGGGGGCGTCCTCGTGGACGATGTCAAACTGGCTCTGATGGGCCACATTAAGGAGGGATACAGGGTAGAGTATCTGATTACTTTACTGCATTAAATAGTTTCATTTTGACTGTACAGATGTTCTTCAAATGATTCAAACTTTTGTTTTCCAGTTCAATCCTGAATCAAAGATCTCAGATACTGATCCGTACTACAACAGATGTCCAACAAACAACGACAAAGTGCACGTGCTGGTTTGTGTGATCCCTGTGGACACTTTATCATTAATGCCCCAAGAAACTCTGCAGAAGATCCAGGACATCAGATCAGGGGCCAGTGAGCTGGGTAGGATCAGTCAAAATTAACATTTGTGCTGTTTGTTGAAAATCCACCCAAGTGTCTCTGAGATGGCCTGTTCACTATCAGGGCCTGAACATCTATACTGCAGTCCAGTTGTACTGTGAAGTCGAAATTTCTGAGTTTGAGCGGGGAAATTTTAACTTGAGCAATTTCCAACTTCCAGCTTTGCAGCTTTTAAGAGTCATCTGAAGGTGTGGTTCTGAAAAAAACAGACCTGTGACCATTTATAAACATCTATCCCTAATGTACGTACATTAGGGATGTAACGGTGTGAAATTTTCATATCACAGTTATTGTGACCGAAATTATCTCAGTTATCATTATTATCACAGTATTGTTGCAGTGTCCTAAAAATGTTCAAAACACGTTTGAACACGTTTTTGTTTGATGTAAGTGTAGATGTTACAGCTCATTATATTAGACCATGTCCAGGTTTTTTTTTTATTTTTTTTATTTTTGTCTCTCTGATGATAGTCCCTGAGACAGTTAACCCCTTTCATGACACTCCTCTGGTCTCCCCTCTCCCTGGCAGATCCCCTCAACATCTCCTTCTGTAAAATTTTCAAATTACGATAGATGAAATTCATAAACACGAAGTATGATGGAAAAAAGCGATCAATTTCAAAATACGACGAATACACAGCAAACAAACGGCAAGAATACCCTCCAGAATGAAACTAATGCTATTATTTACAAGATTTATACATTATTTAGACAGAGAATAAAAGCCACCTTTAATTCACTCAGATATGGCTCACTGATTCTTCTCTCTCTCTCACACTCTCTGCGGCTCAGTCTGCTCACAGCAGTACATCAGCTCACATGCGTCTTTTTCTTCCGCTGCAGCTTTGTGTTTTCGACAGGGTGACTGTTTTCAAGCAAGTTTCCGCTCAACATCCTTGTAAAACCAGACTTCAGAGTCCGTTTCAGGAGGAAAAGTCTCAGCTGTAGCGTCTCTAACTTTGGCTCTCAGACTCAGAGGCCAAACAATACAAACTGTGCATGCACGCCTCCATCTGATGGACCACAGCTGCTTGATGCAGACTCATAGTTTCCGGCTTTTCCAGGCAGTGAGCAGCATCGCTGTGAGTTATTGACAGTGTGGTGATCAAACTCAGTAATTAAAATAAAAACAATAATAATAACCATGGGAAATATTTACCGCGGTTTACCATTTTACCAGTAACCGTTACATCCCTAGTGTACAGTAATACCTATATGTTTGTAATCTATGAGCAACTTTGCGTGCATGAGTACACGTGTGTATGCCAACCATGTGCAATACTGTGCATACACAGGTCAGCCTGTGCACAACCTGTGCAAAACAACTGGTGTGGGCAAGTTTGTTTTTATTTTTGGACTGTTTGTCATCTATGTTGTTGCTTTGTCTTTTAATATGCTCTGTTTGTTTTATTGCCTGTTATTGATGTTTTTTTTTAGTTTTATGTATTGACACAAACCTGCTAATGGGACTGGAGATAGAAATTAGCCACTTGGCAATAATCGCATGCATTTACATGTAAATGTTCATGAATGCATACTGTCCCATTTAAAAAAAAACAAAAAATACAATAAAAATAAAAACGTCTAAATTTTATTTAATAAAAGGGTGTTGCACTTGAAATCTGAGATTGAAAAGAACATTGACGTAACACAAAAAGTTTGATTTGAAACCAAATTGACTTGCATGTGGTGATTCTAGAGACAGAAATATCCCCTCTTTCATAACTAGTTTCATTTTTGTCCACAAATGATCCTCTGGATACTTTGGTTTTAAGGAGTGCTTATTTCAGCTCATGTTCATCTCCAACCACAATGATCACTCCCCCCTGACTTCTGATTTTAACAAGGCATTTTCCCCACTCTCTGAACATTTCCTCTTTTTCTGACCATTTTCTGTAAACTCCAGCTATGTACAGTGCAAGAAAATCACCTGATTCTGAAGTTCAGTTTTAACTCCAGCAGGTTTTCACCCTATCTACATGCCTCAGTGCATTGAGTTGTGGCCATGTAATTGACTGATTGGCCAGTTGCATCAAACCAACAGTTGAATCCATAAAGTGGCTCATGTGAGTGTGCTGTATTTTTAATCAAACTCTGTTTTGTATTTAATGTTTTCTGTTTGGTTTTTCCTTTCAGGGATTCCTCAAGTGGTGATCCTGGAAGGTCGGTGAAGCCTACTCTGAAATCAAAGAGGATTTAAAGACGGTCTACAGGGTCACGCCCTTGAAAACTAAGGTGTGCTTTTTTATGGACTGAGATCAAAACTGGATTAGTTCAGACCCTATTCTGCATTTCTGAAAACCTCAAAATCAATAACTTTTCCTTAGTCTTTGTTCACTTAAAAAATAGTTGACTCTCAAAACTCAAAGCAGCCACTCTGGCGCAGGAGAGTGGATCCTACGAGAATCAAAAATGTCAATGTCCAAACTATAACATAAAGTTTCTTTTTGGTTTATTAAGGCTCATAAACAAAAGAATAAAAGGCATGCACTCTTGGGTTCCAGTCTTCCTGACAGCCTGTCTTTTGAGGAATAAAAAGAAAATTTGGAGGTTTGGTTTCCATTAAACTAGGAGCATCCCAGGTGCCAACTGTGGCCTGAGGACTGTTTTAATGGACTTTGGCTAAGTCTAAGTAAAAGGGAAAAAAAGGCCCATAGGCAGAAATGAAGTTTAGGCTCAACTGAAAGTTCATCGTCTTGCAGGTGGTTTGGTTATTTTATTTGACTGTTGAAAATGAATCAGTTGCACAGAACATAATCAAAGAAGGATCCAGTGGTAGCCAGGCCCAAAAAGACTTTCTGATGTTCCAAATTCATCATTCATTCACTCTTTGGGCTCTAATTTTGTAGACCAGATGCGGCGCACCTGCACAGCGCCTGCACTGTGCTGACAGGGTGTGTCCAGTGCACTTTGCAAGTTCCCTGGACAGCGCACTCCAGCAACATGAGGCACATCCACGCCTCCGGTCCTCCCACTGGCGCAAGGGAGGAGAGAAGGCGTGGGTTTAACACAGCCAAGGATCCTCTTCACCAATCAAATTAGCACCTCTCCTTGCCTTATCATGCGCTGCTGGCGCGCAATGACAATATCAATCCCTCCTCCATTGACTCCAGCCTCGGCTGGTCTGAATCTCCAGACCAGGAGAGGATGGCTCTCCTCAGGCTCCCTCCTTCCTTCTCCAAACAGCAGTCCAAGTGGAGGGAGAAGCGTTTAGATAAAATGTATTTTTCCCATGAATAAATTTGTGTATCTTTAATGTGGCTGAGTAAATTGTGGCAAAAAACATGTATAAACAGTAGGCATATAAGCACATTTAAGGACAGAGCTGCAAAGCCAGGTGGTCTCTCCTCTCCCATGCGCTATGCTGCTCTTCCTGCTGATACGGCCCATGAAGTTTGGCCTCTCTCCGTCATAAGTCCTGTAATGTCTCCTCTGTGAGATCAAAGTGGCATCCATGGTGTACGACTGTGTTGTGTGGCACGCAACAAAGAATGCACTGACAGTTGCAACACCTGCCTCTGAGGTTTTGGTGATGGGCACCTGTCACCCAATTACAGCTGCAGAGGGTGCGCTTTGCCTGCACCAAGGATAGACCAGGTTGGAGCTGGCGAGCTTTCAGCGCACCTTTCGTGCAGTTTTTTATCACTTGTCACTGCGCCAACCTGAATCTGTTGACTCCTCCCCCTGGTACGCCACCACACCCATCTCGGCGCAGCCGGTCTACCAAATTGTCAAGTTAGCTGTGCGCAGCGGTGTGCAGGACGAAATTACCACTGCGCGGGTTGCGCCAGGCTCAGCCATCCTGTGCTGTGCCATGACTCTAGGGTCTATAGTCTTGACAGGTCACAAAGCTATGAGACTGTTTTGAAACTCAGTTGGTTTTATTGACTTTACTGCCTTAAAGTTGGCCTGTCCATCTTCATTGACCCTCAGCAAAAAAAGTTTGGACATTAAACACTCAGAACACGCAGTACTTTGTCATGTGACTGACACTGAGTGACCTGCAATGCGATTGCAAAAATGCACACTAATAAAATAACTTACTGTTCAGCCTTGTAAACATCTGTACTTTGTTACAAGTCAAAAAGCTTGTGCCACAGCTCCATGTATTGACAAAAGCCTCTGCACTCGTCCTTTGAAGGCCTGTTGTGCTGTCCTAAAGTGTTGAGCTGATTTTGTCTGTTTCTGTTATTTGACATAGATGGAGAAGTTCAGCACAGACGTCGGAATCCCGATGAACTGCATCTTCCCCGTGAAGAACTACTCGGAAGAAATCGACCTCAATGATGACATCGATGCATTAATCCTCAGTGCGCTAAAAAACATCATCAACTTTGGCGAAGACTGCCTGAACTTCCACGCAAGTCTCTCCATAAAATAGGGCAGACATTTTTTACACACTGACTCGCACCATGTGAAGGAATAAAGTTACTTTATGAGGGACTGTTGCTGCAGCTTAGCAGTTTTACTAAATCTGGTATATTAAAATTTGTATTATCAACTGATGTTCAATAATGTGCAATATTCATTCAATAAAATGTTAATTACATGAAAAGACCAAGAGCTGTTTAATTGCATTATTGAATTAGACCAGGGATGTCCAAATGATGGTTCAGGGGCCAACAGCAGCCTTCAGTCCAATCTAAGTTGCCCCCATTTGATTCAAAAACAAAATAACCCATGTTATTACACGGCATTGTCAAATGCTCGATCCTGATTGGTCAGTTACAACATTCTACGGTCTGTTATTTCTGGATAGCAGACCGTTGCTATGAATAGCAGACCGTTGTTAAGGACGCTTCTGATCGACTCGGGCGAATCACGTCCTGTCGTATCAATCCGCAGAAAGACGTTTATACCTGCGGCAAGACATCGTTAATTTTTCCTCTAATTCTGGCAGCAGCAGCAGTTCGGGTGAGTGCCTCTCTTAAAGCGTTAGTGATGAGATAATATTGAGAGCAGTTGTAACGGTGAAAAACTGTTTCTAGGTATGTCAGCTGCAGGGCCAAAGCAGGAAGGAAATTTGGACATGAATGAGGACAGAGACGTCAGCATCAATATTCCCAAGGACGTCCCATTCACCTTGTCCCACGTCACAATCAATGGAAACGTTCAGTTTAATGTGAATTACAAATAAGCTAATCTTCGCTTCAGAGTTATTGTTGCTTTTCGTTACTGTTTCAACCGTAGAAAGGAACGGACTATTTTTTCAAGCGGATGCAATGAAAACATTTGTAAATCAATAAAATCATATTTAGATAAGCATTTGATCTCAAACTTTTGATTTCTTTAGTGAGTAGCCGTGTAATAAGTGGGATAATGTAGAGCGAGCCGGTCTACATTACCTGTACCATGTCATACTGGTGTGTCCATTGTTGCCAAGCTTTGATTTTAACCTTTGTTAAATAACCTACTGTTTTGTTCTTTTTTTCTTTTTGTTTATTCAAGTCTTATTTTTTTCTTTTTCCTTTTCCCTTTCTTTACTAGTTTTTGGTATATAATTTCTTTCTTTTATTTGGTGTAAAATAGCTAAATAATTGATAAAATAATTGTACTGAGTGTAACAAAATGTCAATAAAATGTTCATCATTTTATGTTCACCCCTTCAGGGTGATGCAGGACCTGTCCTGCATCACCCTGAAGGGGTTTATTTCTCTATAGTGACCAGCTCCCTCTACATTATCTCTTACTTAGAGCGTGATGCTTGTACAAAGCTGATCAGTAAGCACAGGCTGAACTTGCACCTCTACTAATTCCATCTAAAGGTCTGGTTCCTGCTGATTGTCTTCAAGAACCAACGCTGCTTAAGTTTGGCATTTTGCTCTTGTTTTGTGTCTACATGTCTTTATAATCCATTAGCTCTCTCTGTCTTACCTGCACAGGACTTTATCATCCTAAAGGTGGGTTTGTTCCAAACTTTAAAACAATATTCATGTCATGTCTTTGCATGACTACATTTCTTGAATGTATCTGCACATTCAAATGGTTCATATTTCATTTTTCAAATTTTCACCTTTACAAGCTACAAGAGACAGGGACTCACCTGTCTCCAAGCTACACCAAGGTGTGTTTCCACCCTCTGAGTCTATGATCAGCCATGGTGGATGTTTCTACAGTCTCTGCCTTCTTCCTGTTCTTGAAAACAATTGTATGCAACTGATAAGCACTTCAGTTGGCTTGCTGAGAAGAAGTTCAGCACAGGAATGAAATATTGTTCAAAGACGTTTGACAGTATAGCAGACTTAGATCCACAGAGCGTTATGGGATCGTAGAGTAGCAAATGTGAGGACCCAAGGAAGGACAGTCCAATTTATAGAAGGGTCAAAACCATGGTGTCTGAAATGTGTGCTCAAATGTGAAACAAAAACTGAGTTTTCCAGACAGGAGAAGTTTAATTACTGCTTAGTTGACAGAAATTAAGTGTTGTTTGGACACAGATAAAGAGGTTTTGAGGAAAAAGAGAATAGTTTGAGAAAAAAAATGCAACAATTTATGATGAAATATGGAAAAGAGGAAAATAAGAAAAAGAAAAGTAAGTATGCAAAACACACACAATATCTAATCTGGTTTATGTCCCAAATCTGCTGAGTGCTGTGGACACATCTGCACCTTCTACATCTGCAAACGGGCAAACACCTCAGTTAAAAGGGTGGATGTTTCTACAATCTCTGCCTTCTTCCTGTTCTTGAAAACGAGAAGCTAAATGTCCCAGAGAAGTTGATCTTTTTTTTAGGATCCAGGACCCCACCTTCTCTTTCAACTGTCTATTTTTTTTCATGTGGGTGCTATGGTAGTTTTTCTGTTAGTTTTGTCATAATTTCTCAGGTAAAAATGTGTTATATCCCCACTAGTGAGCCAGAAAAACACATCAGTAGCCATTGTGCTGACCGACTTGTTCACACTACAGCTAATGAAGCAGCATGAACTCCCTGTTTCTCCTCCATGATGTCATCCTCATCGCTGTTCACTCCCAAAGCTGATTGGCTGTTCAGTTTCAACTTTGGCTAAGGAGCAGAATTATCACTTTTGTATAAGTTTGTTATTTGTGCATCAATTCCCATCATTCATGTGATAATTTAACATAATCTCATTCACTTTCTATGTATTGTCATCACGCCACAAACTGAAGTTCTCATTTGGCATGAACACAGCTTCACATGGGTGGATCCAGAGCAGGCAGGGCCCAACACAGCCACTAAAATCTGAATGACCATCACAAAACCCTGACAGTGATTAGCTTATGAACCAACCACATTGATTTGTAAATGTGGCATTACAGAGTGTTTTCTAAGGTGACACGCCCTCATGCCTCTGAACATGAGCAGCCTGCACTGCAGAGAGAATAGTGATCTCTGGACCGAGGCTTTCTGTGTTCAAAACAAATCTCACTCTCTCTCTTTGTTTGTGATGTAATAATGAAAGTGAAAGTGAAAGTGAAGTATAACAGGACTCTGCAAGTGCGTTTATTTTTCTCTAGGAGCAGCAGCAGGGTAAGACTCGAGTCTCTTCTTCTCTTTACTTTAATCTGTAGTTACTTTATAAACAAAACAGTCTCTCATGTTTCAGCTGATTCTGGATAGATGTAAATAATTGTAAAATCAAACTTTTGAAAAGTTGTATTGCACAATTTACTGTCACAGGATTTTGATTTTTTGTCAGTTTTCTCTGGTTTTCAGCAGATTTTACTGAAGTTATTCTCCAGATATGGGAGGAAAACAGTCCACACCTGAGGAACCAAAGCGTAGGTTTCTTTTCTGTTTGTCTGTTTTTATTCAATGTTAAAATTTGTTGATTCACTGTTTTAATTTTTGTTCTCACTTTAACTTCTATTTTTCTGTCAGTTCTCCCAAGACCTTGGAGAGAAATAAACTGGGGGTAAGTATTTTAGATAATATTTACTAGGGCTGGGACAATTCACTTTTCTCCCGATTCAATTTATTGCAATTTTTTTAGGTGCCGATTCTTTAATTAGCTTTTATAACACCAGGGAAAAAGATGAACAATGATGATGCCTACAGACTATATCAGAAAAAATACACATCACATGTGAGTCTGTTTTAGGATTTATTCAGCAATATATTTTAATCAGCTGTTTATACTCTCTCTTCAAAAGACTGGACTGCATTTAAAAGTGCCTTATTAACCCTTTAGGCAAAAAAGGCTATACTTTCAGAGAGGTTAGTTTTCCCACCCATCATCATCACTATAATTTACGGGCAGCATGAACGCCTCTGCTGCCTTCACGGTCCTTTTTACCCCCGGCTTCTCCCTCGTCTGACCAGAGCGCTGCGGTCTTTCTCATTTCCGCTAACACCATCACTTTTCGTGTTTTGAGCTTCCCTGCATCCCAGACCGCGTCCCCTCCTCGACACTCGCCGGTCACTGCCACCCCGGCCACGGAGAGGCGAAGCATCGGCCTCAGTATGTGCTGCTTGGGGACCGTAATGGTGCGCGGACCCGCTCCCGCTGCACGCATCCTCAGAGAGTAAATATTCCTCAGATTTAGAGTACTTGACAAAGTACTCTCAGCACTCTCTATCACTCTGTGTGTCTCTCTTTTCCTCTCTCTCTGCTTCGCTCTACAGCCACACTTGCGGCCCTCGGTCCGGTGTGTGTGTTTTCAAATAAATATACACCAAAACTTTGAATAGAAACCTGTCACCTGTCCACTATCTGCTGGAGAAAAGTAGTAACACTATTCAGCACTACTTAAACAGCTATGGCCTGTTTTATCCAGCAATGTCGCTTGTTGCAGTTTTTGCGACTTAAGCACCTAAAGAGCTTGCTTGAGATTTTTGAACCAAAAAATCGATTTAAAAATCGGCAGACAAAAAAATCACGATACTTATGTGAATCAATTTTTTTCTCCCACTCCTAATATTTACCATTTTTCCAATTCTGTGTGATGATTGACTTCAAGATTTATTTTATGTTCTCTGAAACAGAGACAAGCAGAAAGTCCTGCAGTCTGTGAAGGACTACGAGCCTCTCACTGAGGGCCAAATCATCAGAATTTTCCTTCACGGTCCAGAAGCAGCAGGAAAATCCAGTTTCATCAACTCGGTCCAAAGTGTCCTACACGGCAGGATGTACGCACACGCACTGACAGCAAGCACCAGTGAAGGCTCTTTTACCAAAAAGGTACAAAGATTGTTTTTTTTACTTTTACAAAACTCTCATTTTTACTTTGATAGAAAACAAAGTCATTTGCAGATCAGATTAATTAACCACCCAGTACCTCATCCTTTGTTTTGGGTTGCAGAAATTATAGAATTATGTATGTAAAAAAAAAAAAAACGACCACTTTAAGTCATACAATGTAGACTTTTTTAAAGAAATGTGATCCTTCATAGACCATGAATATTTAGACTTATTAATTGAACTTTCAAACGGGGAGATTATTTTGCTTTTCCTAAAAAATCTGGTATTAAGTGATATTTATGTTTTATGTTTTCTGTATATTTTTTATATAATTCAAAGTTTTCAATCATTTTAGAGCTTGAAAAAGTTGTGGATATTTACAATGTTTAATGAGTCTGTTTAGTCTTGATGTATCATATAATATAATAAATTATTTATTTAATCACTGGTAATTGTTTGAAATGTCATGATAATTTGTCAGTTGTTAAACAAGTCTTTCACTTCTTAGTCATTATTCTGGGAACTAATTCAACTCCTCTGGTGTTCATTCAAACTTAACCTGCTACATCATTGTGTTTAAGTTCAGCCAGTCATTCTGTATAAAGTCACCATGAGGTTCAGGACTCTGGGCACATCTGGTACCTACACCAGGACAAAGTCCAGCTCCTGAACAGGGTTCTGGACTGACTCTCAGTCCTTTAGACCCAGAGGCAGATTTCTGTGCTCAGTATCATGAGGAGAAGAGGATCAAGTATTTCATCAAGCTGCATGACCTGGTCTGTTCTTTTTTTATGATGCACATTTTATTGACATTTTGTTACACTCAGTACAGTTATTTTATCAATTATTTAGCTATTTTACACCAAATAAAAGAAAGAAATTATATACCAAAAACTAGTAAAGAAAGGGAAAAGTAAAAAGAAAAAAATAAGAGTTGAATAAACAAAAAGAAAAAAAGAACAAAACAATAGGTTATTTAACAAAGGTTAAAATCAAAGCTTGGCAACAATGGACACACCAATATGACATGGTACAGGTAAACAGATTTCTTATCTATATAGGCCCTGGGGAGAGGGGTTCCCAAAAATCTGTTGCTGATAAATAAGTTTCGAAAGCTTCACCAATCTCCCACACCTCAGTTTGCATCATTAACACTGCAGATATCACTTCCACTTCAAATTATAGAATTCTATTCTGCTTATAAGTCTAAATGATAAACTCTCCAGAGCAGCTCGTCTACCTAAGTGATTGTGCCAGAGATTAACTGATGGGGCAGAGGGAGCCTTACATCCCAACACAGTTAGCTTACGCCCTAACATTATTGCTGTTTGTACCCACTCTGCCTCAGGGGGAGGAAGTTCCCCAAGGGGCATTGGGACCCCGAGGATAAACAAACCTGGACAAAAGGGAATGTTGTGCTTAATAATATGTACTAAATTTCTGTGGATGTCAGACCAAAAAGTCCTGAATCCTGGGACAACTCCATAACATATGAATTAATGTGCCTTGTTCGTTATTGCATCTCCAGCACTCTGGGGTTTGTACTAATTTCACTCTATAAAGTCTTGATGGAGTCCAGTACACCCTGTTCAAAATCTTAAACTGAACAAGTCTGGTTTTAAGTTCCCGGGACATCTCTTTTAGTGTTACATAGAATATTGTTCCGTTCTTCCTCTGTATATATTACACAAAGGTCTGCCTCCCAAGATGATCTTAATGTTGATCTGCCTTTATCTAATGATTTCATAAGCATTGCATAATAGAGAGAGGTCTCGTGTCCTTTGTCAAAAACCTCTTTTATTTGTGATAGGAAGCTTAAAGTAGGGGGCGGTGTTGTGACAGAACCAAAGGTGTGGATTAATAGATGTCTGAGTTGTAAATATTTCCAGAACTGATTCTGTGGTAAGTGAAACTGTGTTTTTAAACAGTGAGAGGACTTAAGTGTGTCTCCTTCATATAAGTCCCTAAGGACCAGGATTCCATTGTTTCCTGAAGAAAGATGACTTCCCCAACAAAGTTTAGGATTGAGCCAGATGGAGGCTTGAGAGTGAAGATAGGGATTAAAATTGTGTATAAAAGCCATCCTTTTCCACAACCACTGAATATGTGAGAAAATGGGGTGAGCTTGGTCTGTACATTTGTTTTTCTTCATTTGTTTCATTTGTTTGTCTCAGTACACAACCTATGAAATTCAAAAAGGAGGCCAGATGACCTTTTACCCTTTTGTCTTCAACGACATCATGGGTCTGAGCAAGAACCACGGCATCCACGTGAAGCGATGTCAAACTGGCTCTGAAAGGACACGTGAAGGAAGGATACAAGGTAGAGATCTTAGCTGTTTATATCAAAGTTTAGCTTGTTATACTGAATAACATTTACATTCATATATTTAACATGTGTCTTGGAAATTAATTCAAATTTTGTTTTTCAGTTTAAATCTGAATATGCATTGACTGAGAATGATCCAGACTACATCGAATTTCCAACAGACTACGACAGAGTTCACATCCTGGTTTGTGTGTTTCCCGCTGACATATGTTTTCCGATGCCACCAGAGATTCTGCAGAAGATTAAGGACATTAGAGGAGCAGCCAGTGAGCTCGGTAAGAACAGAAATCTCAGGTGAATTTTTTTTCTGTTCTGTTTCTGAAGCTCCAAACAGCTTCTCAGTTCTGTGCTTGTTCACCTGTCAGGTATTCCTCAAGTTGTGATTCTGACCAAGATCGATAAAGCCTATGGTGAAATCAAAGAAGATCTGAAAAATGTCTACAAGGTTATTGACCTGAAAGAACAGGTAAGTTTAATAATGGGATAGTTCAGCTTCAGATGAGGCCTATGGCATTTATAAATACACTGCCGAGCCTAAAGATATATATATTTTTTATTGGACCACCTTTAGCTTTGATTACAACACACATTTGCTGTGGCATGACTTCAATAAGCTTCTGAAATGTCACAAGATTTTTTTCCATCCAGTGTTGCATTAATGTTTCACCAAGATCTTGTATTAACAATGCGAGAGTCTGATAAAACGTTCTCCAGCAAATCCCAAGATTCTCAATGGTGTTCAGGTCTGGACTCTGTGGAGGCCAATCCATGTGTGAAAATGATGTCTCATGCTCCCTGAACCTCTCTTACACAATTTAAGCCCAATTATCCTGGCATGGTCATGTTGGAATAGGCTATGCCGTGCCAGTATATTTAGGTAATCAGCTGACCTCATTCTTTGGGCCATAATGTTGCTGAAACTGGACCTGACCAGCCCCAGATCACAGCACTGCACCCACAGGCTTGGACAGTCGGCACTAGGCATGATGGGTGCATCACTTCACCTGCCTCTCTTCCAGTGTTGGGAAAGTTACTTTTAAGAAGTACTGTTTGCTCGTTACGTCTGAACAAAGAAACTTGTTACTTTACTTAGTTACCCTCTATGAAAAGTAACTTTTCATGTTACTTGTTACTTTTCCATTACTTTTACATTGCTTGATCTTGGACAGAACCTCAGATCTGTTCCCAAATGTGAAGGCCTACAAAAAGTTCTACTAAAGAGAACATAACAGTTATTTCTTTTGTGCTCTTTATTTTACAAAATGTCACATACCCTGTGGAACCAGAGCTCCTGCTCAGTGTTTCCACATTTTGCTTCTGAAATAAGCAACCGGTCGATAAAAACAAGCCCAAAATAAGCAACCTCCAGCGGTTTCCTTTCCTAATGTGTTATATAACTTTTTTAAAAGAAAAATCTACATAAAGTGTGTTAATTTTCATCTACATTATATTTCAATATCACAGCGCTAAGTATCTATTCAAGAAAAGACCGTCGCTTATAACAAGCAGACCTGGCAACTCTGGTTCTGGAGCATGCTCCATGTGCATGAGTGTGTTTTGGGCGTGCAAGATAACCAGGAAATGAGGAAGTGGACAAACTGCCTACTGCAGTCGTGTTTTCCTTTATGTTAGGAGCTGGAAGATAATCAGGGGGATACACACAGACAGAAGAGCCCCAAGAACAAACTTCACGCTGAGGCAATGACTCACGAGATTTTTGGCCCTTAGACGCTTATAACGAAGCGGACATGGCAACGCTGCTCGTGGTTCTGTGCAAGCAGCTGAGAAGGCAGCTTCAGTGTCAGTTCTGTCTGTGGGGAAAATGTCGTCACATTGCATAAAAAAAAGGAACAAGGTTTTAAGTTACCAAATTTTCAATAGTAGCGTGTTGCTTTACTTTTTTCCCAAAAAGTAGTTTCGTTACTGTAACGCGTTACACACACCACTGCTCTCTTCTTACCCTGATGCTCCCATCACTCTTGAACAAGGTCAATCTGGACTCATCAGACCACATAACCTTCTTCCAGTCCTCCACAGTCCAATCTTTATGCTCCCTAGCAAACTGAAGCCTTTTTTCTGCTTAGCCTTACTGATGAGTGGTTTTCTTAAGGCTACACAGCTGTTCAGTCCCAATCCCTTGAGTTCCCTTCACATTGTGTGTGTGCAAATGCTCTTACTTTCACGATTAAACACACCCCTGAGTTCTTCTGTTGTTTTTCTTTGATTTGATTTGGCCAAACGTTTAAGTGCATAAACCAGACTACACCACTGGTTTGAGGATGTTTTAGATTGCTGCTTTGTCACATTATATTTAGCTATAATTTAAAATGTGTGTTTTCTGCATGTGTAACTCTTTTATTTTTACTTTCCATGCTTCCCCTGCCTTGGTTGATCTCCTCATGTGTTTCACCTGTCTTATTTCACTCACCTGTGTCTCTATATAGCTGCGGTTTTCATGTAAGTCCTTGTCCAAGTCAGACTGTTAGTTTGCTGTGTTAGATGTTTTGCATGTTTGTCTGGCCCATATTTTTCTGTTGAGAAAAAGGTCGACACAGTTTTTGGCCATCATTGATGTCATTTTTACAACTGTGCCACAACACTGTGTTTTAGGGCCCCGCCCACCTGTCAAATCCCACTTTAACCACTGGTCACGCCTGCTTGAGTCTCACTGTGAGTTTCATCATATCATATATAGGGATGTATACCGTGAACCGGTACTTTCATGTACTGGTCCACCATTGGGTCGGTAATTACCGAACACCGTTAAGAATCTGGATAAACGGTACCGTTATCGGTACTTAAACGCGTCTCTTCAGCTGTTACATAGTTATGACACTACCGTCCGGCTCAAGCATGTCGGCCAGGGCTAAGCGCTCAAAGGTTTGAGCTCACTTTAGCAAAGTTAAAGAAAACTCGGCCCGATGCAATCTTTGTCAGAGAGAGGATGCGTCCAAGAGGGTAAATACTAGCAGCATCACCAAACACTTGGAGCGCGCGCATATTATAATGCTAAAGGAGTGCGGGCTGTTTGATTGCTATAGCAACACGAGTAGCGTTAGCAGCCCAGCTGACACTAAAGACTGCAGCACCGACAGAGACTCTATTGTCCGCCCCTTCGGTAAAAACCCTGCTGTAAACAACACAGTCACACGGGGTTGAACTCTTGACAAAGTGCCGCTGCACTCGGCCGTGTAACTTGGATGAAAAGCCGACGGCACAGCTCTCTTCAGATGAATCAGAGCTCATAATGCTTTTAATGGCGCGGAAACTCTTTGTTTACTGAGGTCAAGAGAGCACCGGATGTGATTGACGGTCAAGCTGCGCTCACAGCGCCCTCTGTTGGATGAAACAGTCCACTGCTCCAGATGCCCCAATGAGCTGCTACACTCAATATTTTACATTTGAACATTTATTTACTATTTGATTACGGATATTTATCCACATATTCGAACAGTTATTCAAATATCCAATATAAAGTGAAAGCCCTAGTAGTCATCATTACAGCATCGATTTTAGCACCACAAGATATATGGGTCTGTCTGTACATGCAGTCTGTTGGGTGGCATGAAGGGTTTGCATTACAAATGAAGGCATTTGTAATGCATTATTTCTATTCTGTTGAAGCTTTATTATTACCTTGTGGTAATGAAAAAAGGTTTAATCTTTTAACATCTTGTAAAGTCTTTATTTTTTACACAAAATTACGTGTTGTAGTATCGATAAGAGTATCGATAAGTATCGATACCGATAAGGAGTATCGATATCTGTATCGGTATCGATAAAATCATAACGATATACATACCTAATCATATATTGGTATGTGTATAAGGGCTGAAAGATTTCTCGTTTTGGATCAATCTCACTGTGAAAAAGGTGCCCTCTGGTGGACGCGTTCTTGCCAGACTTTTTTGCTTTCTCTCAGCTTTCACTCTCATTCTTGCACAGACTCTGGCTAGACACTACACGTTTTCTGCAGGGAAGATACCTTGGATTTCATTCTTTTCCCACTGTCATCTGATGTGCAGTGCGTCTAGCACAAGTTAAAGGGTTGAGAATGTATGTTTTATTAGTTGGTAGGGTATGGGTCAATGTTTTATACATATTTAGCCTGCTAAGCTAATGGAGCCCAGTTCATGCTGGCTTATTGTGTGTGTTAGCCGCTCAGTGTATTATCTTTTTCAAGATGAGAATACCTGTATTCTGGTGTGATTGGGGCTATATGCTTTGTTCAGTCATTGGTTATTAGTTTGGATAAGGAGATATGCTAAATTATCACGTTGTCGTCATATCTGTTTGTTAATTAGTCTGAGATGCACATGGCATTAGCATTTGGCATGCTAATGGCATTAGGTAGTCACCGTGTATTATGTCCGGTAGATGGCAGTACTGCCTTGCTGATGTAACTGAATAAGCTCATTTGATATGTTCAGAAGCCTGTTGTTCTTTTTCTGCTGTAAACTGTTCCTGTTAGTGAAGAAATCTGATTAGATTTATCTGTTTTATGTGTACTCTGTACAGAACCACTGATTCATCAGAGGACAGGATTCATGTGAGTGTGGTGGCAATAAATAAGCAAGGGAAATTAAAGACGTGTGATTCTTACCGATAACCAGCAGCGAGTTCTACACTATAAGATCCAGCATAGTTCAGCAGGAAAGCTACAATTTTCCCACACTCACAATTTCAGACAACGCAATCATGTGATCGCAAAAGCTGCAATTTTTTGTAGTGCTCCTGACTGACCCAGGAGCTATTGAGTCAACTATTTTACACATACTGTTTTACGAATTTGAAGATTATGTACATTTAAGAATGGCTCACACATTAGCAGTTTACATACAACTGTAAATCAGTTCTCACTGTTCACTTAAAACAGCGGTTTAAAAGAGTTGATTCATTCGCAAACGTCACATCTCCGCCACTGAAGTGCTGATAAGCAGGTCAACAACACAAAGCCTCTGTTTAGGACACAGGATGTCACCTGAAAAGTTCACATTTTTCAACTTTGACGACCAACAGTGTGACCTGGTTGTGCCTGATCGTGGGTGTATATTGACGTTGTGTGGGGAGTGGTCGCTCAGGTTGTGTCAGTCGTGTTTGGTGTGAACGCGGCCTCAGACATCCTCTCTGCCCTCACAAAATCTTGAGTGCCATTTAAATATACATTCACTGAACATGCAGTGTTCACAATACACCTCAGTTGTCTTAAAGGTGTAATCAGCGATGTGGGAGATAAACAAATTTAGACCCGCCTCTTCCTTCATACCTCACCCCTGGCTCCACCCCCAAAAGCTGACGGACGTGCATCGTCATGGGAACGTCCTTAGAAACTGTGTAGCTGACCAACATAGCTAAGGTAACCCCGACTCGTCAGACAACTCGACTGTCATTATTGATAACATCACGACAACAGAAAATTCTGTCAGATTAGACAATAAGATGAATGTCTGACAGCTGTTACTGTTATGTGAAGCACCACAAAGCTAATGTTGCTTACCTATCCAGCAGAAAGACAGCGACATCCGCGTCCTTTTCAGGACTTTCAATTTGCGGAGTTCCCACCACCATTGGAAAGCAACACCAATGTTGACCCGGGTCTTTGCTCTTTCATGGTCATAGCCCTTCTTTTCCACTTTTCACTCCTCTGACCTTTTTCTTTTGGGCTGTTTTTCAGCCATTGCTACTGCAGCTATTGTATCTCTCTCTTACGCTAACTGCGCAGGCTACGCAAACTACGACTCCCCCTCCCCCCTTTGTCTGATCTGCGCATGAGTATGATCGCCTCCTGGATGTGTGTGTGGAGGGGGGGGGGGGGGGAACCTGTTTTGGTGACTCGGCCCGAGCCACAGTGTTTACCTGATGAAATTCAGAGCCAAGGCTGTGTATTGAAACCCGACGTTTTTTTCAACATGCTGTCAGTGGTGACATCTTGTGGATGGAGAGGAGAAATACGGTGAATTTGACAAATAGTGCATTAGATTAGAAGATTTGAAGATTGCTGACTACACCTTTAATGTGCCCAAAGAATAACGTTTTTTTTTTTATTTACACCAAACATTTGAAGTTGAGGTGTTGTTCAACCTTTATGTCAATTATTTCCTGAAACTTTCCAAACCTTAAATGTTTAACCCTCAGTGAGACTGTGAACCATGAGGTTTTGTCTCATCTTTTAATAGCCATCCTTGTTTGATGTATTTGATTGCAGCCTTCAGTGTCACCCCTCCTTCAAACCTTCTTGTAGGTCGTGGGGTCTGGTCCAAACATGTAGTCCATCGGGCTGATCCACCAAGGATTATGTTGGTAGCCCAATAATCTGATACATGGACACTGGAACTGTAGTCTGACCTCTAAATCAGAGCAAATGCTCTAAATGTTGCAGAGTTCCTGTACCAGTTTTGTCTGTTTTTTTAAATAGATGGATAAGTTCAGTAAACAGGTGGGAATCCCAATGAACTACATCTTCCCTGTGAAGAACTACTCTGAAGAAATCGACCTCAACCATGACATTGATTCGTTGATCCTGAGCGCGCTCAAAAACATCATCAACTTTGGAAACGACTGCCTGAACTTCCGTGAGAAACACTCTGGACGTGACTAAACTAATCCACAAGTATTAAAATTCTGCTTTCTTACTAAATATCTTTATGCTGCGAGTCCATAAAGCTGTTGTGCTTAATATTGTTGAAGACTTCTTACACCTTACTGCTTCTTTGATCAAGCTCTGAGGTTTTTTTTAACTCCTCTAAATAACAATGATTTAATGTGATTATTTTTAACAATTATTTTGTGTAAGCTGATATTAAGACAATGTCATTAATGAGTGTGTGTATTCTTAAAACAAGGATGACCTTTTGTGTCTTAAATAACCAAACATGATTACATTATTAGGCATGGCAGTGTTGAAATTCAAATAAAACCAAGTGTAACAGGAGAGTGTGTTTTTTTTTTTTTTTTTTACACACACTGAATGATGACAATGTGGCTCCATAAGAAAAGGTGCTTTATTTACAGCCTGGGTAACTGCAGACAACATAAAGACGGACTTTATAAGAGCATTAATGTTCAGTGATGCTGTGCAGACTCTAATGCAGCACTGAGCTTATTATTCCTTTAGGCCAGTTGACAACATGATCAGGAAACTACTGACACCTACTGAACAAAACAAGGATACACATGAGCTGCAGGTGAATTCCTCATGATAAAAGTGTCACAAACCATCTTAATAAATAAATAAAACAGACAGTGGGGGGACTAATACAAGTCTTTACTTAAATGACCAGGGGCCACAGTTTCAGCAGTTTTGTTTCATTTAGTAACTTTGAACCTCCTGTTTCTCATGTTCCTCATGTTTCATTTCCTTCCCTCTCTGGTCCTCTGTGTGTGTCGCCCTTGTGACCCTGATTGAGTCCACCCATGTCATTGCCTCACCTGACACCTGAATGTTTCCAGTCTGCTCCCCATGTGTCCCCCATCGGCTTTTTTTTTTTCGTGACTCTTCTCTGCCGTGTCCACGTGCTCCCTGTGTTTGCCATTGTTTCTAGTCTTGTTTGTCTAGTTTTTGGATTTTGTTATTGCACTTTTGGTTTTGAGTTGTATTTTCTGCATTTGTTCGGCTGTTTCAATAACAAAGGCTAAAAGAAATTAAAAACAAACAAACAGGATGAACAACAGAAAAAAGACAACAAAGCACAACATATACGGACATATGGTCCTTTGACCACTTTGAATCACTTTATGGTCATAATAAATAATTTTAAGTTTTTCTCCTTAAGGAGCACAATTAATACATTGACATTTATACACTTGGCGGCAGTGTGTCTCAGGAGGTAAGGGTCGTCCAATTAATGCCGAGTGCTTCACTAAATAAGGGGATAAATCAGTGATACCCAAAACAAACCTGACAAATAAACACAACTCAACTTCTCATCCTGACAATAGTAATTCAGCGACCTCAGTAGTAGGTCAGAATGGGCTTGTTGTTGGCCTAAATCAGGATCACGGACAGCTCTGCTCTAATGTAAATATATCAGTCTAAAAGATTCAGGACCATGGACAGTTCTTATTGGATATTATATCCTGAAACTGGAGTGTGGGATTACTGACCATTACAGAGGGCTCGGGTCAGAGAACACAGAGTCATCAGATGAATTTAACTATTTTACTGAAGCGATGAAATTCTACATATTGGTGCTTTGCTTTAGTGACTGAAATAAACATGAAAAACAAACCAGATGTCTGATTAGTTTCTTCACTTATTAACTTAAGCATTAAATTGTTTTAAAGTCTTAAAACAAAAACAGTTACTTCTAAATTCACGTGTTTTAGCTCACATGACTAAGGATTAGCACAGACCAATTAAGATTTTCAATTAGCTTAACATTTAGAGTCTACTAAGCATATTTATTAAACAGCATAAAAACAGAAATCTGAAAGGTCAATATAGTTCAATGCAACAGAGTATTATCCTCTGTTTTCTGTGTTAACCTTATAGTAAAATACAGTTCACATCATCATTGACTTCTGCACCGATGGAGACAGCATGTAGATTGGTAAACAGCCCAAAAATAAGGTCATGCAGGAAGCGGAAATAACTGCGCTTTCAAAATTAAATTTCAAAACAAACTTCCCTCAAATCAAGTCTCCTTTACATGAAAAATTCTTCTCAGCTCTGCTCCAATGTAAATATATCAGTCTTAAAAGATTCAGGACCATGGACAGCGCCGCGCCAACATGTTTATATATAGTATTTATCATATCTTTATATTATTATTTAAGATCATCAGGACAATATATTTAATAATAAATAAATCAACATATAAGCCTTAAACATTCTAAAACGACAACAAAGCATGAATGCCAAATAAGGTCTTTATGAATTAGATTTGTTTTGTTTCCTGCCTCTTAATTATTACCTCCGCCAAGGAGGTTATGTTTTCAAGAGAGTTTGTCTGTCTCTCTGTCTATGAACAAAATAACTCAAAAAGTAATGGATGGATTTTGATGAAATTTTCAGGAAATGTTCAGCATGGGAAAAGGAAGAACTGATTTGATTTAGGTGTTGATCCGGATCAGCGTCTGGCCGCCATGGCGAAAAATGTGATTCTCATGAATAACTGAACTAAAATAGATATCATCATGAATCCAATTGCTAATGGTATGCTTTCATGGTCAGGAATCTAAATATTTAGATGAAATAAAGGTAGGACTAATATTTATGGTAAAAATCCCAATATGGGTGAGGACTGTGGCGCTGGTGGAGGTCTGCGCTCTCTGAGTGCTTTTCTAGTTGCCATCATGTGGCAGGTGACCTTACAACAGAAGCATTTCTGGCCTCAAGAGCAGCAGCAATCCTACTCATGACCTCCATCATCTCTGCAGGACTCGCCTGCATTTGTGCTCACAAGCCCGATTTTTTTTTACCTGCTCGAGCACTTCAGCTGACGTGAACTACTCGCTATAGCTGCAAGTTGGCGTCTTGTGCCTCACTGTTACTGCTTATTGTTGTTGTGTCGTTTGTTTTTGCTGCTCAGTGTAAAGGAGACATCACTCTCCTCGAAGTCTACAGGGACAAACCACCTATATGCCACAGGAATTATTGCAGTCAGAGGCACAAAGTGTGCTAAGATGCCAAAATGTGTGTGTGTGTTTGCGCCTGCATATCATTAGAGCACATTGTTTTGAGGATAATTGGCGCTACAACAGAGCAGATTGCGTGAGCTATTTCTGTGCAAATGACGGCGCTATTAGCAGGAGCGATACAGTCTTTGTGGATGTGGCCCATAGAGTGCCATGGGATCGTAGAGTAGCAAATGGGAGGACTCAAGGAGGGAATGTCTGTGTGTGTCTGAACTGTGTGCACAAATGTGAAACAAAAACTGAGTTTTCCAGACAGGGAAGTTTAATTACTGCTCAGTTGACAGAAATTAAGTGTTGTTCGGACGGAGGAAAAGAGGTTTTGAGGAAAAGAGAACAGCGAGTGTGAAAACAAGTGCAACAAATTAATGATAAAACAGGAAAGAGAGGATGGATGAAGCAGAGAGGCCAGAAAAAAGGGCAAAATTAAATTTTGGGAATAACACAGATTAGGGAATCCAACCAGAAAGGGTACTTCACTCATGAATATAAGTTTATTCCAAATGTAAATGCTGCTTGTGCACTTTCCCTTTACCTTCAAAAAAGAAAGACAGTCTTATAAGAGCATTAGTGCTATTGTGCAGCTTATAGTGTGTTCCAGTTGAAGCCTATCAGGATTTCTGAGTACAATTGAACACAATCACAAGAGTTAAATAATTATAGGTTGATTTGTTTGAAAATTTTACAAACCATTCTGTATGACAGACAAATGTACATCTACCTTCACACACATAAACTCAATATTTAGTCACACTAACTCTCTTATTGACTCATTCTAAGAAGAAACGTGACTAAACAAACTTAAACCAGAAGAAGCACTGACAATTCAGAACTGATTTATTAACTACATTTTATTATCAGCCATTTGGATTAAATTAATTAAGTGGGTTTACATGGCCAACAGTTAAATGGAACACTCTTTGGTTTGTCCGACCCTTTCAGCAATAATTGAATCGAGTTACATTTTTCTGAAGAGCAGATTCTATATTTCAATATCATGTTGAATTTGTCTAAATTAAAGTTTATCTGGGCCCATTCCATAAGTAAACAATAATTTTTGAACCTAGGAATAGTACATTAATATTATTTTATGTGTCAATCCAGGCTTTTGAAAACTGGCTTTTGATGCTTGATCGAGAATGTGGACAAGACATCCGGCTGAAATACTCGTAAACAAAAAATACACTTAGAACATAGGATACTGACCTTTTTTTTCCATCTGAAAAAAATTGTCATCACAAAAACCCAGCAATTTAAAAGTGAAAATATTTAAAAATTAATCTGTATTTCATATCAAGGAAATCAGATATAGGCGAAAAAATCTAAATGAAACCAGAGTAATGTATAATATTTTTGATAGCTAATATTTTTTCATTATAGACACTGATTGATCTTAGACCCAGTGATCTGATGCTTTTTATGGGTACTGATATGAGATTAAATTCTCTCTGGATCACAGTAAGGATGTTCCCAAGCTCTGGTCCCACTTTTGAATTCATAGCTTGTTAACATTTAGTATGAACAGTTCAAAATATTCCATAACAAAAGGTTTTTACCATATCAATATATTTTGTATTTATCTTTGTCAAACTCTGTACTTAAATTCCACATAACACATTTTACTTATACTTGTAATACATAATTTCATAAATTTAACAGATTGCCACTCTAAGGCTATATTATTATACTTATTTATTTCTTTATTTTAGCAAATATTCACCCATTTTGAATTTGATGTGCCAGGATCATGTTTACCAGTGTGTTAAACAACACTCAGTAAGTGTTTTGGAACTGAGGACAGTAATTGTTGAACATTTGTAGGTAGATTTACAACATCTCCATTGTCATAATAATTAATTAATCAGAGTGGACAGTGTATATCTTGTTTCTGTTTTGAATTTTGGTCAAGAGGATTTGCACATTTTCAGTTTTTATTCATGTTTGACACAACTTCTCAGCCTCAATGGAATTAGGGTTTGTATAAAATAACATTTTTCTGCAGTAATACTCTTAATTGTAATAGCAGTATAATATATTTTTTAGAATCCATTTTAAATATATAATGGTGCTAAAACAGGTATGATCAGTCGTTTGAGGAAGAGTCAGATCTCATCACTGAGTTGAGCCAAAAGATCCGGATCACTGAAAAGAGTCAAAATTCCCATCGACTCATCATTAGCTGCTTTTTACAGTACATTCACTAAAGCTTATTTTCTCTCAACCGAGGATGCTGCACAGGTGAGCTCAATGGTTTACGCCCCCGCCGCGCCTGCATATGAAGGTAAATTGGGTGCAAAACGAATTCAAGGTCACAGAGAAAGATGAGCATAGTTGTCGGTCACGTGCTTCAATAAATGGCTGTACAAACATTTCCACCATTTTGGCGATGAGGACGTAAGAAGAGGGTTTGACGTTTGGCTCGGAGGGTGGCAGAAACGCACGTGCTGCCAGAGTTAGGAGTTAGTTAGTTTAGTTAGTAACGGTCTAGGTTTAGCTGGAGAAGCCTAACCCACAAATAAAGTGGAGGAATTGATTATTTTACAAAAAGTAATGCCAGTAAAATGAACAGCAGGTTATAAAGATGGCTGCATTTCCTCCCGTCAGTCTGGAGTTGTCTGACACACCTGAGCTAAAGGTAAGAGCTTTGTGAGCACGTGCTAACGCTGTTTGAGTGTTTTTAGCAGCTTTGTGTTTGTGGTAGATGAAGTCCGTTAATGTTGAGGGATTATGGTTTCGAAAAAATAAAATTCTACTACTTTCGTAGGCCTGCTTTTAAAACGATGTGCTACTCAAATGTTTCTTTCAGTTTTCTTGAGTCTTTTAGCTTCCAAACGGATTTACGTTTAGATTTTTAACCCAGGATTGAAGAGCATATTCACACAGAAGTTAGAGTGTAGGGCGGTATAAACCTGTTTTTAATGCTAAATCATTTCTGAATAATATTAAATGTATTTGAGGCAACAGTGGTGGAGTAAGTGGAGAAAAAATAAACAGGCCTCAGGTATTTAAAGCTTGTCTTTAAGTGAGGTGGTTTTAATAACCATGACCTCTGTCTGTAATTTTAAGGAGTTTCTGGCTTTTGTGGTATTTTTTGTAAAAGACTAAAATATATAATTTATGTTCAACTTTTGGATGGTCATTTTGACTCTGGTTTATTTATTCTGTTTTAAGATATCCAGAAAAGACGTTGACAAGAGCTTTTACTCTTAACTTAAACATTTAAGACCAGATAAAGATTATTTAAGTTAGTCCGTTTTTTAATGCATTTTTAATTTGAAATTTTATCCATTTTTTTTAAATTTTTTTTTTACAATAGTTATACAAGGAAAGGATGAAAATGAGCTTTCCAAAAATGTAAAATATTGGAAGAACTGTAGTGGTATTTGGTCACTTTTTAAAAGCAGTTATTAATAGTGATGCATGATATTATCAGAGGTATTGGAATATGCATTGGAATTTCTTTTTAAAGCTAAATAGAAGTTTATGCAATTTTTTTAAAAATAACACACTAGTCAAACCCTGCCCAGATAGTTTTATCTTAAAGATTTTTAAAAATAAAATTCACAATCATGCTCTTGTAATTGTTAACCTAATTTAAAAATTAAAGATTTGCAACAATCGTCCTGAGTTTATTATCTATACAACATTTAAGCAAAGCTGATCTGTGGAGGCTCTGGTCACCTGTGCAGGTGTTTTAATGACTCTGGTTGATCAGACTGCAGAGGATGAACTCAGGTGAGGCTGCAGTGACGTTTTGATCATCCAGCTGAAATAAAAACAGACTGTTGGTCCTCCTGTAAGTTCAGGGTCATCAGATTTCACAGTGTGGGGCAGCTGTCAGTCAAACTGATCAACCACAGTCCTGAGGTCTAATCGAGGGTTAATTCACTCACACCTGTGTGGCTTTACAGGGACTTTAATGAGAACAAGGAATTTATTTTAAAGGTTTAATGCAAACATTTTTTATGTTCAGACTTTGTCCATATACCTGCTTTTTTGCACAAAAAAAATTTGAAATTTTTTTCTAGGACTATTAATAGTTTTTATAGTTTATTTTGCCTTGATAATGACACAAAAAAATAAATCATTTTTTCTGCTATTAAGTTTACATTCTGATATCATAATCCTACTTTAAAAATGTCCCAGCACATGATATATTTGTGAAACCTTGATGGTTTATCTCCATGTAAAGAGAATAACATTTTAATTTATTTTCCTGAGAATTGCTCACACTTGTGGAATCTGGTCAGACAGTTTTCACAGAAATATTTGGCTCTAAAAGAACATTTAATCATTGATTAATGCTGTTTTGAGAACCAGTCCATCCAAAACTGAGGAGAAGGGTCATGTATGAAAAAAACATGTGTTCCTTATTGAAAAGGACTTTTTTTAACCCCACATTTATCTTCTAAGGCCCTCCTCACACGAGGACGGCACGGTATTGTCTTGGAGTCGGCATTAAAACATGGATCGCTGTTTACACATCGTATTGTAGATAGGCTTGTGTATTTACTTGAGAACGCAAAATCCACGCTGGGACGTACCTGTGGGTTTCCACGCATGCTCCCAACCCATATTGCATGCTGGGTAATGTAGTTCTTGGGTCACTACACTCTTAACATCACAGTTGTGCTCTTAGGTGTATTCCACGTCAACAAGTGCTCATGCGTGCGTAACATGCTGCGTCTCTGCGTGAGACCTTGTTGCTGTTGTTGCCGAAGGTGGTGTTGTTGGTGTTCTGTGAGCAAATGTTGGTATAAAAGTCATAGCAATATTTATAGCTGCTGGAACAAGATCAGAATCAGCCCGGCTGCCGCCATTGTTGTTGTTGTTGTTGGAGGACTGTGTGACAGCGTGGGTTTGGGGGCGAAGGAGGAGGGGTGCTATGAGGTCACTGTCTTTTCCGGACTTATCTGTTTATACCAACTACGGCATGAAGACGAATACGCAGAT
This sequence comes from Scarus forsteni, assembly GCA_036419115.1. Taxonomy (NCBI): domain Eukaryota; kingdom Metazoa; phylum Chordata; class Actinopteri; order Labriformes; family Labridae; genus Scarus; species Scarus forsteni. The sequence goes on from JAZDUH010000264.1 coordinate 45,357, forward strand.
ATCCACTTGCAAACCCGTTTTCAAAAAAGATGCAGAGTCATGGACAAATACGCGTCTCCGTGTGTCAATATCACCAGATCGATAGTTTATTTTACCGGAGTCTTGCAAATTCGTACTCGTGTAAAGCCCACCTAAAACTAATGCACAACTTTAAGATTTCATTTCTAACTACTGACTATCATTTTCTAATTTTTATATTTGTCCTCTAGATGGCCCTACTTCCTCAAACAAAGCTGCCTAAAAGTTCACCTGTTGTCTGCAAGGGTGCCTGCAAAATAAAACACAATGCATCAAAATCAATGTTGCTGCCCAACCCCTTCCCATTCACCCCATTCATAAATTATTTACCGCATTAAACAAGTCAAGGGGTCTTGTCTCAATTCTTATAAATTTTCTCTTGAGGCTTCAGTTCTTTTTTGGATTATTAATTATTCATTGGTTTTTGAGATTGTGTTGTTTGATTTTTTGTTTTGCTCTGGTATAAATGTTGTACAGTAAGAAGGTTAGGCACATATAAGCTAAGTAGCTTCAGCCTAAACCTTTTCGGTCAACATGGTTTTCAGTGGTGTCGCTTTGGTTGGTATACTTTTAAATATGATCGAAATAAACAAATAAACTAAACTATCTAAACTAGGCTTCTTATCAAACTTTACTTATGGACAGTGTATGGAAACATGACTACTCAGGTCTGGATCCAGATTTTAATTGGAAAAATGTCTGGGCGAACAATAAAGAGGCCTCTAGCAATCCCGATCACCAACAGATTCATTTTAATTTTGTGCATAGGACATACTTAACTCCATGTAAAATGTATTATATGAAGTTGATTAATGATCCTTTGTGCACTCTCTGCTCTTTAAAGTGCCCCGGTACTTTTCTTCATATGGTTTGGGACTGTCCACCAGCGTTATGTTTTTGGACTAAAGTGGCTTCCTCTCTGTCTGATTTCCTCTCTGTGACTGTTCCTGTAAGTGTGTCTGTGTTGTTGCTGAATTATCTGTCAAAGCTAAACATCAGTAAATCCCAAATGTGTATTGCATTGGCTGGATTAACAGCTGCCAAAAAGATGATCGCAGTAAGATGGAAACCACCCCACTTACTTACTCTAAGGGCGTTTTCACACCAACCACATTTAGTGCGTACCAAAGAAGTTTTGCCCCAGGTTTTGGTACATTAGTATCGATGTGAATGCAAGCACTGCACTTTGGTGCGCATCAAATCAGCCGGTCCGAGACCTCCATGAAGGGGTGGTCTCGATCCGCTCCATCTCCCTACATTTGGTGCGGTTTCACTGGTGTGAAACAAAGTGGTCCGAACCGATCTACTTTTGATGCATTACTTCCTGTTAATCCCCACGGTTGAATCTTTTGCTTACTCAATTTGTCGATTTGTTTATTCTGGTTGAGGATTACAATGATTTGCGAGGGTCCAGAAGATCGCTGATGCCGTCCCAAACACGATAAAAAAACACATTTGAAGGAAAATGTAGAAGAGAGTGAAACGTAAACATTGGTTGTTTGGTGTAGGAAATGATTACCATGGTAGCCTCTTCTTTGTTCTCCTCCGTAGCAGGTTTGGTAACCAGTTACGTGCATATCGCCCCCTTGCTGTTTCAAACTGAGTAAATACACAAGTGGGCCGGGGCACGGTTCGATATTGCCAGTGTGAATGCAAGCCAGCGGGGGAAGGGGGAGGTGGGCGAACCGCGCCGCGGCACAGTTCGAAAACAAGTGGGCCTAATGTGAAAACGCCCTAAGACTCTGGGTTTATGGATGTGATCTATCGTGAACTGTCAACTGCTCGAATAAATGGAGCCTCTGAAACTACTCTGCATTACTGGAGAACTGCAGCAGAGTCCCTAAAGGATCTTCTGATTTGATTTTCTTCATTCAACCGCTATGTCTTGACGTACTGTATTTGGAATTTATAGCTAGCGTGTATGATATGTATTTAAGTACATACATTTTTTCTCTCCCCCTGGTCGGAAGGGGATCTGAGTATCTTGTGGGGAATGCATAACCCCGGTGGCATTGCATCTAATTATAATTTACCATTATTTGTTTTATTTATTTATTTTTTATTATGATTATTGTGTTGTTGTTTTTTTTTTTACTTGGGTGGGTGGGGTAGGGTTTTTGTTTCATTGTTCATTTTGTCATTTTTGTAGTTCCTTGTTATATTATTGTTTTGGTCATTTGTTGATCTCATTCAAAAAAATTAATAAAAATTTGATCACAAAAAAAAAAAATCTATGTTGCTGCCAAACATTTACCCATCTTAGCTGCTAGTAATAATTATTATTAAAAAATCCTTAATGCATTTTAATGATGTTATAATTATAAAAAAACTTGTGTGATCATAATGGACTTTTAAAGGTTAAAATCCCCCCAAAAACAATCAAAATTTAAAATGTAAATTTCAGGTTGAAGTCAATATTAAAGACTCATGAGAAGTGGAGAATTAAAATAAATATTTTAGAGCTGATTTAAGGTAGCTGGGATTTTTTTTTACTCATGTCCACAAGTGAGTAAAACTCCCCCCTTCATGGTAAGCGCACAGACTTTTAAGTGTAAGACTGAAGCCGTTTTTCAACCAGGCTGTAAAAAGGAATATGTAAGCTGTGTAAACCATATTCACCCTGCATATGATTCAAATGGTTTACTTTTTTTGTTGCAGACAGTCCTGAGTGAAAAACTGGGGACCCTCGGGTGTTGGTCCTTCCTCACAGGCCTCTGCTCACAGCCCTGGAGGTTTTTCCCTCGGTTCACAGACTCCAGCTGACTGACCGACTTCAGGAGGCTCGGCCTTCTCCTCCAAACTGAAAGGTGAGTGAAGCTGAGTGAGTTTTTTTATGAGCAGCAGTGAATACTTGTTTTTTTGGATGGTAAAATGACGACATCTGGTGGAGAGATGTAGAAATGATCATTTTCTAAAACCCAGATTGACACCTCGATAAAATAAAATTAACATTATTGCTTTAAAAATTGTTATTCACGTATGGGGTGGGACCAGTTAAACTTTTTTTATTGCATGGGGTGAAGTCCATAAAAAACACGTTTTGTAATCAATTTCAAAGTCATTGCAGGTTTGATTTTTGACAAACTCAAACCAACAAAAACACACAATACTTCAAATTCAAAAACAGCAACATCAGAGGCTTTTTATAATTTTGATTAAATGTTTAAAATGTTGGATGCATGTTCATCACAGGACTTATTTCAGGTTTCTGTTCATTATGCTCTGCTAGCACTGACCATGAAGTGTTATATGCTAACACATTTAAGCACCTCTCTATAACAGGACCTTTGAAAACAAAAAGGACTCGAGCCCTGCATGCTGCACTTTGGCTCCATAGATGAATATAATATATTTAATAATTAAAACAAATAAAAAGTACATTTAGACCCAAAGACCCAACATAAATGAAAAGTTAAAACAATTGTTCATTTACCTAAAATGAAACTATCTCATTTCCCTTTTAAACATAAAAATAATCTTAATGTTTATTGCTTGAATATATATTACAGCATTACAACTAGCATTAATCTTTTTTGCATAGATTAATGTTCTTAGAAAAAATGCTGTAATAGCTATTTACTTTCTATTACATTTTATTTTGTTGGATTTGTATAGACGTATACATATTTGAGTTTTCCATTTAAAGGTGCTATGAGGAGAATCTATTTCCAGCGACATAAAGACTCTGCTACCCATGAGCACACGCGGCGACTGCCGTAAAGACGTGACCCGAGCCAAAGCGTGTGTTTGTCGTGATGCTAATAAATGCAGCTGGGACCTTCCTCAGAACTCTGCATTGCTTTACAACTTCTTTTTTCAACAACTTACAGGATGCAAGGCGACGAGGTAATGTATCTCTTTCTAGTTACGTAGTGGTAGTTTTTGATGTGACATAAATTCATCCTGTTAAGTTTATAATAATGTTGATCCCAGCTGTGAGCATGTTATTCCTGTTGTGTAAATGGGGATTTTAACATGGGGTGTTTATGTGACCTGCTGCTTTTTCTGTCAGCCTCTTGTGGACACACGAGGAACTGCAGCTCCTACCCCATGTTTTCTCTTGATATGTTTTCGTGGTATCCAGGTTTTGATATTACAAGTTACATGATGTAGTTTTACAATCACATTATAAACCAATAAGAAAATAAATATGTAAACATGCATGCTTGCAAACACTTCCAGACCTGGAGTCAAGGAGGGATATATTGAAAAACTATGAGTGCCTTTTACATTCTGGGGGTTTCTTTGTGGTTCTGAAGTAAAGTTTGGGCTGTGCTTCATCTCAGGGACAAAGTAAATGTCTGTGAAATGATGCTTCTTGTAAATTTCCAGTCTTCAACCTTTTTGCATCTTCAAACAGAGACAAACAAAATGTCCTGAAGTACTCGAAGGACTACAAACCGTGCACCGAGGGCCAACACATCAGGGTTCTTCTTCACGGGCCGGCCGGTGCAGGAAAATCCAGCTTCATCAACTCTGTCCAAAGTGTCCTGCACGGAAGGATGTACACACATGTACTGGCAGCTAATGTTTCTATTAGCAGCTTCACCAAAAAGGTTTGACTTTCTGTTTATAGGTCATTCTCTATTAGCAGACCTTTACAAATTAAATAAGGAGTTTCTAAAGTCATGAGACATGCATATCAGGCCAGTCACAGTGAATGAATGACCCTGTACTGCTGAATAATGGTGTAAATCAATCATCAGTTACATCAGTGGTTCTCAACCTTTTGGGGGTTCTGGACCCCCCTGTGTATTTGTTGATCTACCCTGAGGACCCCCATCCCCCCCCCCCCCCCCAAAGTCCACGGTTATCTTCTTCTTTGTGTAACTGTGCTGATCATCGTCTTCTCTGTTTGCTTGTGGCACACGCGTAATTTTAAATGCTAACCTGAACCTTGTAAGGTGATGAGTTTTCCCACAACACCCTCCTGCAGATGTTTTGAAGGAAAATCATTATTGAGAAATGACTGGTGTTTGTCCACTGAAACAGGCTGATATTTTGAAAAGGGTGCAGATTGTGTTAAGTTTGTGTGATGCAAACTTAAAGGTGCTATGAGGAGAATCTATTTCTGGTGACTTAAAGACTCTGCTACCCATGAGCATGTGCGGCGACTGCCGTAAAGACGCGACCCAAGCCAAAGCGTGTGTTTGTTGTGATGCTAATGAATGCAGCTCGGACCTTCCTCAGAACTCTGCATTGCTTTACAACTTCTTTTTTCAACAACTTACAGGATGCAGAGTGACGAGGTAATGTATCTATGTCTAATTACGTAGTGGTAGTTTTTGATGTGTGACAACAAGCAATTTTTGGAAAACTTAGTATCTTTGCCGGCTATATATGGCTACTTACAGCCCGGTGCTCTTAGACGTGTCCGAATAATATAAATTTGCTCTAGTTTTAATTGTCTTGTTCCCGAAGTTGAGTATCCAGGCCAGTTCAGCCCTGTCCGACCTGACCAGAAGGCTAAGGAATAGCATTTATAGATAACCTATTTTGATACTATAAAACTCATCTTAAAGTGTGTATTTCCACCAGGCATATATCTAAAAGTGAAACTTTGTTGTAATTACTCAAAAACTCCTCATAGCATCTTTGAATAAATCACACTTGTGAAGCAGGTGTTATTAAAGCTGCAAGCAGCATAGGATGGGTCCTCACTCTGCCGCACGTCCCTCATGCCCATTTGACCTCCATGTTTGCAGATTTTATCCCCTTTTGACACATTGATCTGCTCAAAGTTAGACTGATGTGAGTACCTGCAACTCTGTCAGGAGCCTCAGTCTTTTTAATGGGTGTGTATTACACAGACCATTTGTTACTGCATGACCTCCTGCACTTAACTGTCATTCAGGGACTGACATCATCCCAACTGAACTGGTCAGCAGAGCAACAAAACTTTTCAAACATTTCTTTTTTTTTTAACAGATTCCACAATTTTGACCAAATCTCTTTCAACATTCCACTTTTTATAGTAAATTTTGTCAGGTATTCAACTTTGTCGTCTTTAAAGCTGTAGCACCTTTGGTTTTTACTGTAGAGGCCTAACTTCCTCAGGTTGTCTGGAGCTGTTTTCCCCATTCATCTGAATGAGAGGAGCTAAGAGGGCTGCGTTGGGCTTTACCAACTTTGAGGGCTTGTCATTCAGAAACTGTTCGAGACAAATTCCTTAAGAACTTTTCATCAGCATAGCCTCCTCTGTCATACAGTATGTCTGCTTTTCTAGGTGATGCCACATACAGTGTCAGAGGAAATACATTTTTTTAAATTTTATTTTGGAAGGCAAATACCTGGCTTCCTGTTTGAGATAGATCAGGGGTGGTGTTTGTGGGTTTCAGTAAGATGATCATTCTGTCATTGGCTTGATGTCTCTACAGCATTCCTACTGTGCCCGTTTAAATGTGCGTAGGTGGCACTAGAGAGCACATTTTGACATGTTAGGTATATTTCATTTTATGAATTTTTTTCTCTGTACCTGAGGTGTGTGTCAATTTTGATGAGTTTTTGAGCATGTTTAGGGGCCAAATTAAGCTTAACATGTCTGGTTGAATAATCAAAAAAGACAGAAAAAAAGAGACAGAAAAACAGAGAGAAAAAAAGAAAGAAGAGGGAGAAAGAAAGAAAGAAAGAAAGGGTACAATAACAATTAAAACGTAATTAAAGACAAAAAAGTCCTAGTACCCTCTGTAGTTTAGGGAGGTAAAGGTCTCAGTCACTTTTAACCAAAATAATCATATTTTATGAAATGTCAGGATCTTTCTTGATGATATTTTACTTTGAAGGACCCCTTGCATTTACAACATGGACCACTAGAGGTCAGTAGACCCTTAGCTTAGTTAGATAACTCCTGGTATGTCTGTGTTTTGATTTGATCTTTTACATTCTCTCATAAAATTCACTCCTTAACTGTCTTATCCTGTATTTCCTCTTTTATTCTGCTCTTGCCATTTCCTCTCATTTTGGGCTTCCTGCTTCCTTCATGTTTTCCTGCATCTGTAATTTCCTTGTTTTTCACCTTTGCTCCACTTTCTGCTGCGTTACATGAGAGTCTTCAGCTAAGGGTGTGTTCCTTTCCTGTTTATACAAAACTTCAGTTCACATGAAGTTGGGACAGTGTGTAAAACTTTAGAGAACAGAATATACAGAATAAACTTCACTTTTTCATTGCAAATAGTTAATAATGTTGAATATGATGCCTACAATATGTTGAAAAAAAGCTGAGACAAGGTAAAAAAAAACAAGGGAAAATAAGGAATGCTCAAAAAACACCAGTTTGGGACATTCCTCAGGTGTTTTTTGGCAGTGGAAACAGGTGAGCATCATAAGTGTTTTCGTGTTCTTTTGTTAAGACAAAAAGGTATGGTTTACCTTAACATGTTTCGACGTACTCTGCCGTCTTCTTCAGAAGCTGTCATCCTGACAGTTGTGACGTGTCTTTTTATCAGCTGTTAGTAGCCGGCAGGACAGATTGATCACGTGATCTGTCCCGCCGGCTAGTCCCCTGTTGCCTGGCGGCCTCTGGAGAAGTGAATCCCAGGTGTGTGAGAGCTGGAAGGCTCCTTCATCCCTGTTGATGGTGTCCGTGCCCCGTTTCCTGATCTCTATCGACTCCTTTATCCATCTCTTGTATTTGTTGCTTTCTGATCCTATTAAAGTTGATTTTTTTCCCAGTCCGTTATGTGGTTTTCACGTTTGCAGTGGTCTGATATTGCTGATTTTAAGTTTTCCTGATTTGCCTGATTTGAGGCAAATCAGGAAAACGGGGGACAGATCACGTGATCAATCTGTCCTGCCGGCTACTACCGGAAACAGCTGATAAAAAGACACGTCACAACTGTCAGGATGACAGCTTCTGAAGAAGACGGCAGAGTTACGTCGAAACATGTCAAGGTAAACCATACCTTTTTGTCTTCATAAAAGAACACGAAAACACTTATGTTCTAAGAAGACAAGATGAATCTAATTGGTTAGGTGAGCATCATGACTGGAAAGGAGCAGGGATGTTGTAAAATTGGCCACTTTGTTAACAACTGCAGCAAATGAGCAAATAGTCCAACAGTTTAAGGACAAAGTCTCTCGAAGAAAAACAAGGAATTTAGAATTTCATCATCTACAGACCATAATATCATCAAAAGATTCAGAGAATCTGGATACAGGCAGCTCTGCATCATAAAGCAGCATCATTCAGTAAAGGACACCAGCATGTGAGCTGATGTCAGTTAACACAGTTCTACATCTACAAGGTCAAAGTGAAACTCTACCATGCAAAGACGAAGACAAATATCAACACCCAGAAACACCGCCGGCTTCTCCGGGCCGAGCTCATCTGAGATGGACTGAGGCAAAGTGGAAAAGTCTGCTGTGGTCTGAGTCCACATTTCAGACTGTTTTTGGACATCATGGACGTGGCGTCCTCCAGGCTAAAGAGGAAAAGGACCATCCATCAGAAGACAGCGACTGTGATGGTTTAGGGGGTGTTAGTGCCCATGGCATGGGCAACCTGCACATCTGTGAGGGCTCAATTAATGCTGAAATGCTCATACAGGTTTAGGAGCAACATGCTGCCATCAGGGACATCCTGATTGTTTCAGAGACGAAGACACTGTCTCCACTGAACATGTTCTAGACTGACCTGCTGCAGTCCACGCCTGTCTCCACTGAACAGGTTCTAGACTGACCTGCTGCAGTCCACGCCTGTCTCCACTGAACAGGTTCTAGACTGACCTGCTGCAGTCCACGCCTGTCTCCACTGAACAGGTTCTAGACTGACCTGCTGCAGTCCACGCTTGTCTCCACTGAACAGGTTCTAGACTGACCTGCTGCAGTCCACGCTTGTCTCCACTGAACAGGTTCTAGACTGACCTGCTGCAGTCCACGCCTTTCTCCACTGAACAGGTTCTAGACTGACCTGCTGCAGTCCACGCCTTAAAGATTAGTGGTTTTCTTAAGGCACTTTTAATAATGTGTTGGACAGCTCTGAACCCAGTTTTAGTAGTTTCTTCAATCTCCTTAGATGTTTTCTCTGCTTGATGCCAATGATTTGACCCTTCTTAAACAGACTAACATCTTTTCCATGACCACAGGATGTGTCTTTGACATGGTTGTTGAAGAAATGAGAAGCTGCTCGTTGCATCAGCTGGAGTTAAATAACTTGTTTCCAGCTGGAAGATAATCGCCCATGAAGTAGTTATACAATTGGAGGCTCGTACCTGTTTGCTTAGTTCAATCCAGGTGGGGACTTTTTTTTTTGGTCAGGCAGTGTATTTAAGCAGGAGTATACTTTTACTCCAGTCATGGAGTTAAGTACTTTGTCCACCACTGCACAAAGATATATATATATAATATACACTTAAACACTGGGAATGCACGATATCATTTTGATTGGTCTCAGATATATTAGCTGAGATATTGGCAAATTACACAAATGTGTAATACTGATGCACCTTCTCACCACTGCATTGTACATTTAAAATTTAAGGTTTTCATTTTTGCTAGAGTTAAGCAGCAGAAAAAAAGCAGTTGAAGATCTTGAGCTTCTCTGTTGTCCTCCACAGTACACAACCTACAAGATCCAAAACGGAGACCAGAAGACCTTTTATCCTTTTGTCTTCAACGACCTCATGGGTCTGAGCCCACAGGGGGGCGTCCTCGTGGACGATGTCAAACTGGCTCTGATGGGCCACATTAAGGAGGGATACAGGGTAGAGTATCTGATTGCGTTACTACATTAAATATTTTCATGTCTGCTTTTCAAATGTTCTTTAAATGATTCAAGCTTTTGTTTTCCAGTTCAATCCTGAATCAAAGATCTCAGATACTGATCCGTACTACAACAGATGTCCAACAAACAACGACAAAGTGCACGTCCTGGTTTGTGTGATCCCTGTGGACACTTTATCATTAATGCCCCAAGAAACTCTGCAGAAGATCCAGGACATCAGATCAGGAGCCAGTGAACTGGGTAAGATCAGTCAAAGTAAACATTTGTGCTGTTTGTTGAAAATCCACCCAAGTGTCTCTGAGATGGCCTGTTCACTATCAGGGCCTGAACGGACATTTATACTGCAGTCCAGTTGTACTGGTATCAGGATTTTTCCCCTTACAGTACCATACCTGACATAATTCAGATAAAAGATGATGACGAGGCAGCTGGATGCAATCAAGGCGATGTTTACTTGTAATAACAAGAAGGACAACATACATGTTACAACATGAAATGTTGAACTGAAGAATTACAATGTCTTCTCTCATTTATAAGAATGTGTGTGTGTAACATGGGGGTGTGAGATGAAGTGACCTCCACTTAAGTTCCACTTCTTATGCAGGTTTGAATTGGCCCTGAAGGTGCAGACATGACAAACAAGGATAAGCAATGGATGAGGAGTGGGGCTATGCAAGGTGTGTGTATGTCTCTGTGTGAGAAAACATGTAGTCAGCTAAGCAATCATTAAACAGAGAATAAGGATACAGTGAGAAGATGTTTCAAATACATTAAAAAAAACTATATACAATATATACATTTCCTGACAGGTCGAAGATTTCTGGTTTGAGTGGGAAATTTTAACTGGAGCAATTTCCAACTTCCAGCTTTGCAGATTTTAAGTGTCATCCGAAGGTGTGACTCTGGACAAACCAGATCTGCGACCATCCATAAACATCTATCCCTAATGTGTGTACATGAGGGATGTAACAGTATGAAATTTTCATATCACAATTATTGTGACCAAAATTATCTCAGTTATCATTATTATCACGGTATTGTTGCAGTGTCCTAAAAATGTTCACAAAGTACTTTTACACAGTCTTGAAATAATTTAACCCCTTTAATATCATAATTTTAGCAGGTATTTTTTACTTTTTGTCAATAAATAAGTCAGGAAATTCCCTTTGAGTACATTTTTCTCCCTTTTTAATTAGAAATTAAAATCTTTTCTGGCAAGTATTTGTCATTACTATGTTATAAATGCTTAAATTGTGTGTGATTACACAAAAAAGAAAAAAGATAAACAAAATAAAAAAAATATATAAACTAAACCTATTTTACATGTAGATGTGTAGATGGTGTAGATGTTATAGCTCACTATATTAGACCATGTCCAGGCATTTTTTTTTCATTTTTGTCTCCCTGAGACAGTTAGCCCCCTTCATGACCCTCCTCTGATCTCCCCTCTGCCTGGCAGATCTCCTCGACATCTCCTTCTGTAATATTTTCAAATTATGATCTATGAAATTCATCAACACAAAGTATGATGGAAAAAGACGATCAATTTCAAAATACGGCATACAATACAAAAAACAACAAGAATACCCTCCAGTATGAAACTAATGCTATTATTTACAAGATTTATACATTATTTAGACAGAGAATAAAAGCCACCTGTAATTCGCTCAGATATGGATCACTGATTCTTCTCTCTCTCACACTCTCTGCGGCTCAGTCCGCTCACAGCAGTACATCAGCTCACATGCGTCTTTTTCTTCCGCTGCAGCTTCGTGTTTTAGACAGGGTGACTGTTTTCATGCAAGTTTCCCCTCAACAACCTTGTAAAACCAGACTTCAGAGTCCGTTTCAAGAGGAAAAGTCTAAGCTGTAGCGTCTCTAACTTCCGCTCTCAGACTCAGAGGCCAAACAATGCAAACTGTGCACGTGTCCCTCCATCTGAGGGACCGCAGCTGCTTGATGCAGACTCATAGTTTCCAGCTTTTCCAGGAAGTGAGCAGCATCAGTGTGACTTATTGACGCAGTGTGGTGATCAAACTCTGTAATCAAAACAGGACACGGTAATAATAACTGCAGGAAATTTTACCGCGAGTTCACCATTTTACTGGTAACTGTTGCATCCCTAGTGTACATTAATACCTCTGTTTGTAATCTATGTGCATTGCGTGCATGTTTACACATGTGTATGCTAACCATGTGCAATACTGTGCATACACAGGTCAGCCTATGCACAACCTGTGCAAAAACAACTCCTGTGGGCGAATGTGTAGTTTTTTTAATTTTTGGACGGCTTGTCATCTACGTTGTTGCTTTGTCTTTCGAAATGCTCTGTTTGTTTTATTCCTTGTTATTGATGTTTGTTTTAGTTTTATGTGTTGACACCAACACGCTAATGGCAATTAGCCACTTGGCAATAATTGCATGCATGTACTGTAAATGTTCATAAATGCATACTGTCTCATTTAAAAAATACAATACAATAAAAACTTCTTAGATTTATTAATTAAAAAGATGTGCAAATCTGAGATAGAAAGAATATTGCAGTAACACAAAGTTTGATTTGAAACCAAATTGACTTGGATGTGGTGATGCTAGAGAGAGAAATATCCCCTCTTTCTTAAGTAGTTGCATTTCTGTCCACAAATAATTTTTCTGGATACTTTGGTTTTAATGAATGCTTATTTCAGCTCCTGTTCATCTCCAACCACACTGACAACTCCCTCTGACTTCTGATATGAAAAAGGCATTTTCACCCACTCTCTGAACAGTTCCTCTTTTTTTGACCATTTTCTGTAAACTCCGGAGATGTACACTGTACAGATGTATATCACCTTCCCGATTGATTCTGAAGTTCAGTTTTAACTCCAGCAGGTTTTCATTATGTCTTCACGCCTCAATGCATTGAGTTGCAGCCATGTGATCCGCTGATTGGCCATTTGGATCAAACTAGCAGTAGAATCCTTAGAGTGGCTCATGTGAGTGTGCTGTATTTTTAATCAAACTCTGTTTTGTATTTAATGATTTCTGTTTGGTTTTTCCTTTCAGGGATTCCTCAAGTGGTGATCCTGACGAAGGTCGGTGAAGCCTACTCTGAAATCAAAGAGGATTTAAAGACGGTCTACAGGGTCACGTCCTTGAAAACTAAGGTGTGCTTTTTTATGGACTGAGATCAAAACTGGATTAGTTCAGACCCTATTCTGCATTTCTGAAAACCTCAAAATCAATAACTTTTCCCTTTGTCATGGTTAACGTTTTAAAAAAATGATAAATCTCAAAACTCAAAACAGCCACTCCGGCACAGGAGAGTGGATCCTACGCAGGATCAAAAAATGTCAATGTCCAAACCACAAGATGAAGTTTCCTTTGGTTTATTAAGGCTCATAAACAAAAGAATAAAAGGCTTGCACTCTTGGGTTCCAATCTTCCTGACATCCTGACTTTTGAATAATGAAAAGAAAATTTGCATCTTTGGTTTCCATTAAACTAGGAGCATCCCAGGTGCCAACTGTGTCCCGAAGACTGTTTTAATGAACTTTGGCTAAGTCTAAGTAAAATGGGAAAAAAAGGCCCATAATCGAAAATGAAGTTTAGGCTCAACAAAGTTCATCGTCTTGCAGGTGGTTTTGTTTTTTTATTTGACTGTTGAAATGAATAAGTTGCACAGAACATAATTTGCTCCTTAATCAAAGAAGGATCCAGTGGTAGCCAGGCCCAAACAGACCTTCCGAGAGAGCTATAAGCTCTGTTTTCTCCCAACATCCATATATCTGCTTAACAAACAATTGAACTAATTATTTTCCTGCAACTGATATATAATGCTTGTATATGAATATATTTTTTTTCAGCTTATTATTGCCACCAGTCAGTCATCTTTACTCGCTCATTATTCCACTTTTATCCATGGTTTTATTTCTCTACTTGTTACTCAAATTTTTAACTTGTTTCTACATATTTACTTATCTGCTTCTGCTTGTTTCTTGTCTGTTATTATTATCCATCTTCTATCCATGTTTTTCTTATCGTCGTAACTAAGTTTTTAACTTGTTTCTGCTTATTTTCACTGCTCATTGTGACGAGCTCTGCACTTCAACCTCCTTGTGCGATAACTTCTGACCATGCTTGCCGCTGACCTCTTGCTTTTGTTACTGTTGTATGTTGTCTAGTGTTTTTGTTATTTATAATATTGCGTCCTTGGCCAGTAGCACTGCTGTCTGAGACAAATTTCCTGCAAGGGACAATAAAGTCTGATCCCTCCAACTGGCGCAAGGGAGGAGAGAAGGCGTGAGTGGGTTTAACACAGCCAAGGATCATCTTCACCAATCAAATTAGCACCTCTCCTTGCCTTATCATGCGCTGCTGGCGATGCGCAGTGACAATTTCAATCCCTCCTCCATTGACTCCAGCCGCGTTGGGCTGGTCTGATCTCCAGACCAGGAGAGGACAGTTCTCCTCAGGCTCCCTCCTTTCTTCTCCAAACAGCAGTCCAAGTGGAGGGAGAAACGTTTAGATAAAATGTATTTTTCCCATGAATAAATTTGTGTATCTTTAATGTGGCTGAGTAAATTGTGGCAAAAAACATGTATAAACAGTAGGCATATAAGCACATTTAAGGACAGAGCTGCACAGCCAGGTGGTCTCTCCTCTCCTCCATCCACTCTGCTGCTCTTCCTAATGATATGGCTCATGCAGTTTGGCCTCTCCCCGTCATAAATCCTGTAATGTTGCCTCTGTGAGATCAAAGTGGCATCCATGGCTTAAGGCTATGGGGTGTGGCAGACAACATGCGACAAAGAATGCACTGACAGTCGCAATACCTGCCGCTGAGGTTTTGGTGATGGGCGCCTCTGTCACCCAATTACAGCTGCAGAGGGTGCGCTTCGTCTGCACCAAGAACAGACCAGGTTGGAGCTGGCGAGCTTTCAGCGCACCTTATGTGCAGTTTTTTATCACTTGTCACTGCGCCAACCTGAATCTGTTGACTCCTCCCCCGGTACGCCGCCACACCCATCTTGGTGCCGCCGGTTTACCAAATTGTCAAATTGGCTGTGCAAGGCGGTGTGCCGGAGGAAATTACCACTGCGCCGGTTGCGCCAGGCTCTGCCGTCATGGCTGCGCCACGAAATTATTGCCCATAGTCTTGACAAGTCACTTATGGAGAGCTGTGAGACTGTTTTGAAACTCAGTTGGTTTTACTGACTTGTTGGTAAGTTGGTCTGTCCATCTTCATTGACCCTCAGCAAAAAAAATTTGGACACCCCTACATTTAACACTCAGAAGACATAGTAAATTGGGTCTCGTGACTGACACTGCACGGCCTGCAATGTGATTGCAAAAATGCACACTAATAAAATAACATACTGTTCAGCCTTGTAAACATCTGTACTTTGTTACAAGTCAAAAAGCTAGTGCCACAGCTCCATGTATTGGCAAAAGCCTCTGCACCCGTCCTGTGACTGAAAGCTATCAAAAGTGTGAAGGCCCGTTGGCTTGTCCCAAAGTGTCGAGCTGATTTTGTCTGTTTCTGTTATTTGACGTAGATGGAGAAGTTCAGCGCAGAGGTGGGAATCCCGATGAACTGCATCTTCCCTGTGAAGAACTACTCAGAAGAAATCGACCTCAACGATGACATCGATGCATTAATCCTCAGTGCGCTCAAAAACATCATCAACTTTGGTGAAGACTGCCTGAACTTCCACGCAAGTCTCTCCATAAAATAGGGCAGACATTTTTTACACACTGACTAGCACCATGTGAGGAATAAAGTTACTTTATGAGGGACTGTTGATGCAGCTTAGCAGTTTTACTAAATCTGGTATATTAAAATTTGTATTATCAACTGATATTCAATAATGTGCAATATTCATTAAATAAAAATGTTAATTATATGAAAAGACCAAGAGCTGTTTAATTGCATTATTGCATTAGACCAGGGATGTCCAAATGATGGTTCAAGGGCCAACAGCAGCCTTCAGTCCAATCTAAGTTGCCCCAATTTGATTCAAAAAACTAAATAACCCATATTAGAGCATGATGCTTGTACAAAACTGATCAATAAGCACAGGCTTAAATTTTCAACTATACAAGCTACAAAAGAAAGGGACTCACCTGTCTCCAAGCTACTCCAAGGTGTGTTTCCACCTTTTGAGTCTATGATCAGCCATGGTGGATGTTTCTACAGTCTCTGCCTTCTTCCTGTTCTTGAAAACAATAAGCTAATAGTGTGTCCCAAATCGCATACTTCCAGACTCAAATACTTAAAATTTTGAGAGTACTGGGTCAAAATGAGGTCAGTATGCATAGTATATGAACGAGTATGCAAAAGTACTCGGATTATGTTCTCAAATCAACCAGGAATTTGAGTATTCAGCAGTGGACACTCATTTCCTCCGGCAACAATGGCGGTGGAGAGCTTTGGCTCTGCACTGATGACAGTGGATGTGACTGCACTGTGCAAATGTTAAGTTATAAACATGTGTTGTTGCCACCAAGTATAAGCTGTTTTTGAGTGCATTTGCGGTGTACGTTATTTTGTTTTTCTTGTACAGCGAATGGTAGGCTATCAGTTATGCTAAAGCCAGCTGGGCTAACAGCTGTTGGGGTCCAAGCATTATCCGAAGAACCAGGCAAATAAAAATAAAAATAATACATGTATATATATAAAAGTCCTACACAAAGAAATCAGTTATTATTATTACTATTATTAGTTATTTGTTTGCAGTATTTTTCTGTATCCTTAGACATTGACAGAAACAATTTGTTTTTTTAAGACACATTAAATATTTTTTGAATTTATCGACCTCTGCCAAACAGTTGAACTGGAGCTGGAGGTTGTGACGTCATGGTTGTAAATAATATACCCATCAAACTACTGTAATGCTTCAACTCAACTCATAATACTTTTTGTATATTAACTTATATAGAGTTATCTTTACATTGAATAACAGGGGCACGTTTGAAATTCCAAGTGGAAATTGGTTTGAAAAATAAAATTATTTGTCACCAAATGCTTTGCTATCTGTAAATAAATGATGCATCCCGGTGCATCTTCAGTCAGAGGGTAGGGGTGGGCGATACTGGGAATTTTTTCAACATTTTAGACTGATTGTGTTGTTGTTATGGTTTGGGAGTTATTTTCTTGGCACCCTTTCAGCTCCTGAGTACCAAGTACAATTTGAACACTCTAGTCTAGTGATGTCCAGTATTTTTTGCACCAGGGCCATGGTTGATGCAATGCAATACAGATGCAGGCTGCCTCTTGCAGGGGAAGTGGGGGCAGGCGTTTTGCTTTTATATATTGAGCCAGTTGAAAAAAAAAAACTGAATTATTTTACTGGAACCCAAAAATATAGCTACCCATATAGAGATAAGCTCTATACATTAAACCTGAAATATGAATATGGCAGAACATAATAACAACCCCTTTGTGTAAACTGTTTGAGTACAGTAAAAATAGTATTCCTATTTAGGCTATGTGGAGATGAAAGTAACAGACTAATTAATCTTAATCATTTTGTCATTTCACCTAGATAATTCACAAAGAGCCATGGATATAACAAAGAGCATTGCTAAGATGATCGTGAAGGACCTACAACCCCTCTCTGTGGTTGAACAAGAGGGTTTCAAGAGTTTAATGAAGACACTTATAATTTTGTCTTGAGTTGGTTGATTATGATTATGGTAAAACACAGCACAAAGATTTTAGGCAATGAAAGTGCTTTTTATTAATGAACCACGACAATAGAACAAAATTTTATATACTTCTTGAGCTTATCTCTATATGGGTAGCTATATTTTTGACTCTCCGCCCTCTGGTAGAGCACAGAGAGCAGCCAGGGAGGGAGAGGGGTTGAGTGTGCTTGAGTGAGCACAGAGCAGCGGAGAGATAGAGAGGGAGAGAGATAGGTGGCCATTTAGAAGCAGCAGTCGGAGCGGAGGAAAGTAAAGTAAAGATGACAAAAGAGAAACTGCAGTATCGATCTCATCACACGAGTATTGATTCGGTTCCAATACTCAGCTTGGTATCGATACTATCGATATTAGGATCAATACGCCCACCCCTATCAGAGGGAGGAGGACATGACCTTGTTGGCACCGATTGTGACGCAGCAAATACTCACTTTGCTTTTGGATACTGATATACTGTACTACACCCTCAAAATTTGTGCGCTAAGCCAGTGAGCATACAATATGCTTATAACACTCAATTTGAGCATTTTAAGTGTACAGTATGGAAGTATGCCATTTGAGACACACTATGAATGTCTCTGAGAAGCTCTCCCCCCTCTCCCCCAGTGTATTTCACTCTCTTTCTGTGGCGTCATTATGAAAGTGAAAGTTAAGACTAACGGATTGTGTTTGTTTTTCTGCGGGAACAGCAGTTGGGGTAAGACTTGAGGCTCTGCTTCACTTTACTTTAATCTACATTTACTCTGTAAAAGAGGAAAAGTGTCTCTCTTGTATCAGTTGACTCTGAATAGATGGTAAATAATTGTAAAATTAAACTGAATTGAATTAAATTAAAGTTTATAGTTTAAACTGTACTTGACAATTTTCTGTCACAGGATATTACCTGTTTTTTTGTCAAAGTTTTCTCTGGTTTTCAGATGATTTAGCTGAAGTTCTTCTCTTGATATGGGAGTACTACTATCTAAACCTGAGGAACCCCAGGGTAAGTTTGTTTTCTGTTTGTTTGTTGCTTTCAGAACAAATGTTGTTGGGACCCTTGAGCCTTAGTAAGCCCAAGATTTTAATGTTGAATAAACAGATCTTGACTACATTTACCTCAGAAACAATGTGAAGTAGATCTTTTGATTTTATTTTTTTTCCAGGATTCCCGGTGCATCATTTTGTATCATCGGATATTGAGTGATTTGTCAAATTTTTCTGTGGTATTCACCTGATTTTACTAAAATTATTCTCCAGATACAAGTGAACAACAGAGATCCAGTCCTTGGTTTCCACAGCGTAAGTTTGTTTTATGTTGATTTGTTGCTTTTAAAACACTTTTCCTTGTGACTCTTTCCCAAGTTTTTAAAGATAAATAAACAGACCTTAACTGAAGTTACAACTATGTAAAGTAGATCCTTTATTTAATTTTTTCTATTGATTTCCAATTCAGACCATTTCATCTCAGAGGTGCATCATTTTGTATCACCGGATATTGAGTGATTCGTCAAATTTTTCTGTGGTATTGACCTGATTTTACTAAAATTATTCTCCAGATACAAGTGGAAAAAAGAGATCCAGTCCTTGGTTTCCACAGCGTAAGTTTGTTTTATGTTGATTTGTTGCTTTTAAAACACTTTTCCTTGTGACTCTTTCCCAAGTTTTTAAAGATAAATAAACAGACCTTAACTGAAGTTACCCACTAAACTATGTAAAGTAGATCCTTTATTTAATTTTTCTATTGATTTCCAATTCAGATCATTTCATCTCAGAGGTGCATCATTTTGTATCACCGGATATTGAGTGATTTGTCAAATTTTTCTGTGGTATTGACCTGATTTTACTAAAATTATTCTCCAGATACAAGTGGAAAAAGGAGATCCAGTCCTCGGTTGCTGCGGCGTACCTTTGTTTTATGTTGATTTGTTGCTTTTAAAACACTTTTCCTTGTGACTCTTTCCCAAGTTTTTAATGATAAATAAACAGAACTTAACTGAAGTTACCCACTAAACGATGTAAAGTAGATCCTTTATTTAATTTTTTCTATTGATTTCCAATTCAGACCATTTCATCTCAGGGGTGCACCATTTTGTAACACCGGATATTGAGTGATTTGTCAAATTTTTCTCTGTTTTCAGCAAATTTTTCTCCAGAGCAATGGCGTAAGTTTCGTTTCTGTTTTTTGCTTTCAGAACACATTTTGTTGTCAGCCAATGTTAAAATTTGTTGATTCACTGTTTTCATTTTCTTCTGTTCTGTTAGTTCTCCCCAGACCTTGGAGGGAAATAAACTGGGCGTAAGTGTTCCAGTTAATATTCACCTTTTTTCCAATTCTCTTTTATGAATGACTTGAGGATTTATTTTATGATCTCTTAAACAGAGACAACCAGAACGTCCTGCAGTCTGTGAAAGACTACAAACCTCTGACTGAGGGCCAAATCATCAGGATTCTGCTTCACGGTCCAGTAGGATCAGGAAAATCCAGTTTCATCAACTCTGTCCAAAGTGTCCTACATGGCAGGATGTACGCACACGCACTGACAGAGAACGATCTAAGTAGTTGCATTTTTACCAAAAAGGTACCAAGATTTTTTTTTTTTTGACAAAAGTCTCATTTTTACTTTGATAGAAAACAAAGTCATTCGCAGATCAGATCAGTTAAATATCCTGTACCCCGTTATGTGTTTTGGGTTGTAGAAAGTTTAAAATGATTTATGTAAAGAACTGCCACTTTAACACATACAACACAGACTTTTTGTAAAGAAATGTGATCCTTAATAGACCAAGTATATTTTATTGTTTTTAATCAAACTTTATCAGGGAGATTTTTTTGTTGTTTTTTGAATTCTGGTATTAAAGGACACTCATATTTTCTGTTTGTTGTAAAATTTTGATATAATTCAAAGTTTTCAATCATTTTACATCTTGAATAATTTGTGGACATTTAAAATGTTTTAATGAATCTGTTTATTCTTGATGTATCATATAATATTGATAAATTCTATTTATAAATTCATAACCTGTTTTTAATCACTGATACATGTTTGAAATGTTATGATAGTTTGTCAGTTTATAAACAATCTATCATTTTTTAATTATTAATCAGAAACTAATTAAACTCCTGATGTTCATTCAAACTTAACCTGCTACATCATTGTGTTTAAGTTCAGTCAGTCATTTTGCATTAAGTCTCCATGAGGTTCAGGACTCTGAGCACATCTGGCACCTACACCAGGACAAAGTCCAGCTCCTGAACAGGGTTCTGGACTGACTCTCAGTCCTTTAGACCCAGAGGCAGATTTCTGTGGTCAGTATCATGAGGAGAAGAGGATCAAGTATTTCATCAAGCTGCATGACCTGGTCTGTTCTTCATTTGTCTGTCTCAGTACACAACCTACAAAATTCAAAAAGGAGGCCAGAGGACTTTTTACCCTTTTGTCTTCAACGACACCATGGGTCTGAGTTCACAGGGGGGTATCCATGTGGACGATGTCAAACTGGCTCTGAAAGGACACGTGAGGGAAGGATACAGGGTAGAGTAACTTAACTGAAAAGTTTATAGTGTTATATTGAATAACATTTACATTCATACATCTAACATGTGTCATGGAAATTAATTTAAATTTTGTTTTTCAGTTTAATCCTGGATCTGCATTGTCTCAGAATGATCCAGGCTACATCGAATCTCCAACGGAAAACGACAAAGTTCACGTCCTGGTTTTTGTGATTGCTGCTGACAAATGTTTTTGGCCTACAACAGAAGTTCTGCCACCAGAGACTCTGCAGAAGATTAAGGACATTAGAGAAGCAGCCAGTCAGCTCGGTAAGAACAGAAATCTCAGGTGAATTTTTTTTCTCGGGATGTCTTTGATTCCAAACAGCTTCTCAGATCTGTGCTTGTTCACCTGACAGGTATTCCTCAAGTTGTGATTCTGACCAAGATCGATGAAATGCATGGAGAAATCAAAGAAGACCTAAAAAATGTGTACAAGTTTATTGAACTGAAAGAAACGGTAGGTTTAATAACGGGATAGTTACATTTTTCAGGTGGGGTTGCTCGAGACTTTTGGTATTAACCAATACGCTGCCTAGCCCCCCCCCCCCCCCCCCCCAAAATAAGGAAACTGAAGAATTTTTTTCCAGTTAGCCTGGGAAAAAAAAGTGGTTTTCTTAAGGCTACAAAACAAAACCCAGTCCCTTATGTTCCCTTCACATTGTGTGTGTGTGTGGAAATGCTCTTACTTGCACGATTAAACACACCCCTGAGTTCTACTGTTGTTTTTCTTTGATTTGATTTGGCCAAACGTTTAAGTGATTCACCGATCACCATCATTAAAGACGATGGTTCCCCACTATCCTTCCAGTTTTTAATGTGTTGGACAGTTCTTAACCCAGTTTTAGTAGTTTCTTCAATCTCCTTAGATGTTTCTCTGCTTGATGCCACTGATTTGACCCTTCTTAAACAGACTAACATCTTTTCCATGACCACAGGATGTGTCTTTGACATGGTTGTTGAAGAAATGAGAAGGTACTCATTACATCAGCTGGGGTTAAATAACTTTTTTCCAGCTGAAAGAAAAGGAGGGATCATCAGGCTCTTTGTGTGAACTATTAGTTGTTATATCAAACGGTGTCTTGATAGCACATGTGCACTGTTTGAGTGAACACAAAGACTTTAAAGATGACAAATCAGCCTTTTGATGAATCAAAACTCAACATTCTTCATCAGTCCAGTTCCCTGGAGGCCCATAAGTTGGTCTCAGAGCTGTTTTGAGTGGACAGTGTATAAATTAGGAAAAAATGTGGCAAAAATATCCATCAGAGTATGCCATACTGTCTAGCATAAACCAGACTACACCACTGGTTTGAGGATGTTTTAGATTGCTGCTTTGTTAAATCATGTTCAGTTTGTTATAATTTGAAAGGTGTTTTTTGCTTGTGTAACTCATTTAGTTATTTTTACTTTCCATGCTTCCCCTGCCTTGGTTGATCTCCTTATGTGTTTCACCTGTCTAGTTTAACTCACCTGTATGTCTGTATAGCTTTTGTTTTCATTTATTGTCCAAGTCTCTGTGTCTGACTGTTAGTTTGCTGTGTTAGATGTTTTGCATGTTTGTCTGGCCCATATTTTTCTGTTGAGAAAAAGGTCAACATAGTTTTTGGTCATTTTTCCAACTGCACCTCCACACTGTGTTTTAGGTCCCACCCACCTGTCTAATCCCACTTTAAGAACTTGTCATGCCTGCTCGAGTCTCACCATGAGTATCATCATATCATATATTAGTTGCAATTTTTTGTAGTGCTCCTGACTGACCCAGGAGCTGTTGAGCTATTTTACACATACTGGGTAATGTAGATTTAAGAATGGCTCACACATGAGTGATTTTCATACAACTGTAAATTGGTTCTCACTGTTCACTTAAAACAGCAGTTTAAAAGAGTTGATTCATTAGTGAACATCAAATCTCCACCACTGAAGTGCTGGTAACAAGGTCAACAAAGCAAAGCCTCTGTTTAGAACACAGGATGTCACCTGAAAAGTTCCCATTGTTTAACTTTGATGAGCAACAGTGTGACCTGGTCGTGCCTGATCGTGGGTGTACATTGACGTTGCGTGGGGAGTGGTCGCTCAGGTTGTGTCAGTCGTGTTTGGTGTGAACGTGGCTTCAGACATCCTCTCTGCTCTCACAAAATCTTGTGTGCCATTTAAATATACATGCACTCAGCAAGCTTAATGTGCCCAAAGAATCAGCTTTGTTTGTTTCTTTATTTACACCAAACATTTGAAGCTGAGGTGTTGTTGAACCTTTTATGTCAATCATTTCCTGAAACTTTCCAAACCTTCAATATTGAACCCTCAGTGAGACTGTGAACCATGAGGTTTTGTCTTATTTAATAGCCAAACCTTGTTTGGTGTATTTGATTGCAGCCTTCAGTGTCACCCCTCCTTACAAACTTCTTGTAGGTCGTGGGGTGTAGTCTGTAGTCCATCAGGCTGATCCACCAAGGATTATGTTGGTAGTCCAATAATCTGATACATGGACACTGTAACTGTAGTCTGACCTCTAAATCAGAGTAAATGTTCTAAATTTTTCAGAGTTCCTGTTCCAGTTTTGTTTGTTTTTTAACAGATGGAGCAGTTCAGCGTAGGTGTGGGAATCCCAATGAACTGCATCTTCCCCGTGAAGAACTACTCTGAAGAAATCGACCTCAACAATGACATTGATTCGTTGATCCTGAGCGCACTCAAAAACATCATCAACTTTGGAGATGACTGCCTGAACTTCCGTGAGAAACACTCTGGACGTAACTAAACTGAACCACAAGCATTAAAACCCTGTGGTTGATGTTGCTAAAAAAATAGCCTTCCACATTAATCTCATGACTGCTGTTAGTTATTCTGCTTTCTCACTGAATAACTTTATGCTGTGAGTCCATAAAGCTGTTGTACTTAATATTTTGAAGACTTCTTTCACCTTACTGCTTCTTTTGATCAAGCTCTGAGTTTTTTTTTAACTCCTTTAAATAACAATGATTGAATGCGATTATTTTATGTAAACTTATATTAAGACAATGTCATTAATGAGTGTGTGTGTATTCTTAAAACAAGGATGACCTCTTTGTGTCTTCAATTACCAAACATGATTTCAATATTAGGCATGACAGTGTTGAAATTCAAATAAAACCAAGTGTAACAGGAGAGTGTGTTTGTTTGGTTTTGTTACACACGCTGAATGATGACAATGTAGCTCCATAAGAAAAGGTGCTTTATTTACAGCCTGGGTAACTGCAGACAACATAAAGACGGTCTTTAGCTATATGAACATTAATGTTCAGTGATGCTGTGCAGACTCTAATGCAACACTGAGCTTATTATTCCTTTAGACCAGTTGACAACATGATCAGGGAAACTACTGACACCTACTGGACAAAACAAAGATACACAGGTACTACAGGTGAATTTCTCTTGATAAAAGTGTCACAAACCATCTTAATAAATAAAACAGATAGTGGGGGGACTAATATAAGTCTGAGAACTGATAATTAGCAACCCTGGACATTAATTTCTTTAATGATCAGGGGCCACAGTTTCAGTAGTTTTATTTTATTTAGTAACTTTAATTTCCTGTTTCTCATGTTCATGTTTCATTTCCGTCCCTTTCTGGTCCACTGTGTGTGTTGCCCTTGTGACCCTGATTGTGTCCACCTGTGTCATTGCCTCATATTTCACCTGAATGTTTCCAATCTACTCCCCATGTGTTCCCTTCGGCTTTTTCATGACTCGTCGCTGCCGTGTCTTCGTGCGCCTTGTGTTCAGCATAATTTTTAGTCTTGTGCTCTAGTTTTTTATTTTGTTGTTGCACTTTTGGTATGGGGTTGTATTTTTGGCATTTGTTCAGACAAAACAACAGAAAAAAACAACACGACACATATCGACTTATGGTCCTTTGACCACTTTGAATCACTTTGTGGTCATAATAAATAATTTGAAGTTTTTTTTAAGGAGCACAATTATTATTTTGACATTTATACACTTGATGGCTGTGTCTCAGGAGGTAAGGGTCGTCTCCTAAATGCTGAGTGCTTCACTTAATAAGGGAATAAATCAGTGATACCCCCCAAAAAACTGACAAATATATGCAACTCAGCTTCTCATCCTAACAGTAGTAATTCAGCGGCCTGAGTGGTAGGTCAGAATGGGCTTGTTGTTGGCCTAAGTACAGGACCACGGACAGCTCTGCTCCTAATGTAAATGTATCAGACTAAAAGATTCAGGACCATGCACAGCTCTTATTGGACATTATATCCTGAAACTGGAGTGTGGGATTATTGACCATTACAGAGGGCTCGGGTCAGAGAGCACAGAGTCATCAGATGGATTTAACTATTTTACTGAAGCAATGAAATTGTACATATTAGTGCTTTGCTTTAGTGACTGAAATAAACATGAAAAACAAACCAGATGTCTGATTAGTTTCTTCACTTATTAACTTAAGCATTAAATTGTTTTAAAGTCTTAAAACATAAACAGTTACTTCTAAATTCACGTCTGTTTTAGCTCACATGACTAAGGATTAGCACAGACCAATTAAGATCTTCAATAAGCTTAACATTTAGACTCTACTAAGCATATTTATTAAACAACATAAACACAGAAATCTGAACAGTCAGTATAGTTCAATGCAGCAGAGTATTATCCTCTGTTTTCTGTGTTAACACAACTCACATCATCATTGACTTCTGCACCGATGGAGACAGCATGTAGATTGGTAAACAGCCCAAAAATAAGGTCAAACAGGAAGCAGAAATAACTGCACTTTCAAAATAAAATTTTTAAACAAACTCCCCTCAAATCAAGTCTCCTTCACATGAAGAATTCTCAACAGCTGTGCACCAATGTAAATATATCAGTCTAAAAGATTCAGGACCATGGACAGCGCCGCATCGACATGTTTATATATAGTACTTATTTATCATATCTTTACATTATTATTTAAGATCATCAGGAATATATAATTAATAATAAATAAATCAACATATAAAGCCTTAACCATTAGAAAACAACAAAGCATGAATGCCAAGTAAGGTCTTTATGAATCAGATTTGTTTTGTTTCCTGCCTCTTAATTGTTACCTCTGCCAAGGAGGTTATGTTTTCAAGAGAGTTTGTCTGTCTCTCTGTCTATGAACAAAATAACTCAAAAAATTATGGATGGATTTTGATGAAATTTTCAGGAAATGTTCAGCATGGGAAAAGGAAGAACTTATTTGATTTTGGTGTTGATCCGGATCAGCGTCTGGCCGCCATGGCGAAAAATGTGATTCTCACGAATAACTGAACTAAAATAGATATCATTATGAATCCAATTGCTAATGGTATGTTTTCATGGTCAAGGAATCTAAATATTTGGATGAAATAAAGGTAGGACTAATATTTATGGTAAAAATCCCAATATGGGTGAGGACTGTGGCGTTGTCGGAGGTCTGCGCTCTCCGAGTGCTTTTCTAGTTGCCATCATGTGGCAGGTGACCTTACAACAGAAGCATTTCTGGCCTCAAGAGCAGCAGCAATCCTACTCATGACCTCCATCATCTCTGCAGGACTCGCCTGCATTTGTGCTCTCAAGCCCGATTTTTTTTTACCTGCTCGAGCACTTCAGCTGATGTGAACTACTTGCTATAGCTGCAAGTTCGCGTCTTGTGCCTCACTGTTGCTGCTTATTGTTGTTGTGTTGTTTGTTTTTGCTGCTCAGTGTGAAGGAGACATCACTCTCCTCGAAGTTTACAGGGACAAACCACCTATATGCCACAGGAATTATTGCAGTCAGAGGCACAAAGTGCACTCAGATGCCAAACTGTGTGGGCGTGTTTGCGCCTGCATATCATTAGAGCAATTTGTTTTGAGGATAAGGCGCTACAACAGGGCAGATTGCGTGAGCTATTTCTGTGCAAATGACGGCGCTATTAGCAGGAGCAATTCAGTCTTTGTGGATGTGGCCCATAGAGTGCCATGGGATCGTAGAGTAGCAAATGGGAGGACTCAAGGAGGGAATGTCTGAGTGTATCTGAAATATGTGCTCAAATGTGAAACAAAAACTGAGTTTTCCAGACAGGGGAAGTTTAATTACTGCTCAGTTGACAGAAATCAAGTGTTGTTCTGACGGAGGTGTCAGGAACAATGGCAGAGCAACCAATAATGCGGATAATAAGGCAGTATAATAACAATAATAATAAGGCAGAAAAACATGGTCTAGAATAACTGGGTCGAGATCAGAGCTGTGGTACGAAGAAGAACGCCTAGAGAGTGACTTAAGAGTGCAAACAATCCGGCACAGGACAAAAGGGAGACAGGAGGTTAAATACAAGAGGTAATGAGGGGTAATGGGAAACAGCTGGGAAGGAACAATCAGGGAGCGGGTGTGACAAGCCGGAACAAGGAAGTAAAACCTGTGAAGAGAAGAAAGAAACGTGAGTCACCAAAATAAAACCGGAAGTGAAACATAAAACATGAAACACGAAGACAAACAGGGAACTTAACAGACAGGATCATTACAGGAGGAAAAGAGGTTTTGAGGAAAAGAGAACAGTGAGTGTGAGAAAAGAACTGCAACAACTTAATGATAAAACAGGAAAGAGAGGATGGATGAAGCAGAAAGGCTGGGAAAAAAGGGCAAAATTAACTTTTGTGAATCATACAGATTAGGGAATCCAACCAGAAAGGGTACTTCACTCATGAATATAAGTTTATTCCAAATGTAAATGCTGCTTGTGCACTTTTCCTTTACCTTCAAACAGAAAGACAGTCTTATAAGAGCATTAGTGCTATTGTGCAGACTGTCTAATGCAATACTGAGCTTATAGTGTGTTCCAGTTGTTGCCTATCGGGATTTTTGAGTAAAACTGAACACAATCACAAGAGTTAAATAATTATAGGTTGATTTGTTTGAAAATTTTACAAACCATTCTGTATGACAGACAAATGTATATCTACCTTCACACACACAAACTCAATATTTTAGTCAAACTAACCCTCTTATTGACTCATTCTAAGAAAAAAAACGTGACTAAACAAACTTAAACCAGAAGAAGCACTGACAATTCAGAACTGATTTATTAACTACATTTTATTATCATCCATTTGGATTAAATTAATTAAGTGGGTTTATATAGCCAACAGTTAAATGGAACACTCTTTGGTTTGTCCGACCCTTTCAGGAACAATTGAATCGAGTTACATTTTTCTGAAGAGCAGATTCTATATTTCAATATCATGTTGAATTTGTCTAAATTAAAGTTTACCTGGGCCCATTCCATAAGTAAACAATAATTTTTGAACCTAGGAATAGTACATTAATATTATTTTATGTGCCAATCTAGGCTATTGAAAACTGGCTTTTGATGCTTGATTGAGAATGTGGACAAGACTTCAGGCTGAAATACTCATAAACAAAAAATACACTTAGAACATAGGATACTGACCTTTTTTTTTCATCTGAAAAAAATTGTGGCATCATGACAAAAACCCAGCATTTTAAAAGTGAAAATATTTAAAAATTAATTTGTCTTTCATATCAATGAAATCAGACATAGGCGAAAAATCTAAATGAAACCAGAGTAATGTATAATATTTTTGATAGCTAATATTTTTTTCATTATAGACAGTGACTGATCTTAGACTCAGTGATCTGATGCTTTTTATGGGTACTGATATGAGATTAAATTCTCTCTGGATCACAGTAAGGATGTTTCCAAGCTCTGGTCCCACTTTTGAATTCATAGCTTGTTAACATTTCATATGAACAGTTCAAAATATTCCATACTAAATGGTTTTTACCATATCAATATATTTTGTATTCATCTTTGTCAAACTCTGTACTTAAATTCCACGAGTGACACATTTTACTTATACTTGTAATACATAATTTCATAAATTTAACAGATTGCCACTCTAAGGCTATATTATTATACTTATTTATTTCTTTATTTTTTGCAAATTTTTCTTCATTTTGAATTTGATGTGCCAGGATCATGTTTACCAGTGTGTTAAACAACACTCAGTAAGTGTTTTGGAACTGAGGACACTAATTGTTGAACATTTGTAGGTAGATTTACAACATCTCCAATGTCATAACAATTAATTAATCAGTATATCTTGTTTCTGTATTGAATTTTGGTCAAGAGGATTTGCACATTTTCAGTTTTTATTCATGTTTGACACTCATGTGGCAGGTGACCTTACAACAGAAGCATTTCTGGCCTCAAGAGCAGCAGCAATCCTACTCATGACCTCCATCATCTCTGCAGGACTCGCCTGCATTTGTGCTCTCAAGCCCGATTTTTTTTTTACCTGCTCGAGCACTTCAGCTGACGTGAACTACTCGCTATAGCTGCAAGTTCGCGTCTTGTGCCTCACTGTTACTGCTTATTGTTGTTGTGTTGTTTTTGCTGCTCAGTGTAAAGGAATGTGGACAAGACTTCAGGCTGAAATAATTGTAAACAAAAAATACACTTAGAACATAGGACACTGACCTTTTTTTTCATCTGAAAAAAATTGTGGCATCATGACAAAAACCCAGCATTTTAAAAGTGAAAATATTTAAAAATTATTCAGTATTTCATATCAATGAAATCAGACATAGGCGAAAAATCTAAATGAAACCAGAGTAATGTGTAATATTTTTGACATCTAATATATTTTTCATTATAGACAGTGACTGATCCTAGACCCAGTGATCTGATGCTTTTTATGGGTACTGATATGAGATTAAATTTTCTCTGGATCACAGTAAGGATGTTCCCAAGCTCTGGTCCCACTTTTGAATTCATAGCTTGCTAACATTTCATATGAACAGTTCAAAATATTCCATACTAAATGGTTTTTACCATATCAATATATTTTGTATTTATCTTTGTCAAACTCTGTACTTAAATTCCACGAGTAACACATTTTACTTATACTTGTAATACATAATTTCATAAATTTAACAGATTGCCACTCTAAGGTTATATTATCATACTTATTTATTTCCTTTATTTTTTGCAAATTTTTCTTTATTTTGAATTTGATGTGCCAGGATCATGTTTACCAGTGTGTTAAACAACACTCAGTAAGTGTTTTGGAACTGAGGACACTAATTGTTGAACATTTGTAGGTAGATTTACAACATCTCCATTGTCATAATAATTAATTAATCAGTGTGGACATTGTATATCTTGCTTCTGTATTGAATTTTGGTCAAGAGGATTTGCACATTTTCAGTTTTTATTCATGTTTGACACAACTTCTCAGCCTCAATGGAATTAGAGTTTGTATAAAATAACATTTTTCTGCAGTAATACTCTTAATTGTAATAGCAGTATAATATATTATTTTAGAATCCATTTGAATTATATAATGGTGCCACAATGGGTATGATAAGTCGTTTGAGGAAGAGTCAGATCTCATCACTGAGTTGAGCCAAAAGATCCAGATCACTGAAAAGAGTCAGAATTCCCATCGACTCATCATTAGCTGCTTTTTACAGTACATTCACTAAAGCTTATTTTCTCTCAACCAAGCATGCTGCACAGGTGAGCTCAATGGTTTACGCTCCCGCCCCGCCTGCATATGAAGGTAAATTGGGTGCAAAACGAATTCAAAGTCACAGAGAAAATGACCATAGTTGTCGGTCACGTGCTTCAAGAAATGGCTGGTCCAAACATTTCCACCATTTTGGCGAAGAGGACGTAAGAAGAGGGTTTGACGTTTGGCTCCGAGGGCGGCAGAAACGCACGTGCTGCCAGAGTTAGGAGTTAGTTTAGTTAGTAACGGTCTAGGTTTAGCTGGAGAAGCCTAACCCACAAATAAAGTGGAGGAATTGATTATTTTACAAAAAGTAATGCCAGTAAAATGAACAGCAGGTTATAAGATGGCTGCATTTCCTTCCATCAGTCTGGAGTTGTCTGACACACCTGTGCTCAAGGTAAGAGCTTTGTGAGCACGTGCTAACGCTGTTTGAGTGTTTTTAGCAGCTTTGTGTTTGTTGTAGATAAAGTCCGTTAATGTTGGGGGATTATGGTTTCGAAAAAATAAAATTCTACTACTTTCGTAGGCCTACTTTTAAAACCATGTGCTACTCAAATGTTTCATTCAGTTTTCTTGAGTCTTTTAGCTTCCAAACGGATTTACATTTAGATTTTTAACCCAGGACTGAAGAGCATATTCACACAAAACTTGGAGTGTAAGGCGGTATAAACCTGTTTTTAATGCTAAATCATTTCTGAATAATATTAAATGTATTTGAGGCAACAGTGATGGAGTAAGTGGAGAAAAAATAAACAGGCCGCAGGTATTTAAAGCTTGTCTTTTAGTGAGGTGGTTTTAATAACCATGACCTCTGTCTGTAATTTTAAGGAGTTTCTGGCTTTTGTGGCATTTTATTTTGTAAAAGAATAAAATATATAATTTATGTTCAACTTTTGGATGGCCATTTTGACTCTGGTTCATTTATTCTGTTTTAAAATATGCAGGAAAGACTTTGACAAGAACTTTTAAACTTAAATATTTAAGACCAGATAAAGATTATTTAAGTTATTCAGTTTTTGAGTGCATTTTTAATTTGACATTTTATCAATTTTTTTTAACATAGTGATACAAAGAAAGGATGAAAATGAGCTTTCCAAAAATGTAAAATATCTGAAGAACTGTAGTGGTATTTGGTAACTTTTTAAAAGCAGTTATTAACAGTAATGCATGATATTATCAGAGATATTGGAATATGCATTGGAATTTCTTTTTAAAGCTAAATAGAAGTATATGCAAATTTAAAAAAAAATAACACACTTGTCAAACCCTGCCCAGATAGTTTTATCTTAAAGATTTTTAAAAATAAAATTCACAATCATGCTCTTGTAATTGTGAACCTAATTTAAAAATTAAAGATTTGCAACAATCGTCCTGAGTTTATTATCTATACAGCATTTAAATAAAGCTGATCTTTGGAGGCTCTGGTCACCTGTGCAGGTGTTTTAATGACTCTGGTTGATCAGACTGCAGAGGATGAACACAGGTGAGGCTGCAGTGACGTTTTGATCATCCAGCTGAAATAAAAACAGACTGTTTGTTCTCCTGTAAGTTCAGGGTCATCAGATTTCACAGTGTGGGGCAGCTGTCAGTCAAACTGATCAACCACAGTCCTGAGGTCTAATTGAGGGTTAATCCACTCACACCTGTGTGGGTCTACAGGGAGTTTAATGAGAACAGGGTATTTATTTTAAAGGTTTAATGCAAACTTTTTTTTATGTTCAGACTTTGTCCATATACCTGCTTTTTTGCACAAAAAAAAAACATTGAAAATTTTTTCTAGGACTATTATTGATTTTTATAGTTTATTTATTTTTTGCCTTGATAATGATAAAAAAAATCTTTTTTTCTGCTATTAAGTTTGCATTCTGGTATCATAATCCTCCTTTAAAAATGTCCCAGCACATGATATATTTGTAAAACCTTGATGGTTTATCTCCATTTAAAGAGAATTACATCTTAATTTATTTTCCTGAGAATTGCTCACACTTGTGGAATCTGGTCAGACAGTTTTCATAGAAATATTTGGCTCTAAAAGAACATTTAATCATTGATTAATGCTGTTTTGAGAACCAGTCCACCCAAAACTATGAGGAGAAGGGCCATGTATGAAAATAACATTTGTTGCTTATTGAAAAGGACTTTTTTTAACCCCACATTTATTTTCTAAAACAAATGCACAACATTAAGATTTCATTTCTAACTACTGACTATCATTTTCTAATTTTTATATTTGTCCACTAGATGGCCCTACTTCCTCAAACAAAGCTGCCCAAAAGTTCACCTGTTGTCTGCAAGGGTGCCTGCAAAATAAAACACAATGCATCAAAATCAATGTTGCTGCCCAACCCCTTCCCATTCACCCCATTCATAAATTATTTACCGCATTAAGCAAGTCAAGGAGTCTTGTCTCCATTCTTATAAATTTTCTCTTGAGGCTTCAGTTCTTTTTTGGATTATTAATTATTCATTGGTTGTTGAGATTGTGTTGTTTGACTTTTTGTTTTGCTCTGGTATAAATGTTGTACAGTAAGAAGGTTAGGCACATATAAGCTAAGTAGCTTCAGCCTAAACCTTTTCGGTCAACATGGTTTTCAGTGGTGTCGCTTTGGTTGGTATATTTTAAATATGATCGAAATAAACAAATAAACTAAACTAACTAAACTAGGCTTCTTATCAAACTTTGTCTATGGACAGTGTATGGAAACATGACTACTCAGGATCTGGATCCAGATTTAATTGGAAAAATGTCTGGGCGAACAATAAAGAGGCCTCTAGCAATCCCGATCACCAACAGATTCATTTTAATTTTGTGCATAGGACATACTTAACTCCATGTAAAATGTATTATATGAAGTTGATTAATGATCCTTTGTGCACTCTCTGCTCTTTAAAGTGCCCCGGTACTTTTCTTCATATGGTTTGGGACTGTCCACCAGCGTTATGTTTTTGGACTAAAGTGGCTTCCTCTCTGTCTGATTTCCTCTCTGTGACTGTTCCTGTAAGTGTGTCTGTGTTGTTGCTGAATTATCTGTCAAAGCTAAACATCAGTAAATCCCAAATGTGTATTGCATAGAATGGATTAACAGCTGCTAAAAAGATGATCGCAGTAAGATGGAAACCACCGCCTTACTTACTCTAAGGCGTTTTCACACCAACCACATTTAGCGCGTACCAAAGTAGTTCTGGCCCAGGTTTTTTGCACATTAGTGTCAATGTGAATGCAAGCACCGCCCTTTGGTGCGCATCAAATCAGCGGTCCGAGACCTCCATGAAGGGTGGTCTCGATCCGCTCCATCTCCCTACATTTGGTGCGGTTTCACTGGTGTGAAACAAAAGTGGTCGAACGATCTACTTTTGATGCATTACTTCCTGTTAATCCCACGGTTGAATCTTTTGCTTACTCAATTTGGCGATTTGTTTATTCTGGTTGAGGATTACGATGATTTGCGAGGGTCAGAAGGTCGCTGATGCTGTCTCAAACACGATAAAAAACACATTTGAAGGAAAATGTAGAAGAGAGTGAAAGCGTAAACATTGGTTGTTTGGTGTAGGAAATGATTACCATGGTAGCCTCTTCTTTGTTCTCCTTCCGTAGCAGGTTAGGTAACCAGTTACGTGCATATCGCCCCTGCTGTTTCAAACTGAGTAAATACACAAGTGGGCAGACGCATTCGATATTGCCAGTGTGAATGCAAGCCAGTGGGGGAAGGGGAGGTGGGCGAACCACGCGCTGGCACAGTTCGAAACAAGTGGGCCTAATGTGAAAACGCCCTAAGACTCTGGGTTTATGGATGTGATCTATCTTGAACTGTCAACTGCTCGAATAAATGGAGCCTCTGAAACTACTCTGCATTACTGGAAAACTGCAGCAGAGTCCTAAAGGATCTTCTGATTTGATTTTCTTCATTCAACCGCGATGTCTTGGCGTACTGTATTTGGAATTTATAGCTAGAGTGTATGATATGTATTTAAGTACATACATTTTTCTCTTCCCTGGTAGGAAGGGATCGGAGTATCTTGTGGGGAATGCATAACCCGGTGGCATTGCATCTAATTATAATTTACCATTATTTGTTTTATTTATTTATTTTTTATTATGATTATTGTGTTGTTGTTTTTACTTGGGTGGGTGGGGTAGGGTTTTTGTTTCATTGTTCATTTTGTCATTTTTGTAGTTCCTTGTTATATTATTGTTTTGGTCATTTGTTGATCTAATTCAAAAAATTAACAAAAATTTGATCACAAAAAAAAATCTATGTTGCTGCCAAACATTTACCCATCTTAGTTGCTAGTAATAATTATTATTAAAAAATCCTTAATGCAATTTAATGATGTTATAATCATAAAAAAAACTTGTGTGATCATAATGGACTTTTAAAGGTTAAAATCCCCCCAAAAACAATGAAAATTGAATATGTAAATTTCAGGTTGAAGTCAATATTAAAGACTCATGAGAAGTGGAGAATTAAAAATAAATATTTTAGAGCTGATTTAAGGTAGCTGGGATTTTTTTGTACTCATGTCCACAAGTGAGTAAAACTCCCCCCTTCATGGTAAGCGCACAGACTTTTAAGTGTAAGACTGAAGCTGTTTTTCAACCAGGCTGTAAAAAGGAATATGTAAGCTGTGTAAACCATATTCACCCTGCATATGATTAAAATGGTTTACTTTTTTTGTTGCAGACAGTCCTGAGTGAAAAACTTGGGGATCCACAGGTGTTGGTCCTTCCTCACAGGCCTCTGCTCTCAGCCCTGGAGGTTTTTCCCTCGGCTCACAGACTCCGGCTGACTGACCGACTTCAGGAGGCTCGGGCTTCTCCTCCAAACTGAAAGGTGAGTGAAGCTGTGAGCTCGAGGCAACAGGGATTTTAGATCACTTAAACAACCTGCAGGAGAACAACCAGTACAACACGACTGTGCTACACAAGTAAAATAACTTTGATATTTTTCTATAACACGAGTAAAAGTAGCACTCTGTGCCTCTACTCAAGTAAAAAGAAAAACACGTCATTAGTGATCACTCCAGCAATTATTTTGGTAGAACAGCAAATTATAACCAAGTTTGGCCCAGCTTATTTATTATAATTATTTAATATTTATAACAGGTATAAATGAGAATATGTTTGTGCAGTCTGTTTCTCATGATGATAAATTTTAACACAGATCACAGTCTGATGTCTACATTTTCAAACAAGGGTCAAAAATTTCAACCTTGTAACAAAGCACAAAAATATATTTTTGCTGAGGTAGATATGTAAAAAAAAAAAAGGGCTTAATTTTTAAACAATATCAGCCCTAATCATGCACATCAAACACTAAGTAATATTTTAATCATGTAGATGTTGGTTATTTTCATGAAAATATTTATATTAGCTAAAAGAAACTGGTGAAGTAATTATGGTGAATACACTATGTAATGTATGTATTTTAAAATTTGTACAACTATGAATATGGCTGTGATTAAACAGCAACATTGATTTTCATGTTTTTTTATGAGCAGCAGTGAATACTTGTTCTTTGGATGGTAAAATGACGACATCTGGTGGAGAGATGTAGAAATGATCAGTTTTCAAAAACCCAGATTGACACCTCGATAAAATAAAAGTAACATTAGTGTTTTAAAAAGTGTTGTTCACTTATGGGGTGGGACCAGTTAAACTTTTTTTATTGCATGGGGTGAAGTCCATAAAAAAATCACGTTTTGTAATCAATTTCAAAGCCATTGCAGGTTTGATTTTTGACAAACTCAAACCTAAAAAAAACACACAATACTTCAAATTCAAAAACAGCAACATCAGAGGCTTTTTATAATTTTGATTAAATGTTTAAAATGCTGTATGCATGTTCATCACGGGACTGATTTCAGGTTTCTGTCCATCATGCTCTGCTAGCGCTGACCAGGAAGTGTGATATGCTAACACATTTAAGCACCTCTCTATAACAGGACCTTTGAAAACAAAAAGGACTCGAGCCCTGCATGCTGCACTTTGGCTCCACCTTTGAATATAATATATTTAATAATTAAAACAAAATAAAAATACATTTAGACCCAAAGACCCAACATAAATGAAAAGTTAAAACAATTTTTCATTTACTTAAAATGAAACTATCTTATTTCCATTTTAAACATAAAAATAATCTTAGTGTTTATTGCATGTATATAAATTACAGCATTACAACTAGCATTCATCTTTTTTGAAAAGATTAATGTTCTTAGAAAAAATGCTGTAATAGCTATTTACTTTCCATTACATTTTATTTTGTTGGATTTTATAGATGTATACATATTTAAGTTTTCCATTTAAAGGTGCTCTGAGGAGATTCTATTTCCAGCGACATAAAGACTCTGCTACCCATGAGCACCTTGGCGACTGTTGTAAAGATGTGACCCAAACTAAAGCGTGTGTGTGTTGTGATGCTAATGAATGCAGCTCGGACCTTCCTCAGAACTCTGCATTGCTTTACAACTTCTTTTTTCAACAACTTACAGGATGCAAAGTCTCTTTCTAGTTATGTAGCGGTAGTTTTTGATGTGTGACAACAAGCAATTTTTGAAAACTTAGTATCGTAGTTTTGTAGCCGGCTATATATCTCTACTTACAGCCCGGTGCTCTAAGACGTGTCTGAATAATATAAATTTGTTCTAGTTTTAATTGTCTTGTTCCTGAAGTTGAGTATCCAGGCCAGTTCAGCCCTGTCCAACTACGAAGCAAAGGAATAGCATTTCTTTCTGAAGATGTGAGACAGGCCTCTACTCTGACAATGTTCAAATCTAGGCTTAAAACAGCTCTATTTAACTGTGCATATGACTGAAAGGATCTGATCTGCACTCTTCTTTTTAAATTTATTTTATAATGATTGTTGATTTTATTTTGTATTATGATTTTTTAAAGTGATTTTATAATGATTAATGTTGACTCTATTTTGTACTGGGATTTAAATGCATTTTTCTTGTTCTGTAAAGCACTTTGAATTGCCTTGTGTATGAATTGTGCTCTACAAATAAACTTGCCTTGCCATTTATAGATAACCTATTTTGATGCTATAAAACTCATCTTAAAGTGTGTGTTTCCATCAGGCATATATCTAAAAGTGAGACATTTTTTGTAATTGCTTAGAAACTCCTCACAGCATCTTTAAGTTCATAACAAACATCCACTCTTCATTGTTTTTCCAGTATCATTCTAGCTAAATAGTTCTAAGTAAAACAAAAGCATATCTTCAGTGATATTTTGCCTGATGATGGAAGTTGAGTTTAAAATTGTAGATATTTTCACTGTCTAAACACAAAACTCAGACTGAGATTTCAAACTTTGTGGAAATATGTCTTAATGTCTGGATAAATGTTTTTTATTGAACGATGAGCTGTGATGGAAAACGATAATCTGTGTTTATCCTTGATTTTCAGGCTGTAAAGGAGGAATCACAGGAAGGAGTCCATTTTAGATCATCAATGGTAGGAAAGATTTTCTTCCTCCCCCATCTGAAGAGTCGAGCCGGCCTCCAGGGCGGGTGATCGAGCACTGGGGTGGCTCGCCAAGAGTAGTTCTTGTGTGGTGATGCTGGTTTTGATGCTGCTGTGACTGTTCCTGCTGTGGCTGTTTAGTAGGTTGTTGTTGTTGTTGCTGTTCTTGAGGGAACTGTCACAGCGACTTCTTCAGGTGGACCTTCGCTGGAACTTCTTTCCTTCAAATCCTGCAGCATTGGGCAGATCACAGCCTCACTTTGTTTTGGTTGAAAAATTTAGAGTAAAACATGGAGTAGACCTGGGGCCTTTTCTACGAAGCAGGATTACTGCCTAGCGAGGTAACTTTGAGGGTAGGTTCCGGGTTTGCTGTTCTACCGGACGGGTTCACTTCTTAGCGAGGCGAGTCCCCATGGCAACGTACACTGAACGGCTAACCTGCTCAGGGGCAGGTTTGGTTCCAGATTGAACTCGTGGACTATAAAAACCCCACAAACTGACCAATGAGCTCTCTCGGCCAGCTCCTCTGCAGGACTAAAATCTGGGGGAGAACTCTCATTGCCCTAACAAGATCTTCAATGCCAACACTTCTGCTCCATGACAATATTTTATTGCCATTTTATAGATGAATGAATTCATCTCAGAAATGAATTAGACATGTCTGGTGCATGTTACAGTAAAAGTGCATGTTGAACAGTGCTATTTCAGGATGATAATGGCACCAAAGATTTTTTGCGCACTTTACTTATGCATTGAGACTGTCAGCAGTTTTCTGCCAGCACTCCTTCCGTGCTTTTGCAGCGGCGACGGTGTTGCTTTTGATGTTTATTACATGTTTTAATTCTTCACACTCTGTCATGATCGCCTCCTGCTCCTCGTGTGTGAAGTATGCGGTCCTTTGCTCTCCGGCCTGCTCTGACGCTCCAGACTGGTCCATGTTCGCGATTGGTCAGATGCGGCGGGCTCCGCCTCATATGCGTGCACGCGCTCATTGCAAAGCTGGATCCACTTATGAGGTTGATAACCAGCGTCGTCAAACCGTTTACTACCACGCTCAGTTCTGCGAGATAGCTCCAAGGCTGTCTCGCTTGGCTGAATAGGTAGAATAGGGCCCTGCTGTCATGAACCATAGTTTGAAGTTTTTTGTTATAGCATGACTGCATTTTCTGTGGCAGAGTAAATCACTGGTGTGTTTCTGCTTCTGCCTGTTTTATGAAGTTGCCATAGTTACTGTTTCTAGATACTGAAATATACTGAGGCTGGACTTAGTCTCGTTAAACGCTTAAGAAAGATGAATTTGCGCTGTTAAAAAAGAAAAATTGTCACAATTAAACAAAATACCTGTATGACTTTCTAAAGGAAGGTAAAACTACCTCAAAATGACATTTAAAAAATGCTCCAATGAAAAACCAGCAGAATACCAATGACCTTTAAAATGTCAACGTGCGCTCTTTAGACAAAGACTGTAACAATTTAAAAGTGCTTTAAATAAAATTTGTAAAAGATGTTCAAAAGACATCAACATAAAGGAAAAAAATCTTGCACGAACTTCAATTTTCCCTGGATTTTCTTACCTTTAATGTTTTAAAGAACGACAGATTTGAACCCACACTGATGGCAGGTTTCCTTACAGGACGCTTTGTCAAATTTTCAGCATCAATTTTCATTTCATTGTAACTGCACGGATCACTGAAGACACATTTCCAGCGTCACAAAATTGGAACAGTCCATTCACCAACCTAACAGAGGTAAGAGATAATTCATTTATTTTTGTGAAATTAATGTTTAATGATTTATGAAATCATATTCTTAATGTTGAGTAAAAGGTGTATTCATAATAACTCTACCACAGGCACTTAGTTTGTAGTTGGATAGCAGAAAGTTGCTGAATATTTTTCTGTTGGAGGCGTTTGATGGTTAGTGACTGTTCTGACAGGAGAGATTAGTATTTTCTATTTGAGGGGTTAGATGGCG
Organism: Scarus forsteni; assembly: GCA_036419115.1. Lineage (NCBI taxonomy): Eukaryota > Metazoa > Chordata > Actinopteri > Labriformes > Labridae > Scarus > Scarus forsteni. Next base: position 85,264 of record JAZDUH010000264.1, read on the forward strand.
GAGATCAAATGTTTCCAGTCAGTGATTGTAAATCATGTGTAAGGTTAAAATTCAAATTGAAAGTTAAACAGTATTAAACTTGTTCGAATTTTGTGCTGAAATCAGTTGATCCTTAAAGGTGTAGTCAGCGATCTTCTGATCTTATCTAATGCACTTTGTCAAAATTACCGTATTTCTCCTCTCCATCCACAAGATGTCACCACTGACAACACATTGAAAAAAAAAGTCTGGTTTCAATACATGGCTTTGGCTCTGAATTTCATGTAGACATGATCAAGAAGACCCACTGAAGTTCAAGTCCAGCATCAGACTGAGGACGAAAGGTGACTGAAGTGACTCTAAATGTGGTGACATGTTGGCAGCAGATGGGCTGGTCTGAGTATTTCAGAAACCCCCTGATCTACTTAGATTTTCATGCACAACCTTCTCTGGGGTTTACAGAGGAGGGTGAAGTCAGAGGAGAATGGCCAGAATGGTTTGAGACAATATAGTAACTCAAATAACCAGTCATTACAGCCTGACGGTCTTCCTGATCCTGTCTCCCCCATGCATGTCACTTTCTTTTGTACGATCTTTGATGGGTTGATTGACTGAAAGGAGGATCAAAGGGTGCCAATCCTAACAGGACACAAAGCTAAAAGGCAAAATGGCCCAACCAACACTAGAGGGTGAACTAATGAAGGAACCAACAGGAATGATTTTAATTACTGATTCATTTTTTAGATGAAGTAGGGACAACAGATAGGTATAAAGTTCATAATCATTTTTCATACTTACATTTTGTGAAGCAGCTCCCATCAGAGCCCTAAATCAACAAGAGAAAGAAAATAAGTTAAGAAACAGTCACAGAGGCTGAGAACAATCTGTCATCCTCACATACAGATACATGAGCGCATTAGTGTATTGGGCTGATCTACAACAGCTAAGATCTAGGTCTACCTCTTTTGGATCTCCAAAAAACTTTTGGATTTCAGTCCATGCCGGTCATTGGAGTTACTTTTCAGAAGATGTCGCTCATGGAACAAACAGTCTACAACCAGGACGACCCTGTCCCTGTTCTCCACCAGTCCTTTGCTATCAGCTGTGATGTAGTTGGGATTGAAGGTGTGATGCATCACAATGAGGATGATCTTTTTTCCACCTGTGTACACGGACAGATGAAAGTGTAATTGAGTATCAAGAAAGTGATGCATTGTGTTGTAATATTGTGTTGTGTCTGTCTATCTAGCTATCTAGCTATCTATCTATCTATGTATAGATGTTAAGGTTGTACCTTTTCCTCCCCTCCATCAGTATTCAGACTTGAAATTCCCATTATTTAACAGAGTTTTTGCCTTTTCCCCCCAAAATTCATACTTTCAGAATTTTTACTTTAATCTCAGAATTCTGCCTTTAATACCTGTCCCTACTCTCAAACTCTAAAAGAAATTCGACCTATAAGTTTTGTTCAGTTGCCCTACTCCACATCCATAATAAGCTTGATGTCTTCCTTAAACTATCTACAAGGACTGACATTTGTTCTGGATTCATTGCCTACCTGGGGTTTTCTCCAGAGCTTCACCGATGTCTGTCCCAACTCGTGACACAATGGGACAGAACAGCAGGATGTAATCACTCTCTTCAAGAGAATTCACCTGAGACTGATCGATGCTCTTAAATTTTGACACCCAGTCTTCATGAACCCCGAGGATTTCTCCAGCAGGGTGGACAAAGAACTTTTCCAAGACTCTGAAGAGAAAACAGAATTCTGAGAATATTTAAAGGTGTTATGAAGTCACCACATGAAGATGCGTAAGTTTATACTATTCACCAAAACAAGGTGATGCTTTGTGTAGTAACTTGTGTGTATACTTATCTATATATCTATATCTATATATATGTATATATATATCTATATTTATCTATATCTATATATATATATATATATATATATATATATATATATATATATATATATATATATATATAGACAGATAGATATAGATATAGATATAGATATATAGATATAGATATAGATAGATATGTACATATATATATATATATATATATATATATATATGCACAGATATTGTTAAAAAGGCTCTTGTTCATAGTCTGGTTCAAGGAGTTCATGAAACAAGTACTTGTGATTTACTTTTGAGTTTATTGTAAGAACTGAGCTAACTCATGCTGTTCACTTAGAATGTAGCTATGTTTGAAAGGTCATTTAAGTATAATCATTTGATAGCTAACCTGTATGTGATTGTTTGACAGTAAGTGGTGTTTAGTATAGCCAATAAGTGGGAGGGAGAAGATCAGGTATAGCACGCAGGTGCACAGTCAAGCAGCAATTTAGTCATGTGACTACATGAAAGGCATCGTGTGCATTTTCAGTTTTGTGTTAGATTACACCTGTTAAGATAACTGCATACTTTCATACTCATTTCAGTTGTATTTGTTTCGTTTATTATAACAACCACACTTATTCCACCCACACCCTGTTTAAACTCCTATCATTAAGAATAAAGAAACTTCAATCAGCAGTGATTCAACTCTTTCTTCGATCACCACCAGAGTTCTGACCGACTCTCCACAGTGATTTTCACTATCCTACCAGCCTAAAAGTTTACTATTTTTCAGATGTTCTTGCGCAAACATCCTGAAAGAGACTCTGACATCTACAACTGAGGAGACCTGGGGCCTATAGCATGAAGTGTGATCAACTTACCCTGGGTAACTCACACCTATCCAGGGCAGAGTAACCCCAACAATGGCAATTAGAATAATCAATAGCATGACACAATACACCGATGGAGCCTCATTTTTCACATGTGAAGAGCAGTGTCTGATAATGCTAAAATATGAGGATGAAAAAGCCAGTATAATGGAGAAAGGAAACACCGTAGCAGCTGTCAATCAAAAGCAAAATTCATTACAACACATAGCAGATTGTGAAATTGTGGAAGCTAACTCATCATTGTCTCAGTCTGACACTGATCACACTCATGAATCTCATGAAGCTATGTACTGATCATATATATTGTGTGTCTTACTATTGTCATCCCCCAGATGTAATCCCTCTGAAGGGGAGGTCGTGGGAGCAGATAAAAAAATAAATACAACATATATCTGCATCTGGTAGTTTGGTCATGCTACATTCAAGATTTAAGATGTCTCCACAATGAAATCATGTTTACCTACTGAGCTGATGTCCAACCCAAATTAAAAATTTTAAAATCAGCAGCTGGACTAAAATACACCATCCCTCTTTAAAGACAAAAGAGTCAAACACAATGAATAAAGTACAGAAATGACATGATAGAATAATGTGCTGTTACACATTAGTATTACATCCCTTTTAGTTGTCAAGCACTTTATGATGCATTTGAATGAATGAAAGGGGCTATAGAAAATACATTTATTAGCAGGACTGTCTGCACCACCCTGTGGGGCGCATGGGCAATTAACAGCTCCAATATATCTATGGGGAGAGATTTGTCTCAAAAACACACAAATATATCCATAATTTTCACGTGTCTTTAAGATCCACAAATATTTTTTCTCATGTGTGTTTAAAGTTTGTAGGAGCATTTATCATGACTTATCATTTGTAAATCTTCAGTCTTGCATGTGAACTGTTTAAAATACGTTTGTGGATTAACCAGCTTATGCATTTATCTTTGAGACAAACATTGCTGCAGGTTCACAGGGATTCACCAACACACAAGTTGGGAATATACACATGTGTGAAGAGCCCCACCCCTCCATCCACTAGGCAGCAGTGTTGCTCTCTCCGTATAACAGTGGCTGTCAATGGCCAACAGCCTGCTTTGGCTCGGTGCAGTTTAAGAAGTTAAATCACAGTGATGAAGACTGCAACATTTGTTTCAAAATAAATGCACATGCTGGTTCATCCACAAACCGACTTTAACTTATTGACAAGCACAACTGAAGCTTTACAAATGAGTCATGGTAAATGCTCTCACAAACTTTAAAAACACATAGAAAAACCAAAGATATATTTGTGAACCTGAAAAACACGTGAAATTCATGAATATGTGTGTGGATCTAAAAAACACGTGAAAATCTTGAATATGTTTGCGGATCTAAAAAACACGTGAAAATCTTGGATGTGTTTGCGGATCTAAAAAACACGTGAAAATCTTGGATGTGTTTGCGGATCTAAAAAACACGTGGCAACCATGTTTATGATTGTAAATCGCAAAACATGAAAAATCATGGATTTATTTGTGGATCTTCAAAACGCGTGAACATTGTTGATTTATGTGCATGTATTTATGGAAAAACTCCAAGTCTGTGTGCATTTCTTGGAAACTGTATTATGTTCCCCTCAAAAACAAATGCAGGTGTCAGTTGATCCACAAACTCACTTCCAACAGTTCACAAGCAGAATTGAAGATTTACAAATGATAAGTCATGTTAAATGCCCACACAAAATCGAAAATTGTGGATTTATTGGTTAACCTAAAAAAACATGAAATCAGATACATAATTGTGAACCTGAAAAACACATGTGAAAATCATGTATATGTGTGTGGATCAGAGAAGCCGATTGGCTAGTGCAAGGGGCATTTTACAAGATCAGATTTATCCTCCAACTTATCCTGCTGCGGAGCAGTTTAACCGTTCAGAGTAAGTCATGGTAATTTATCCTGATAAGAAATGATATATATGGAATAAGTAGGGTGGAGAGATAGTCTCTCCACTCAGAGAACCTGGGTTACATATGTAACCATCCGTTCCCACCATTTGCTGCAATGACAGCTTGACAGCAACATCTCATGTTCCTGACTAACTTCATGATGTTGTTCTGAGCAATGTGTTCCACTCCTCCACAAGAGCTACCCGCAGTTCTGCAGGTCACATGGGGGTGGGGTCCAATCATCCAGTCTCTGCTTCAGCTGGTCCCAGATGTGCTCTATTGGGTTCAGGTCAGAGGACATTGCTGGCCGTACCATATGAGGCACTCGGACTGCCTGAAGTCGAGCTGTGACATTTCTGGCACGATGTGGTGGAGCATTAGCATCCATGAACGGAAAGTTGGGGGTGTGCTGGTGGAATTGGTAGATGATTTGGGTTCTATGATGTCTCGGGGGTAAAAACGTGCAGTGACTGAGCCATCTACAATCACCAAATCTGTTTTGCTCTGACTGTAGATGCCTGCCCAGACTGTTGCACCTCCTCCACTAAAGCGCACCCTGGTGACCATGCTGACCTCAGCCTGTCGCTCACCTTGTGTTCAACATCATTTCTGTGCAAGGTGACCCGACACTCCTCAGTGAACAGACAGTAAACCACTGCTGCACTGTCCAGGTCACATGGTTTTGTTCCCCTGCAAACAGTCACGGCTGTGTCTTGGTGTCTGTGGAGTCACTTGCAATGGTCGTTGGATTTCAAGCCAAAGCGATAGAGTTGATTGTGAATGGTTTGTGTGGAGACTCTAGTACCCCTCATTTCTCGTAAACGGGCCTTCAGCTGTGTGGCAGTTGCATAACAGTGTCTGAGTGCATCGGTTGTTAGGTACTGGTCATCATTGCGGTCCATCACTCGAGGGGCTCCACTCCTAGGTCTGTTACAAACATTGCCAGTAATCTTTTGTCTTGCTGCACGTCTGTCGATGACACTTGGAGACACAAGTTGTGTGTTAATGGCTGCTTGAATGATGAACTGTGTATGAGTTGCTGACAATACCAGCTTTTTATTCCCCCAGAATGTTGAAATTGATGCCAAATTATAAAAAATTGTCTTTTGTAATTTTTTATATTGGCCCCAACATATGAGGTGCACTGAACACACTGAGACCATTACATGGAAAACACAAAATGAGGTGTGTCTATTACCCTAATACAATTGCATCCCTTTCCCAAAAAATCACTGAAGTCAAACAAACACATTATGTTTGATATTCACTGAGTCTCTCACAATATCCCTAACTTATTCTGAGTAGTGCATATATAAATGTTTATATAGAAATACTGACATGGTTTTATTTACATTCCTCGTGAGATATGTGTGAACTGCAACACAGGGTGTACAAACAACAGTAGATCAGCAAGTTTTCTCCAACTTTGTAACTGGAACGCTGATAACTTAGATATGATGTCATTCTCATTCCGCTCTTCTCAGTTTTGATATTAACACATGACGCAAGGTACACCTTGGTCATGGCAGTTGTAGCCTCAGTTTCACAGGACTGGCACCTGGTGTGGTCCTTACCCGCTGTAACGCATGTGCTTCAAGATTTGGCTTGTTTGTCCACAAATAATCCTCTGGATAGTTTGGTTTTAATAAGTATTTGTTACAGCTCCTGTTTATCGCCAACCATAATTACAATTCCCCCCCCCCCCCCCCGACTTACTATTATAAAGGCATTTTCACATAATATCTGCCATTCACTGAACATTTCCTCTTTTTTAACCTTTTTCTGTAAACTCCAGAGATGTTTAGTTCAAGAAAATCCCAAGAAAATCACCTTTTCAATTATTTCTGAAGTTCAGTTTTGACTCCAGAAGGTCTTTACCATGTCTACATGTCTACATGCCTCAGTGCATTGAGTTGTGGCCATGTGATTGGCTGATTGGCCAATCACATGGTAAAAACCTGTGAATTGATTGTTGGGAAATTGTTTTTCCTTTCAGGGATTCCTCAAGTGGTGATCCTGACGAAGGTTGTGAAGCCTACTCTGAAATCAAAGAGGATTCAAAGACTGTCTACAGGGTCATGTCCTTGAAAACTAGGGCGTGTTTTTTATGGACTGAGATTCAAATTGGATCAGGTTGGACCCTATTCTGCATATTTGAAAACCTCACAGCAATAACTGGGTCATTAGCCTTTGCTAACTTGTAAACTACTGTAAATCAGAAAACTCAAAACAGCCACTGTGGCACAGGAGAGTGGATCCTACACAGGATTAAAAATATCAATGTCGAAACCACAGGATACAGTTTCCTTTGGATTATCAAGGCTCAGAAACAAAAGAACAAAAGGCCTGCATTCTTGGCTTCCCGTCTTCCTGTTTCCTGATTAAAAAAACATTCACCATTCCAGGGGCCCGCCTATCCGGCCCCCTGGAAAGAAAACTTGCAGCTTTGGTTTCCATTAAACTAGGGGTGTTCTGGGTGCCGACTGTGGCCCAAGGACTGTTTTTGATGGATGTGGGCTAAGTCTAAGTAAAGAAAAAAAAAGTTCCATAAGAAGAAATCAAGTTTGGCTCGACTGAAATTTCGTCATCTTTGTGCAGTTGTTTTTTGTTTTTTATTTGACTGTTGAAATGAATCAGTTGCTCAGACCATCATTTGCCCCTTCGTCAAAGAAGGATCCAGAGGTAACCACTCCCAACCAGACCTTCTGAAATCTGACTGGCTGCCGCAAATTCATCAGCAATTCACTCTTGGTCTTGACAAGTCATTGATGGAGAGCTGTGAGACTGCTGTGACAATCATTTGGTTTTACTGACTTTACTGCCTTAAAGTTTGGCTGTCCATCTTCATTGTCCATCAGCAAGAAAGAGTTCGGACACCCCTACATTTAACATTCAGAACACACTAGGGGTGTCCCAATACAACTTTTTCACCTTTGATACGATACCAATATTGCAGCCTTGAGTATTGGCCGATTCTGATATCAATTCGATACGATATCAGCAGGAATCAAGCAGACTTTTATTACTTATTTTGTAGTATGGACTGTAAGAAAAGGCTTGATCAGGTGAGATTACTCAAACAGAAAACAGTAGTCAGTAAGAGTAGGTATGACAAAAACTGACCCTTTTGTTATCAACCATTGGGATAAATAAATTAAACCTTATTCAGAAGAATAAACTACTATAAAATGAATAAAAAAATAATTAGAAGACCCTGAAAAGTAACCTCAGTGAATCCATTAAAAACAAACACATGTATTTTTAAATTGTGAATTTACCACTGTGTTTAATTTAAACTGAAGCATAATCTACTACTGAATAAAATTATGTTTTATTTGATTTGATTTGATTTGATTAGTTATCTTAAGGCAGGTCCACAAATATAACAAAAAACCTTAAAATAACAACACTTTCCATGATATAAAATACAAATAAATGGAGAATAAATTTGAATGAACTGCTTGAATCGCAGTGCTTATATCAGAGATTATGATAGCAGGCCGATATGATCCAATATTGTTTTTTTTAGCTGATATCTGATATTAATAACGGATGGGGACACCCCTAGAACACGCGGTCATTTGCGTCATGTGACTGACACTGCACGGCCTGCAATGCAATTGCAAAAATGCAGACTGAAAATAATAACACACTGTTTAGCCCTGTAAACATCTGTACTTTGTTACAAGTCAAAAAGCTAGTGCCACAGCTCAATGTATTGACAACAGCCTCTGCAATCGTCCTTTGAAGGCCCGTTGGGTTGTCCTAAAATGTCGAGCTGATTTTGTCTGTTTCTGTTATTTGACAAAGATGGAGAAGTTCAGTGCAGAGGTGGGAATCCCGATGAACTGCATCTTCCCCATGAAGAACTACTCAGAAGAAATCGACCTTAATGATGACATTGATGCGTTGATCCTCAGTGCGCTCAAAAACATCAACTTTGAAGACTGCCTGAACTTCTGCACAAGTCTCTCTACAAAATAGGGCAGACATTTTTTTAGGGCTGGTCGACTAACTGGTTGATGCGTGCTCAGTCGACCAAAATTCTGATTGGTCGACCAAATGTGTCATTTTTTTTTTCCCCCCTGCAGTTCATTTCATCAGAAGAAACGTATCAAGTGAAATGGGGTTATTTTCTGAGCACCCCCATCATGTCTTAGAACACCATTTCAATGTATTTATCGTTCATTTCAATATTTTTATTCAAGAACATTTCAATATTCTAGTCTAATAATCGTGTATTTGTTTTATAACTGCATGCGCTCTGCCCGCTGCCCGCGCTGCAGCGGCTGCATCCCTCACCCAGTCCGCGAGGATTTTATGCCTCATATAAACACCCAAATGCATAAACGACATCACAGAAGGAATTGACAATTTATTTCTGAGGGTATGAGGCCCATTGGTGTCGTGGAAGGCCAAGAAAAACATTGAAACCTGGATATTCAGTGCCGGCGCGCCAGACAATTACGCACGCGCTCACGGCAAAATACGAGGGAGGAAAAAAGAGAAAGCTTCGGAGTTAATAGATAAAGATAACAGATGTGTACGTCTCTTCAAATGGAGTCCTATATGACAGTGACTGCCCATTTCATTGATGAAGACTGGAAAGCAAAGAGTCTTATGCTTGAGAGAGGTAAAAAAGGAGAGGCGGACACGGGAAGAAACATCGCTGCGGATTATATGAACTTGCCGATGCCTCAAAGGTCGAGCGGAAAAGAAAGTGTCTGTTGTAGTTAACAACGTGGCTAATATGGAACTCTGTATGGAAACACTTAAGGAGTCCCATGAATGGTTTAAGATTCAGGGCATTTGGAGGTGCGCTGGGCACACTCCTGCCGTGGCTGCAGCGCGTCTTGTTCTGGCGCATTTTAATAAGAGGCACAAAGCCAAAACTGGGCTAAAACAGAAGCAGAAGCAGGTGCTGATATAAGTTTAATCCAGCAGCAGCACGTCATTTGGTGGCGCATTTTAAAAAGGGACACAAAGCAGAAAAACCGGGCTAAAACAGAAGCTGGTGCTGATTTCAGTTTTACTGAGCATGATCCGCTGAGCCCCCCCCGACCCCCCTTGCGATTTGGTCGATTTTTGGTGACAATTGCTGTGTTTTGGTCGACCAACAATTTCTTTGGTTGATTACAGCCCTACATTTTTTACACATTGACTCGCACCATGTGAAGGAATACAGTTACTCTTATGAGGGACTGTTTATGCAACTTAGAGGTTTTACTAACCTGCTGATGTTCATTCATGTGCAACATTCATTAAATAAAATAAAACTTTAATTATATGAAAAGACCAAGAGTTGTTTAATTGAATTACTGAATCAGACCAGTGGTGTCCAAATGATAAGAGCATGATGCTTGTACAAAAGAAAGAGAGCCAACACTGCTGAAGTTTGGCATTTGTCTCTTGTTTTGTGTCTACATGTGTTGATAATCCATTAGCTCTCTCTGTCTCACTTACACAAGTCTTTATCATCCTAAAGCTGTGTTCACTCCAAATGTTAAAAAGTTTTTATGTCATGTCTTTGGACAACCAGATTTCTTGCATGTATCTGCACATTCAAATGGTTCATAATTACTGAGATAAATTTTCACCCCTTATGACCAAAAGCTACAAGAGAAGGGGGACCACCTGTGTCCAAGCCACAACAAGATGTGTTTCCACCTTCTCAATCTAAAACCAACCATGGTGGATGTTTCTTGGATCTGTGTCTTCCTTTTCTTAAAAACAAGGAGCTAAATGTCTCAGAGAAGTTGATCTAAAATGCAAAAGTTGATTCTTTGGAGTTGCTCATGTAGTCTCACCATGATGCCAGATGATGACCCAACAGTTGTGGAATCTGCCCAGCCCAGGACCCTCTCCTTCTCTCTCCCCAGTCTATTCTTTCTCTCATGGCTGCTAAGATAGTTTTTTTGTGATGTTTGTCATAATTTCTCTGGTAAAACATGTTATGTAACACAAGGGAGAAAGCAGTTACCAAAAAACATCCAAAAGTTTTTTCAACTGAGAGACGGCAAACATCATCTCAGAGAAAATTTTATGGTAGGCAAAAAAACAAATGAACAACCACTGGGTAAATTTGTGTTCTTTGGTCAGTTTCCATCATTCATGTGACAATTTCACATCATCTCATTCACTTTCAATGTATTTTCATCATGCCATAAACTGAAATTCAAGTTTGGCGTGAACACAGCTTTACTAAGGGTGGATCCAGAGCAGCCAGGGCCAAACGCAGCACCTAAAAAACAAAACCCTCATGACTCTGAATAAAAGCAGCCTGCAGTCCACATGTCACGGTGCAGACTATGTGCTGGAATAGTTTGTCTTTGTGTTCTTGAACAGAAAATGATGTCCTAACCTGCTGGTGCTTTGACTATCCACCATCACTATAATTATGTTTAATATACTTGTAGTCTGTTTCAAACCCCAATGCCTATGAAGTTGGAACATTGAACAAAATGAAAATAAAGACAGAATATCTCTGGACTGAGGGTTTCTGTGTTCAAAAACAAATTTCACTCCCTCTCTTTGTTTGTGATGTAATAATGAAAGTGAAAATGAAGAATAACGAACCCTGCAAGTGCGTTCATTTTTCCCCAAGAGCAGCAGCAGGGGTAAGACACAAGGCTCTGCTTCACTTTAAATCTGTAGTTACTTTGTAAGCAAAACTGTCTCTTTTGTATCAGCTGATTCTGGATAGATGGTAAATAATTGTAAAATCGACTTTTTAAAAAATTTGGACTGTATTGTGCAATTTCCTGTCACAAGATTTTGAGTTATTTGCCAAAGTGTTCTCTGGATTTCAGCAGATTTTACTGAAGTTATTCTCCAGATATGGGAGCACAAGAATCCAAACCTGAGGAACCAAAGTGTAGGTTTTTTTCTGTCAGTCTGTTTTCATTCAATGTCAAAATTTGTTGATTCACTGTTTTCATTTTTGGTCTCACTTGAATTTCTGTTTTTCTGTCAGTTTACTCCAGACCTTGGAGGGCAATTAACTGGGCGTAAGTGTGTCAGATTATATTCCTCTTTTTTTCAATTCTCTGTGATGAATGACTTCAGGATTTATTTTATGATCTCTTAAAAACAGGGACAGGCAGAATGTTCTTCAGTCTGTGAAGAACTACAAACCTCTGACTGAGGGCCAAATCATCAGGATTCTGCTTCACGGTCCAGAAGCAGCAGGAAAATCCAGTTTCATCAACTCTGTCCAAAGTGTCCTACATGGCAGGATGTACGCACACGCACTGACAGCAAGCCATCAAAGGGAAGGCTCTTTTACCAAAAAGGTACAATGATTTTTTCCTTGACAAAAGTCTCATTTTTACTTTAAAAGAAAACAAAGTCATTTGCAGATCGGATCAATTAAATATCCAATACCCTGTTATGTGTTTCAGGTTGCAGATACTATAGAATTATTTATGTAAAACAGACCATTTTAAGTCATATAAATAGACTTTTTTAAAGAAATGTGATCCTTAATAGACCGTGCATATTTTGTTTTTTAATTGAACTTCATAACAGGGAGATTATTTTGCTTTTTCAAAAAATATGGTATTAAGTGACATTTATATTTCATTTTTTGTATATTTTGATATAATTCAAAGTTTGTAATCATTTTACAGCTTAAAAAATTTGTGGACATTTACAAGGTCTTAATGAATCTGTTTATTCTTGGTGTATCATTTAATATTTAGAAATTTTATAAATGATTTTGTAAATTGTTTTTTTAATCACTGGTACATGTTTGAAATGTCATGATAGTGTGTCAGTTTTTAAACAAGTCTTTCACTTTTTAATTATTAATCAGAAACTAATTAAACTCCTGGTGTTCATTCAAACTCAACCTGCTACATCATTGTGTTTAAGTTCAGTCAGTCATTTTGCATTAAGTCTCCATGAGGTTCAGGACTCTGAGCACATCTGGTACCTACACCAGGACATAGTCCAGCTCCTGAACAGGGTTCTGGACTGACTCTCAGTCCTTTAGACTAAGAGGCAGATTTCTGTGCTCAGTATCATGAGGAGAAGAGGATCAAGTATTTTATCAAGCTGCATGACCTGGTCTGTTTTTCATTTGTCTGTCTCAGTACACAACCTACGAAATCCAAAAAGAAGGACAGAAGGCCTTTTACCCTTTTGTCTTCAACGACATCATGGGTCTGAGCAAGGACCAGGGTGTCCACGTGGACGATGTCAAACTGGCTCTGAAAGGACACGTGAAGGAAGGATACAGGGTAGCGTATCTTAACTGGTTTTAAAAAAGTTTAGTTCGTTATAATGAATAACATTTACATTCATACATCAAACAAGTGACTTGGAAATTAATTCAAATTCTGTTTTTCAGTTTAAATCTGAATATGCATTGTCTGAGAATGATCCAGACTACATGGAATCTCCAACAGACAACGACAGAGTTCACGTCCTGGTTTGTGTGATTCCTGCTGACAAATGTTTTCTGATGTCACCAGAGACTCTGCAGAAGATTAAGGACATTAGAGGAGCAGCCAGTGAGCTCGGTAAGAACAGAAATCTCAGGTGAATTTTTTTTCTATGCTGTTCCTGAAGCTCCAAACAGCTTCTCAGTTCTGTGCTTGTTCACCTGACAGGTATTCCTCAAGTTGTGATGCTGACCAAGTTCGATGAATTGTGTGGAGAAGTCAAAGAAGACCTAAAAAATGTCTACAAGTTAATTAAACTGAAAGAAAAGGTAGGTTTAATAACGGGATAGTTCAGTTTTCCAGGTGGGTTTGCTTGAGGCATTTGGCATTTATAAATATGCTGCCTAGTGTATTAATCCAATCAGATCAATAGAAAGCCTTCTAGAAACCACATCTTTTTCAACAGAGATGAATGTATATGCAGTTAACTGTACATTAAAAAAAATATTATCAGAGCCATTGGGAAATTTGATCTCCAGCTCACATCAAGACATAATTATCATCTATTTTGTCTCGTGGTTTCAGACTAGCAGCTGGGTGTTTATGCCACAAAGTTTTTCTTTTTTATTTCAACAACAAACATGCCCACCTTCCAGTAGTGTAGTCTGATTAATGCTCGTGGGTATACTTTGATGTACTCAGATGGATGTTTGTCTGCTTAGGGCAGACATATTTTTACCGTATATATACACAGTCCACTGAAAACAGCTCTGAGATCCACTTAAAGGAATATTTCACCCAAAGAATGATATGCCTTCATTTTCTACTCACCCTCATGCTGAGCAACACTCTGGAGCACTTTTTTGATGTCTCAAATGCAGCCGAAGGTCTGGGGGGATTTTCGCTGTTAACAAACTTCCATCTAACAGGGGACCATGGCGCCCGTAAGAAAAAGGTCCATAAAAGTCCACAAAAATGTGTCTATTTTCCTTCATACTGCTCGTCCGCTGTAATCCAAGTGTCCTGAGTGGGTAACGTCCATAATTAATTCGAAACGAAGTCATTTAGTACATTTTTCGAGCCTAAACAGTGCTATATCGTACTTCCGCAGTGCACGTCTACGCGCACTCCCTGCACTAGGTAAACCGCGGCAGACCAATCCAGACGGCTTACATAGTGCAGGGAGCGCGTGATGGCGGCCACAGCACTCTCTTTGCAGCCCTTACTATCTACAGGAGGAATCAAACCTCCCCTCCTCACACTGGAACCGCTCCCCTACTCTGACTGTCTTCATCGCAGGCAGCCCTAAACAGCTGCGGACGACACTCTCCCTCCCATAGAGTGCCGAACTGCAGTAACCGGTGCTTCAACACGAGCGCCTGGACACACTGACCTTTTATCAAAACCCATAGTCTCTTTCCCTCCCTGCAATCACTCACACCAACTGCGTGCCAATTCGAGCACACCTGTGCCAGCTCAGTCAATCAGTCCCCGTGCTCATTCACATGGGATATGGCCAATTCCACACCCCTGGACTCAGGAGCTATTGAGTCAACTGTCTCACACATACTATTTTACAGATTTGAAGGTAATTTACATTTAAGAATGGCTCACACATTAATGGTTTAACTACAACTGTGAATCGGTTCTCACTGTTCACTTAAAACAGCGGTTTAAAAGAGTTGATTTGTTCGCAAACGTCACATCTCCACCACTGAAGTTCTGAAAAGCAGGTCAACAACGCAAAGCGTCTGTTTAGGACACAAGATGTCACCTGAAAAGTGCACACTTTTTAACTTTGATGACCAACAGTGTGACCTGGTCATGCCTGATTGTGGGTGTACATTGACGTTGCGTGGGGAGTGGTCGCCCAGGTTGCGTCAGTCGTGTTTGGTGTGAACATGGCTTCAGACATCCTCTCTGCTCTCACAAAATCTTGTGTGCCATTTAAATATGCATGCCCTGAACATGCAGTGTTCCCAATACACCTCGACGAGCTTAATGTGCCCAGAGTATCTGCTTTTTTTGTTTCTTTATTTACACCAAACTTTTTAAGTTGACGTGTTATTCAACTCTTACGCCAACTGTTTCCTGAAACTTTCCAAACCTTAAATGTTTAACCCTCAGTGAGACTGTGAACCATGAGGTTTTGTCTCATTATTTAAAAGCCATACCTTGTTTCGTGTATTTGATTGCAGCCTTCAGTGTCACCCCTCCTTCCAAAGTTCTTGTAGGTCGTGGGGTGTAGTCTGTAGTCCATCAGGCTGATCCACCAGGGATTATGTCAGTAGACAATAATCTAATACATGGGCACTCACACTTTAGTCTGACCTCTAAATCACAGCAAATGTTTTCAATGTTTCAGAGTTCCTGGACCAGTTTTGTTTGTTTTTTTAACAGATGGAGCAGTTCAGCGTAGATGTGGGAATCCCAATGAACTACATCTTCCCTGTGAAGAACTACTCTGAAGAAATTGACCTCAACAATGACGTTGATTCATTGATCCTGAGCGCGCTCAAAAACATCATCAACTTTGGAGACGACTGCCTGAACTTCCGTGAGAAACACTCTGGACGTGAATAAACTAATCCACAAGTTTTAACACCATATGATTCATGTTGCTAAAAACATGGCCTTCCACATTAATCTCATGACTGCTGTTAGTTATTCTGCTTTCTCACTGAGTATCTTTATGCTGTGAGTCCATAAAGCTGTTGTGCTTAATATTGTTGAAGACTTCTTCCACCTTACTGCTTCTTTGATCAAGCTCTGGGTTTTTTTTTCAACTCCTCTAAATAACAATGATTTAATGTGATTATTTTGTGTAAACTAATATTAAGATAATGTCATTAATGAGTGTGTTGAATTCTTAAAACAAGGGCGACCTCTTTGTGTCTTAAATAACCAAACATGATTACATTATTAGGCATGGCAGTGTTGAATTTCAAATTAAACCAAGTGTAACAGGAGAGTGTGTTTGTTTGGTTTTGTTACACTGAATGATGACAATGTGGTTCCATAAGTAAAGGTGCTTTATTTACAGCCTGGGTAACTGCAAACAACAGAAAGACCATCCTATATGAGCATTAATGTTCAGTGTTTCTGTGCAGACTCTGATACAGCACTGAGCTTGTTATTCCTTTAGGCCAGTTGACAACATGATCAAGGCAACTGCTGACACCTACTGGACAAAGCGAAGATCACACAGGTACTTTAGGTGAATTTCTCTTGATAAAAGCGTCACAAACCATCTTAATAATTAAAACAGATAGTGAGGGGACTTATATAAGTCTGAGAACTGATGAGTAACAACCCTGGACATTAACTTCTTTACTTTAATGATCAGGGGCTACAGTTTCAGTAGTTTTGTTTCATTTAGTAACTTTAATTTCCTGTTTCTGGTGTTCATCATGTTTCATTTTCTTCCCTCTCATGTCCTCTGTGTGTTGCCCTTGTGGCCCTGATTGTGTTCACGTGTGTCATTGCCTCACCTGTCACCTGAATGTTTCCAGTCTGCTCTCGCGTGTTCCAATCGGCTTTTTTCGTGCCTCTTCTCTGCCGTGTCTCCGTGCTCCCTGTGTTTGCCATGGTTTTTAGTCTTGTGTGTGGAGTTCTTGAACGTTGTTATTGCACTTTTGGTTTTGAGTTGTATTTTCAGCATTTGTTCGGACAAAACAAACGGGGTGAACAACAGAAAAAAGACAACAAAAAATGACACTTATGGGCTTATGGTCCTTTGACCACTTTTAATCACTTTGTGGTCATTATAAATAATTTGACGTTTTTTCTTAAGAGGCATAATTAATACTTTGACATTTATACACTTGATGGCTGTGTCTCAGGAGGTAAGGGTTGTCTACTAAATGCCGAGTGCTTCACTAAATAAGGGGATAAATCAGTGATACCCAAAACAAACCCGAGAAATAAACGCAACTCAACTTCTCATCCTGACAATAGTAATTCAGCTGCCTCAGTGGTAGGTCAGAGTGGACTTCATGTTGACCTAAAGACAGGACCACGGACAGCTCTGCTCTAATGTAAATATACCAGTCTAAAAGATTCAGGACCATGGACAGCTCTACTCTAATGTAAATATATCAGTCTAAAAGAAGTTTGATTACTGCTCAGTTGACAGAAATTAAGTGTTGTTTGGACAGAGAAAAGGGGTTTTGAGGAAAAGGAGAACAGTGAGTGTGAGAAAAGAAGTGCAACAAATTAATGCTAAAATATGAAAGAGTGAATGGATGAAGCAGAGAGGCCGGGAAAAAGGGCAAAATTAAGTGTTGGAAATAATATAGATTCGGGAAATTAAAAAAAAAAAAAAAAGAGGAAGTATGCAAAACATCCACAATATCTAATCTGGTTTATGTTCCATATCTGCTGAGCGCTGTGGACACATCTGCACCTTCTACATCTGCAAATGGGCAAACACCTCAGTCAGAACATGTGGATGTTTCTACAGTCTCTGCCTTCTTCCTGTTATTGAAAACGAGAAGCTAAATGTCCCAGAGAAGTTGATTTTTTTTCCCCAGTATGACCCAGGACCCTCTTCTTCTGTCTCCACAGTCTATTTTTTCTGATATGAGTGCTCAGGTAGTTTTTCTGGGATTTTTTGTCATAATTTCTCAGGTAAAAATGTGTTATATCATGCTAGAGAGCCAGAAAAACACATCAGTAGCCATTGTGCTGACTGACTTGTTCACATTACAGCTAATGAAGTAGTGTGAACTCCCGAGCTGTGTTCGAAATCGTCCACTCATCCACTCACTCACTATCCCCTGTGTAGTGTAAATGATATAGTGGACTACATAGGGAATGACAAAACGACATTTCGGACACTACAGTGAAATTTTCTAAACGTCGTAGCGTCAGCTGATGAGCTGGATACGACTGTGACGGAAGTGGATGCACCAAAATTCACGTAAACAAACTGGACACGGGATAAGTAGCTAATTTTGAAGCTGTTTACAGACACTAAAAGACGTTAAAGAGCTACGCTATGAACGTACAAATACATTTAAATACATTAAAATACATTAATGTTTATTTACATTTATGAATGAAAGCAGCGCCTAACAGCCTTCCTTCTCTTCTTCTTCTATGGAAAAACACGACCGCATTGCATTGTGGTATACGGGAGTACAATATAGGGTACACCGTAAGTACACTCACTTTTGCTGTGCATTGTGGGTATTTTGTAGTGCACTATATAGTGGATGAAAATAACTGCTGAGAATTCAAACAACACTACAAAATGGCGAACACACTATATAGTGCACTATATCCGTGACAGGGAACGATTTCGAACACAGCTCCTGTTTCTCCTCTCTGTGGTTCAGTCCCTAAACATTAAAATAAATGGATAGAGGAGCTGCCAAGATGCAGTAATATTTACTTCCTCCTCTGTCCATGATGTCATCCTCATCACTATTCACTCCCAAAGCTGATTGGCTGTTCAGTTTCGTCTTTGGCGAAGGAGCAAAATTATCACTCCTGGATAAGTTTGTGTTGTTTGTGCATCAGTTCCCATCATTCATGTGTCAATTCAACATCATCTCATTCACTTTAATTGTATTTTCATCACGCCACAAACTTAAATTCCCATTTGGTGTGGACACAGCTTCACCAAGGGTGGATCCAGAGCAGGCAGGGCCGAACACAGCCACCGTTATCTGAATGACCATCACAAAACCCTGACAGTGATTGGCTTATGAACCAACCACATTTGTTTATAATGTGGCATTACAGAGTGATTACGAAGGTGACACACCCTCATGACTCTAAACAAGAGCAGCCTGCAGTCCATATGTCAGGGTGCAGACTATGTGCTGGAATAGTTTGTCTTTGTGTTATTGAGCAGAAAATGATGTCCTAATCTGATGGTGCTTAGACTATCCACCATCACTCTGTCATTATATTTATAGTCTGTTTCAAACCCCAATTCCTATGAAGTTGGAACATTGAACAAAACAAAAATGATGACAGAATAGTGATCTCTAGACTGAGGCTTTCTGTGTTCAAAAACAAGTTTCACACTCTCTCTCTTTGTGATGTAAAAATGAAAGTGAAAGTGAGGAATAACGGACCCTGCAAGGGCGTTTATTTTTATCCAGGAGCAGCAGCTGGGTAAGACTCGAGTCTCTTCTTCTCTTTACTTTAATCTTTAGTTACTTTATAAACAAAACAGTCTCTCTTGTATCAGCTGATTCTGGATATATGTAAATAATTGTAAAATCAAACTTTTGAAAAGTTGTATTGCACAATTTCCTGTCACAGGAAATTGAGTTATTTGTCAAAGTGTTCTCTGGTTTTCAGCAGATTTTACTGAAGTTATTCTCCAGATATGGGAGGAAAACAATCCACACCTGAGGAACCAAAGCGTAGGTTTCTTTTCTGTTTGTCTGTTTTCATTCAATGTTAAAATTTGTTGATTCACTGTTTTAATTTTTGTTCTCACTTTAAACTTCTGTTTTTCTGTCAGTTCTCTCCAGACCTTGGAGAAGAATAAACTGGGGGTAAGTATTTTAGATAATATTTACTAGGGCTGGGACAATTCACTTTTCTCCCGAATCAATTTATTGCGATTTTTTTAGGTGCCAATTCTTTAATTAGCTTTTTTAACACCAGTGAAAAAGATGAACAATGATGATGCCTACAGACTATATCAGGAAAAATACACATCACATGTGAGTCTGTTTTTAGGATTTATTCAGCAATATATTCTAACCAGCTGTTTATACTCTCTCTTTAAAAGCCTGTACTGCATTTAAAAGTGCCTTATTAACCCTTTAGGCAAATAGGCTATACTTTCAGAGAGGTTAGTTTTCCCACCCATCATCATCACTATAATTTACGGGCCGAGCATGAATGCCTCGACTGCCTTCACGGTCCTTTTTACCCCCGGCTTCTGCCTCGTCTGACCAGAGCGCTGCGGTCTTTCTCATTTCCGCTAACACCATCACTTTTCGTGTTTTGAGCTTCCTGCATCCCAGACCGCGTCCCCTCCTTGACACTCGCCGGTTACTGCCACCCCGGCCACGGAGAGGCGAAGCATCGGCCTCAGTATGTGCTGCTTGGGGACCGTAATGGTGCGCGGACCCGATCCCGCTGCACGTATCCTCAGAGAGTAAATATTCCTCAGATTTAGAGTACTTGACAAAATACTCTCAGCACTCTCTATCACTCTATGTGTCTCTCTTTTCCTCTCTCTCTCTGCTTCGCTCTACAGCCACACTTGCGGCCCTCGGTCTGGTGTGTGTGTTTTCAAATAAATATACACCAAAACTTTGACTAGAAACCTGTCATCTGTCCACTATCTGCTGGAGAAAAGTAGTAACACTATTCAGCACTACTTAAAAAGCTATGGCCTGTTTTATCCAGCAATGTTGCTTGTTGCAGTTTTGTGACTTAAAGGAATATTTCACCCAAAGAATGATATGCCTTAATTTTCTACTCACCCTCATGCTGAGCAACACTCTGGAGCACTTTTTTGATGTCTCAAATGCAGCTGGAGGTCCGGGGGGATTTTCGCTGTGAACAAACGTCCATCTAACAGGGGGCGAGCCAGAAAAAAGGTCCATAAAAGTCCACAAAAAAATGCCTATTTTCCTTTATACTGCTCGTCGCTGTAATCCAAGTGTCCTGACAGCGGTAACGCACCATAATTAATTCGAAACGAGGTCATTTAGTACATTTTTCGAGCCTAAACAGTGCTATAGCGTACTTCCGCAGTGCACGTCTACGCGCGCTCCCTGCACTACGTAAGCCGCGGCAGACCAATCCAGACGGCTACTCCTAAGGCTATTCCTTTAAGCACCTAAAGAGTTTGCAGGGGGGTGGGGGGTTGAAACAAACAATCAATTTAAAAATCGGCAGACAAAAAAATCGCGATACTTATGTGAATCGATTTTTTCTCCCACTCCTAATATTTAACATTTTTCCAATTCTGTGTGATGAGTGACTTCAAGATTTATTTTATGTTCTCTTCAACAGAGACAATCAGGAGGTCCTGCAGTCTGTGAAGGACTACGAGCCTCTCATTGAGGGCCAAATCATCAGGATTCTGCTTCACGGTCCAGAAGCAGCAGGAAAATCCAGTTTCATCAACACTGTCCAAAGTGTCCTACAAGGCAGGATGTATGCACACGCACTGACAGCAAGCGCCAGTGATGGCTCTTTTACCAAAAAGGTACAAAGATTGTTTTTTTTTTTACTTTTACAAAAGTCTCATTTTTACTTTGATAGAAAACAAAGTCATTTGCAGATCAAATTAATTAACTACCCAGTACCTCATCCTGTGTTTTGGGTTGCAGAAATTATAGAATTATGTATGTAAAAAAAAAAAAAAAAACTACCACTTTAAGTCATACAATGTAGACTTTTTTAAAGAAATGTGATCCTTAATAGACCATGCATATTTAGATTTATTAATTGAACTTTAAAACAGGGAGATTATTTTGCTTTTTCAAAAAAATCTGGTATTAAGTGACATCTATGTTTTATGTTTTCTGTATATTTTTTACATAATTCAAAGTTTTCAATCATTTTAGAGCTTGAAAAAGTTGTGGATATTTACAATGTTTAATGAGTCTGTTTAGTCTTGATGTATCATATAATATAACTATTTATTTCCGTTTATGTTTGAAATGTCCTTATAGTTTATCAGTTTTTAAACAAGTCTTTTACTTCTTAGTTATTATTCTGGGAACTAATTCAACTCCTCTGGTGTTCATTCAAACATAACCTGCAACATCATTGTGTTTAAGTTCAGCCAGTCATTCTGTATAAAGTCACTATGAGGTTCAGGACTCTGGGCACATCTGGCACCTACACCAGGACAAAGTCCAGCTCCTGAACAGGGTTCTGGACTGAGTCTCAGTCCTTTAGACCCAGAGGCAGATTTCTGTGCTCAGTATCATGAGGAGAAGAGGATCAAGTATTTCATCAAGCTGCATGACCTGGTCTGTTCTTTTGTTATGATGCACATTTTATTGACATTTTGTTACACTCAGTACAATTATTTTATCAATTATTTAGCAATTTTACACCAAATAAAAGAAAGAAATTATATACCAAAAACTAGTAAAGAAAGGGAAAAGGAAAAAGGAAAAAAATAGACTTAAATAAACAAAAAGATAAAAGAACAAAACAATAGGTTATTTAACAAAGGTTAAAATCAAAGCTTGGCAACAATGGACACACCAGTATGACATGGTACAGGTAAACAGATTTCTTATCTATATAGGCCCTGGGGAGAGGGGTTCCCAAAAATCTGTTGCTGATGAAGTTTTGAAAGCTTCACCTATCTCCCACACCTCAGTTTGCATCATTAACACTGCAGATATCATTTCCACTTCAAATTATAGAATTCTGTTCTGTTTATAAGTCTAAATGATAAACCCTCCAGAGCAGCTCGTCTACCTAAGTGATTGTGCCAGAGGTTAACTGATGGGGCAGAGGGAGCCTTACATCCCAACACAATTAGCTTACGCCCTAACATTATTGCTGTTTGTACCCACTCTGCCTCAGGGGGAGAAAGTTCCCCAAGGGGCATTGGGACCCCGAGGATAAACAAACCTGGACAAAAAAGAATGTTTTGCTTAATAATATGTACTAAATTTCTGTGGATGTCAGACCAAAAGTCCTGAATCCTGGGACAACTCCATAACATATGAATTAATGTGCCTTGTTCGATATTTCATCTCCAGCACTCTGGGGTTTGTACTAATTTCACTCTATAAAGTCTTGATGGAGTCCAATACACCCTGTTCAGAATCTTAAACTGAACAAGTCTGGTTTTAAGTTCCCGGGACATCTCTTTTAGTGTTACATAGAAAATTGTTCCATTCTTCCTCTGTATATTTTACACTAAGGTCTGCCTCCCAAGATGATCTTAATGTTGATCTGCCTTTATCTAATGATTTCATAAGCATTGCATAATAGAGAGAGGTCTCGTGTCCTTTGTCAAAAACCTCTTTTATTTGTAATAGGATGCTTAAAGTAGGGGGCGGTGTTGTGACAGAACCAAAGGTGTGGGTTAATAGATGTCTGAGTTGTAAATATTTCCATAACTGATTCTGTGGTAAGTGAAACTGTGTTTTTAAACAGTGAGAGGACTTAAGTGTGTCTCCTTCATATAAGTCCCCAAGGACCAGGATTCCTTTGCCCACCCATTGTTTCCTGAAGAAAGATGACTTACCCAACAAAGTTTAGGATTGAGCCAGATGGAGGCTTGAGAGTGAAGATAGGGATTAAAATTGTGTATAAAAGCCATCCTTTTCCACAACCACTGAATATGTGAGAAAATGGGGTGAGCTTGGTCTGTTCATTTGTTTTTCTTCATTTGTTTCATTTGTTTGTCTCAGTACACAACCTATGAAATTCAAAAAGAAGGCCAGATGACCTTTTACCCTTTTGTCTTCAACGACATCATGGGTCTGAGCAAGAACCACGGCATCCACGTGGACGATGTCAAACTGGCTCTGAAAGGACACGTGAAGGAAGGATACAAGGTAGAGATCTTAGCTGTTTATATCAAAGTTTAGCTTGTTATACTGAATAACATTTACATTCATATATTTAACTTGTGACTTGGAAATTAATTCAAATTTTGCTTTTCAGTTTAAATCTGAATATGCATTGACTGAGAATGATCCAGACTACATCGAATTTCCAACAGACTACGACAGAGTTCACATCCTGGTTTGTGTGATTCCCGCTGACATATGTTTTCCGATGCCACCAGAGATTCTGCAGAAGATTAAGGACATTAGAGGAGCAGCCAGTGAGCTCGGTAAGAACAGAAATGTCAGATGATTTTTTTCCTGTTCTGTTCCTGAAACTCCAAACAGCTTCTCAGTTCTGTGCTTGTTCACCTGTCAGGTATTCCTCAAGTTGTGATGCTGACCAAGATTGATGAAGCCCATCCTGAAATCAAAGAAGATCTAAAAAATGTCTACAAGGTTATTGACCTGAAAGAACAGGTAAGTTTAATAATGGGATAGTTCAGCTTCAGATGAGGCCTATGGCATTTAAAAATACACTGCCAAGCCAAAAGATATATATATATTTTTTATTGGACCACCTTTAGCTTTGATTACAACACACATTTGCTGTGGCATGACTTCAATAAGCTTCTGAAATGTCACAAGATTTTTTTCCATCCAATGTTGCATTAATGTTTCACCAAGATCTTATATTAATAATGCGAGAGTCTGATAAAACCTTCTCCAGCAAATCCCAAGATTCTCAATGGTGTTCAGGTCTGGACTCTGTGGAGGCCAATCCATGTGTGAAAATGATGTCTCATGCTCCCTGAACCTCTCTTACACAATTTAAGCCCAATTATCCTGGCATGGTCATGTTGGAATATGCCGTGCCAGTATATTCAGGTAATCAGCTGGGCTCATTCTTTGGGCCATAATGTTGCTGAAACTGGACCTGACCAGCCCCAGATCACAGCACTGCACCCACAGGCTTGGACAGTCGGCACTAGGCATGATGGGTGCATCACTTCACCTGCCTCTCTTCCAGTGTTGGGAAAGTTACTTTTAAGAAGTAGTGTTTGCTCGTTACTTCTGAACAAGGTAACTTGTTACTTTACTTAGTTACCCTCTTTGAAAAGTAACTTTTCATGTTACTTGTTACTTTTCTGTTACTTTTACATTGCTTGATCTTGGACAGAACCTCAAATCTGTTCCCAAATGTGAAGGTCTACAAAAAGCTCTACTAAAGAGAACATAACAGTTATTTCTTTTGTGCTCTTTATTTTACAAAATGTCACATACCCTGTGGAACCAGAGCTCCTGCTCAGTGTTTCCACATTTTGCGTCTGAAATAAGCAACCGGTTGATAAAAACAAGCCCAAAATAAGCAACCTCCAGCTGTTTCCTTTCCTAATGTGTTATATAACTTTTTAAAAAGAGAAATCTACATAAAGTGTGTTAATTTTCAGCTACATTATATTTCAATATCACAGCGCAAAGTATCTATTCAAGAAAAGACCGTCGCTTATAACAAGCAGACCTGGCAACTCTGGTTCTGGAGCATGCTCCATGTGCATGAGTGTGTTTTGGGCGTGCAAGATAACCAGGAAACGAGGAAGTGGACAAACTGCCTACTGCAGTCATGTTTTCCTTTATGTTAGGAGCTGGAAGATAATCAGGGGGATTCACACAGACAGAAGAGCCCCAAGAACAAACTTCACGTCGAGGCAATGACTCACGAGATTTTTGGCCCTTAGATGCTTATAACGAGCGGACATGGCAACGCTGCTCGTGTCTGTGCAAGCAGCTGAGAAGGCAGCTTCAGTGTCAGTTCTGTCTGTGGGGAAAGTATCGTCACATTGCATAAAAAAGGAACAAGGTTTTAGATTAAATTTTCAATAGTAGCGCGTTGCTTTACTTTTTTCCCAAAAAAGTAGTTTCGTTACTGTAACGCATTACACACACCACTGCTCTCTTCTTACCCTGATGCTCCCATCACTCTTGAACAAGGTCAATCTGGACTCATCAGACCACATGACCTTCTTCCAGTCCTCCACAGTCCAATCTTTATGCTCCCTAGCAAACTGAAGCCTTTTTTCTGCTTAGCCTTACTGATTAGTGGTTTTCTTAAGGCTACACAGCTGTTCAATCCCAATCCCTTGAGTCCCCTTCACATTGTGTGTGTGGAAATGCTCTTACTTTCTCTATTAAACACACCCCTGAGTTCGACTGTTGTTTTTCTTTGATTTGATTTGGCCAAACGTTTAAGTGCATAAACCAGACTACACCACTGGTTTGAGGATGTTTTAGATTGCTGCTTTGTCACATTATATTTAGCTATAATTTAAAATGTGTTTTCTGCATGTGTAACTCTTTTTTATTTTTACTTTCCATGCTTCCCCTGCCTTGGTTGATCTCCTCATGTGTTTCACCTGTCTTATTTCACTCACCTGTGTCTCTATATAGCTGCGGTTTTCATGTAAGTCCTTGTCCAAGTCAGACTGTTAGTTTGCTGTGTTAGATGTTTTGCATGTTTGTCTGGCCCATATTTTTCTGTTGAGAAAAAGGTCGACACAGTTTTTGGCCATCATTGATGTCATTTTTACAACTGTGCCACAACACTGTGTTTTAGGGCCCCGCCCACCTGTCAAATCCCACTTTAACCACTGGTCACGCCTGCTTGAGTCTCACTGTGAGTTTCATCATATCATATATAGGGATGTATACCGTGAACCGGTACTTTCATGTACTGGTCCACCATTGGGTCGGTACCCGAACACCGTTAAGAATCTGGACAAACGGTACCGTTATCGGTACTTAAACGTCTCTTCAGCTGTTACATAGTTATGACACTACCGCCGTCCGGCTCAAGCATGTTGGCCAGGGCTAAGCGCTCAAAGGTTTGAGCTCACTTTAGCAAAGTTAAAGAAAACTCGGCCTGATGCAGTCTTTGTCAGAGAGAGGATGCGTCCAAGAGGGTAAATACTAGCAACATCACCGAACACTTGGAGCGCGCATATTATAAAGCTAAAGGAGTGCGGGCTGTTTGATTGCTATAGCAACACGAGTAGCGTTAGCAGCCCAGCTGACGCTAAAGACTGCAGCACCGACAGAGACTCTATTGTCCGCCCCTTCGGTAAAAACCCTGCTGAAAACAACACAGTCACACGGGGTTGAACTCTTGACAAAGTGCCGCTGCACTCGGCCGTGTAACTTGGATCAAAAGCCCACGGCACAGCTCCCTTCAGATGAATCAGAGCTCATAATGCTTTTAATGGAGCGGAAACTCTTTGTTTACTGAGGTCAAGAGAGCACCGGATGTGATTGACGGTCAAGCTGCGCTCACAGCGCCCTCTGTTGGATGAAACAGTCCACTGCTCCAGACGCCCCAATGAGCTGCTACACTCAATATTTTACATTCGAACATTTATTTACTATTCGTTTACGGATATTTATCCACATATTCAAACAGTTATTCAAATATCCAATATAAAGTGAAAGCCCTAGTAGTCATCATTACAGCATCGATTTTAGCACCACAAGATATATGGGTTCGTCTGTACATGCAGTCTGTTGGGTGGCATGAAGGGTTTGCATTACAAATGAAGGCATTTGTAATGCATTATTTCTATTCTGTTGAAGCTTTATTATTACCTTGTGGTAATGAAAAAAGGTTTAATCTTTTAACATCTTGTAAAGTCTTTATTTTTTACACAAAATTACGTGTTGTAGTATCGATAAGAGTATCGATAAGTATCGATACCGATAAGGAGTATCGATATCTGTATCGGTATCGATAAAATCCTAACGATATACATACCTAATCATATATTGGTATGTGTATAAGGGCTGAAAGATTTCTCGTTTTTGGATCAATCTCACTGTGAAAAAGGTGCCCTCTGGTGGACATTCTTGCCCAAGTTTTTTCCTTTCTCTCAGCTTTAACTCTCATTCTTGCACAGACTCTGGCTAGACACTACACGTTTTCTGAGGGGTAGATACCTTGGATTTCGTTCTTTTCCCACTGTCATCTGATGTGCAGTGCGTCTAGCACAAGTTAAAGGGTTGAGAATGTATGTTTTATTAGTTGGTAGGGTATGGGTCAATGTTTTATACATATTTAGCCTGCTAAGCTAATGGAGCCCAGTTCATGCTGGCTTATTGTGTGTGTTAGCCGCTCACTGTATTATCTTTTTCAAGATAAGAATACCTGTATTCTGGTGTGATTGGGGCTATATGCTTTGTTCAGTCATTGGTTATTAGTTTGGATAAGGAGATATGCTAAATCATCACGTTGTCGTCATATCTGTTTGTTAATTAGTCTGAGATGCACATGGCATTAGCATAGGTAGTCACCGTGTATTATGTCCGGTAGATGGCAGTACTGCCTTGCTGATGTAACCGAATAAGCTCATTTGATATGTTCAGAAGCCTGTTGTTCTTTTTCTGCTGTAAACTGTTCCTGTTAGTGAAGAAATCTGATTAGATTTATCTGTTTTATGTGTACTCTGTACAGAACCACTGATTCATCAGAGGACAGGATTCATGTGAGTGTGGTGGCAATAAATAAGCAAGGGAAATTAAAGACGTGTGATTCTTACCGATAACCAGCAGCGAGTTCTACACTATAAGATCCAGCATAGTTCAGCAGGAAAGCTACAATTTTCCCACACTCACAATTTCAGACAACGCAATCATGTGATCGCAAAAGCTGCAATTTTTTGTAGTGCTCCTGACTGACCCAGGAGCTATTGAGTCAACTATTTTACACATACTGTTTTATGAATTTGAAGATTATGTACATTTAAGAATGGCTCACACATTAGCAGTTTACATACAACTGTAAATCAGTTTTCACTGTTCACTTAAAACAGCAGTTTAAAAGAGTTGATTCGTTCGCAAGCATCACATCTCCACCACTGAAGTGCTGATAAGCAGGTCAACAACACAAAGCCTCTGTTTAGGACACAGGATGTCACCTGAAAAGTTCACATTTTTCAACTTTGACGACCAACAGTGTGACCTGGTTGTGCCTGATCGTGGGTGTACATTGACGTTACGTGGGGAGTGGTTGCTCAGGATGTGCCAGTCGTGTTTGGTGTGAACGCAGCCTCAGACATCCTCTCTGCGCTCACAAAATCTTGACTGCCATTTAAATATACATTCACTGAACATGCAGTGTTCCCAATACACCTCAGTTGTCTTAAAGGTGTAATCAGCGATGTGGGAGATAAACAAATTTAGACCCGCCTCTCCCTTCATACCTCACCCCTGGCTCCACCCCCAAAAGCTGACGGACGTGCATCGTCATGGGAACGTCCTTAGAAACTGCGTAGCTGACCAACGTAGCTAAGGTAACCCCGACTCGTCAGACAACTCGACTGTCATTATTGATAACATCACAACAGAAAATTCTGTCAGATTAGACAATAAGATGAATGTCTGACAGCTGTTACTGTTATGTGAAGCATCACAAAGCTAATGTTGCTTACCTATCCAGCAGAAAGACGGCGACATCCGCGTCCTTTTCAGGACTTTCAATTCGCGGAGTTCCCACCACCATTGGAAAGCAACACCAATGTTGACCCGGGTCTTTGCTCTTTCATGGTCGTAGCCCTTCTTTTCCACTTTTCACTCCTCTGACCTTTTTCTTTTGGGCTGTTTTTCAGCCATTGCTACTGCAGCTATTGTATCTCTCTTACGCTAATCAAGAGGCTAATAACTACAGCTCCCCCCCCCCCCTTTGTCTGATCTGCACATGAGTATGATTGCCTCCTGGATGTGTCGGTGGGGGGGGGGGGGGGGGTACCCTGTTTTGGTGACTCCGCCCGAGCCACAGTGTTTACCTGATGAAATTCAGAGCCAAGGCTGTAAAGTTTTTTTTTGATCATGTTGAGGAGAACACGGTGAATTTGTGGTGACATGCATTAGATTAGAAGATTTGAAGATTGCATTTAGATTAGATTAGATTTTTTAAGATTTGACTACTTTTTTTTTGTGCCCACACCTCAAACATTTTTTTTTTTTTTGTTGTTCAACCTTTTTTTGAGTTGTGTTGTTCAACCCCTTTATGTCAATTATTTCCTGAAACTTTCCAAACCTTAAATGTTTAACCTTTGAGACTGATGGAACCATTTTGTCTCATCTTTTAATAGCCATCCTTGTTTGATGTATTTGATTGCAGCCTTCAGTGTCACCCCTCCTTCAAACCTTCTTGTAGGTCTGGTCATGTAGGTCCAAACATGTAGTCCATCGGGCTGATCCACCAAGGATTATGTTGGTAGCCCAATAATCTACATGGACACTGGAACTGTAGTCTGACCTCTAAATCAGAGCAAATGCTCTAAATGTTGCAGAGTTCCTGTACCTGTCCAGTTTTGTCTGTTTTTTAAATAGATGGATAAGTTCAGTAAACAGGTGGGAATCCCAATGAACTACATCTTCCCGTGAAGAACTACTCTGAAGAAATCGACCTCAACCATGACATTGATTCGTTGATCCTGAGCGCGCTCAAAAACATCATCAACTTTGGAAACGACTGCCTGAACTTCCGTGAGAAACACTCTGGACGTGACTAAACTAATCCACAAGTATTAAAATTCTGCTTTCTTACTAAATATCTTTATGCTGCGAGTCCATAAAGCTGTTGTGCTTAATATTGTTGAAGACTTCTTACACCTTACTGCTTCTTTGATCAAGCTCTGAGGGTGTTTTTTAACTCCTCTAAATAACAATGATTTAATGTGATTATTTTTAACAATTATTTTGTGTAAGCTGATATTAAGACAATGTCATTAATGAGTGTGTGTATTCTTAAAACAAGGATGACCTTTTTGTGTCTTAAATAACCAAACATGATTACATTATTAGGCATGGCAGTGTTGAAATTCAAATAAAACCAAGTGTAACAGGAGAGTGTGTTTTTTTTTTTTTTTTTTACACACACTGAATGATGACAATGTGGCTCCATAAGAAAAGGTGCTTTATTTACAGCCTGGGTAACTGCAGACAACATAAAGACGGTCTTTATAAGAGCATTAATGTTCAGTGATGCTGTGCAGACTCTAATGCAGCACTGAGCTTATTATTCCTTTAGGCCAGTTGACAACATGATCAGGGAAACTACTGACACCTACTGGACAAAACAAAGATACACAGGTCCTTCAGGTGAATTTCTCTTGATAAAAGTGTCACAAACCATCTTAATAAATAAATAAAACAGACAGTGGGGGGACTAATACAAGTCTTTACTTAAATGACCAGGGGCCACAGTTTCAGCAGTTTTGTTTCATTTAGTAACTTTGAACCTCCTGTTTCTCATGTTCCTCATGTTTCATTTCCTTCCCTCTCTGGTCCTCTGTGTGTGCCGCCCTTGTGACCCTGATTGAGTCCACCCATGTCATTGCCTCACCTGACACCTGAATGTTTCCAGTCTGCTTCCCATGTGTCCCCATCGGCTTTTTTCGTGACTCTTCTCTGCCGTGTCCACATGCTCCCTGTGTTTGCCATTGTTTTTAGTCTTGTGTGTCTAGTTTTTGGATTTTGTTATTGCACTTTTGGTTTTGAGTTGTATTTTCTGCATTTGTTCAGCTGTTTCAATAACAAAGGCTAAAAGAAATTAAAAAACAAACAAACAGGATGAACAACAGAAAAAAGACAACAAAGCACAACATATATGGACATATGGTCCTTTGACCACTTTGAATCACTTTATGGTCATAATAAATAATTTTAAGTTTTTCTTCTTAAGGGGCACAATTAATACATTGACATTTATACACTTGGCGGCAGTGTGTCTCAGGAGGTAAGGGTCGTCCACTAAATGCCGAGTGCTTCGCTAAATAAGGGGATAAATCAGTGATACCCAAAACAAACCTGACAAATAAACACAACTCAACTTCTCATCCTGACAAAAGTAATTCAGCGACCTCAGTAGTAGGTCAGAATGGGCTTGTTGTTGGCCTAAATACAGGACCATGGACAGCTCTGCTCTAATGTAAATATATCAGTCTAAAAGATTCAGGACCATGGACAGTTCTTATTGGTTATTATATCCTGAAACTGGAGTGTGGGATTATTGACCATTACAGAGGGTTCTGGTCAGAGAACACAGAATCATCAGATGGATTTAACCTTATTTTTACTGAAGCGATGAAATTCTACATATTGGTGCTTTGCTTTAGTGACTGAAATAAACATGAAAAACAAACCAGATGTCTGATTAGTTTCTTCAGTTATTAACTTAAGCATTAAATTGTTTTAAAGTCTTAAAACATAAACAGTTACTTCTAAATTCACCTCTGTTTCAACTCACATGACTAAGGATTCGCACAGACCAATTAAGATCTTCAATTAGCTTAACATTTAGAGTCTACTTAGCATATTTATTAAACAACATAAAAACAGAAATCTGAACAGTCAATATAGTTCAATGCAACAGAGTATTATCCTCTGTTTTCTGTGTTAACACAACTCACATCATTATTGACTTCTGCACCGATGGAGACAGCATGTAGATTGGTAAACATCCCAAAATAAGGTCAAACAGGAAGTGGAAATAACTGCACTTTCAAAATAAAATTTTTAAACAAACTCCCCTCAAATCAAGTCTCCTTCACATGAAGAATTCTTAACAGCTGTGCTCCAATGTAAATATATCAGTCTAAAAGATTCAGGACCATGGACAGCTCCGCGTCGACATGTTTATATATAGTATTTATCATATCTTTATATTATTATTTAAGATCATCAGGACAATATATTTAATAATAAATAAATCAACATATAAAGCCTTAACCATTAGAAAACGACAACAAAGCATGAATGCCAAATAAGGTCTTTATGAATTAGATTTGTTTTGTTTCCTGCCTCTTAATTATTACCTCCGCCAAGGAGGTTATGTTTCCGAGAGAGTTTGTCTGTCTCTCTGTCTATGAACAAAATAACTCAAAAAGTAATGGATGGATTTTGATGAAATTTTCAGGAAATGTTCAGCATGGGAAAAGGAAGAACTGATTTGATTTTGGTGTTGATCCGGATCAGCGTCTGGCCGCCATGGCGAAAAATGTGATTCTCACGAATAACTGAACTAAAATAGATATCATTATGAATCCAATTGCTAATGGTATGCTTTCATGGTCAGGAATCTAAATATTTAGATGAAATAAAGGTAGGACTAATATTTATGGTAAAAATCCCAATATGGGTGAGGACTGTGGCGCTGGTGGAGGTCTGCGCTCTCTGAGTGCTTTTCTAGTTGCCATCATGTGGCAGGTGACCTTACAACAGAAGCATTTCTGGCCTCAAGAGCAGCAGCAATCCTACTCATGACCTCCATCATCTCTGCAGGACTCGCCTGCATTTGTGCTCACAAGCCCGATTTTTTTTTACCTGCTCGAGCACTTCAGCTGACGTGAACTACTCGCTATAGCTGCAAGTTGGCGTCTTGTGCCTCACTGTTACTGCTTATTGTTGTTGTGTCGTTTGTTTTTGCTGCTCAGTGTAAAGGAGACATCACTCTCCTCGAAGTCTACAGGGACAAACCACCTATATGCCACAGGAATTATTGCAGTCAGAGGCACAAAGTGTGCTAAGATGCCAAAATGTGTGTGTGTGTTTGCGCCTGCATATCATTAGAGCACATTGTTTTGAGGATAATTGGCGCTACAACAGAGCAGATTGCGTGAGCTATTTCTGTGCAAATGACGGCGCTATTAGCAGGAGCGATACAGTCTTTGTGGATGTGGCCCATAGAGTGCCATGGGATCGTAGAGTAGCAAATGGGAGGACTCAAGGAGGGAATGTCTGTGTGTGTCTGAACTGTGTGCTCAAATGTGAAACAAAAACTGAGTTTTCCAGACAGGGGAAGTTTAATTACTGCTCAGTTGACAGAAATTAAGTGTTGTTCGGACGGAGGAAAAGAGGTTTTGAGGAAAAGAGAACAGCGAGTGTGAGAAAACAAGTGCAACAAATTAATGATAAAACAGGAAAGAGAGGATGGATGAAGCAGAGAGGCCAGAAAAAAGGGCAAAATTAAATTTTGGGAATAACACAGATTAGGGAATCCAACCAGAAAGGGTACTTCACTCATGAATATAAGTTTATTCCAAATGTAAATGCTGCTTGTGCACTTTCCCTTTACCTTCAAAAAGAAAGACAGTCTTATAAGAGCATTAGTGCTATTGTGCAGCTTATAGTGTGTTCCAGTTGAAGCCTATCAGGATTTCTGAGTACAATTGAACACAATCACAAGAGTTAAATAATTATAGGTTGATTTGTTTGAAAATTTTACAAACCATTCTGTATGACAGACAAATGTACATCTACCTTCACACACATAAACTCAATATTTAGTCACACTAACTCTCTTATTGACTCATTCTAAGAAGAAAACGTGACTAAACAAACTTAAACCAGAAGAAGCACTGACAATTCAGAACTGATTTATTAACTACATTTTATTATCAGCCATTTGGATTAAATTAATTAAGTGGGTTTACATGGCCAACAGTTAAATGGAACACTCTTTGGTTTGTCCGACCCTTTCAGCAATAATTGAATCGAGTTACATTTTTCTGAAGAGCAGATTCTATATTTCAATATCATGTTGAATTTGTCTAAATTAAAGTTTATCTGGGCCCATTCCATAAGTAAACAATAATTTTTGAACCTAGGAATAGTACATTAATATTATTTTATGTGTCAATCCAGGCTTTTGAAAACTGGCTTTTGATGCTTGATCGAGAATGTGGACAAGACATCCGGCTGAAATACTCGTAAACAAAAAATACACTTAGAACATAGGATACTGACCTTTTTTTTTCCATCTGAAAAAAAAATTGTGGCATCATGACAAAAACCCAGCATTTTAAAAGTGAAAATATTTAAAAATTAATCTGTATTTCATATCAAGGAAATCAGATATAGGCGAAAAATCTAAATGAAACCAGAGTAATGTATAATATTTTTGATAGCTAATATTTTTTTCATTATAGACACTGATTGATCTTAGACCCAGTGATCTGATGCTTTTTATGGGTACTGATATGAGATTAAATTCTCTCTGGATCACAGTAAGGATGTTCCCAAGCTCTCGTCCCACTTTTGAATTCATAGCTTGTTAACATTTAGTATGAACAGTTCAAAATATTCCATAACAAAAGGTTTTTACCATATCAATATATTTTGTATTTATCTTTGTCAAACTCTGTACTTAAATTCCACGAGTAACACATTTTACTTATACTTGTAATACATAATTTCATAAATTTAACAGATTGCCACTCTAAGGTTATATTATCATACTTATTTATTTCCTTTATTTTTTGCAAATTTTTCTTTATTTTGAATTTGATGTGCCAGGATCATGTTTACCAGTGTGTTAAACAACACTCAGTAAGTGTTTTGGAACTGAGGACACTAATTGTTGAACATTTGTAGGTAGATTTACAACATCTCCATTGTCATAATAATTAATTAATCAGTGTGGACATTGTATATCTTGCTTCTGTATTGAATTTTGGTCAAGAGGATTTGCACATTTTCAGTTTTTATTCATGTTTGACACAACTTCTCAGCCTCAATGGAATTAGAGTTTGTATAAAATAACATTTTTCTGCAGTAATACTCTTAATTGTAATAGCAGTATAATATATTATTTTAGAATCCATTTGAATTATATAATGGTGCCACAATGGGTATGATAAGTCGTTTGAGGAAGAGTCAGATCTCATCACTGAGTTGAGCCAAAAGATCCAGATCACTGAAAAGAGTCAGAATTCCCATCGACTCATCATTAGCTGCTTTTTACAGTACATTCACTAAAGCTTATTTTCTCTCAACCAAGCATGCTGCACAGGTGAGCTCAATGGTTTACGCTCCCGCCCCGCCTGCATATGAAGGTAAATTGGGTGCAAAACGAATTCAAAGTCACAGAGAAAATGACCATAGTTGTCGGTCACGTGCTTCAAGAAATGGCTGGTCCAAACATTTCCACCATTTTGGCGAAGAGGACGTAAGAAGAGGGTTTGACGTTTGGCTCCGAGGGCGGCAGAAACGCACGTGCTGCCAGAGTTAGGAGTTAGGATAGTTAGTAACGGTCTAGGTTTAGCTGGAGAAGCCTAACCCACAAATAAAGTGGAGGAATTGATTATTTTACAAAAAGTAATGCCAGTGAAATGAACAGCAGGTTATAAGATGGCTGCATTTCCTTCCATCAGTCTGGAGTTGTCTGACACACCTGTGCTCAAGGTAAGAGCTTTGTGAGCACGTGCTAACGCTGTTTGAGTGTTTTTAGCAGCTTTGTGTTTGTTGTAGATAAAGTCCGTTAATGTTGGGGGATTATGGTTTCGAAAAAATAAAATTCTACTACTTTCGTAGGCCTACTTTTAAAACGATGTGCTGCTCAAATGTTTCATGCAGTTTTCTTGAGTCTTTTAGCTTCCAAACGGATTTACATTTAGATTTTTAACCCAGGACTGAAGAGCATATTCACACAAAACTTGGAGTGTAAGGCGGTATAAACCTGTTTTTAATGCTAAATCATTTCTGAATAATATTAAATGTATTTGAGGCAACAGTGATGGAGTAAGTGGAGAAAAAATAAACAGGCCGCAGGTATTTAAAGCTTGTCTTTTAGTGAGGTGGTTTTAATAACCATGACCTCTGTCTCTAATTTTAAGGAGTTTCTGGCTTTTGTGGCATTTTATTTTGTAAAAGAATAA
Organism: Scarus forsteni; assembly: GCA_036419115.1. Lineage (NCBI taxonomy): Eukaryota > Metazoa > Chordata > Actinopteri > Labriformes > Labridae > Scarus > Scarus forsteni. The sequence goes on from JAZDUH010000264.1 coordinate 121,496, forward strand.
AATATATAATTTATGTTCAACTTTTGGATGGCCATTTTGACTCTGGTTCATTTATTCTGTTTTAAAATATGCAGGAAAGACTTTGACAAGAACTTTTAAACTTAAATATTTAAGACCAGATAAAGATTATTTAAGTTATTCAGTTTTTGAGTGCATTTTTAATTTGACATTTTATCAATTTTTTTTAACATAGTGATACAAAGAAAGGATGAAAATGAGCTTTCCAAAAATGTAAAATATCTGAAGAACTGTAGTGGTATTTGGTCACTTTTTAAAAGCAGTTATTAACAGTAATGCATGATATTATCAGAGATATTGGAATATGCATTGGAATTTCTTTTTAAAGCTAAATAGAAGTATATGCAAATTTAAAAAAAAATAACACACTTGTCAAACCCTGCCCAGATAGTTTTATCTTAAAGATTTTTAAAAATAAAATTCACAATCATGCTCTTGTAATTGTGAACCTAATTTAAAAATTAAAGATTTGCAACAATCGTCCTGAGTTTATTATCTATACAGCATTTAAATAAAGCTGATCTTTGGAGGCTCTGGTCACCTGTGCAGGTGTTTTAATGACTCTGGTTGATCAGACTGCAGAGGATGAACACAGGTGAGGCTGCAGTGACGTTTTGATCATCCAGCTGAAATAAAAACAGACTGTTTGTTCTCCTGTAAGTTCAGGGTCATCAGATTTCACAGTGTGGGGCAGCTGTCAGTCAAACTGATCAACCACAGTCCTGAGGTCTAATTGAGGGTTAATCCACTCACACCTGTGTGGGTCTACAGGGAGTTTAATGAGAACAAGGAATTTATTTTAAAGGTTTAATGCAAACTTTTTTTTATGTTCAGACTTTGTCCATATATCTGCTTTTTTGCACAAAAAAAAAACATTGAAAATTTTTTCTAGGACTATTATTGATTTTTATAGTTTATTTATTTTTTGCCTTGATAATGATAAAAAAAATCTTTTTTTCTGCTATTAAGTTTACATTCTGGTATCATAATCCTCCTTTAAAAATGTCCCAGCACATGATATATTTGTAAAACCTTGATGGTTTATCTCCATTTAAAGAGAATTACATCTTAATTTATTTTCCTGAGAATTGCTCACACTTGTGGAATCTGGTCAGACAGTTTTCATAGAAATATTTGGCTCTAAAAGAACATTTAATCATTGATTAATGCTGTTTTGAGAACCAGTCCACCCAAAACTATGAGGAGAAGGGCCATGTATGAAAATAACATGTGTTGCTTATTGAAAAGGACTTTTTTTAACCCCACATTTATTTTCTAAAACAAATGCACAACATTAAGATTTCATTTCTAACTACTGACTATCATTTTCTAATTTTTATATTTGTCCACTAGATGGCCCTACTTCCTCAAACAAAGCTGCCCAAAAGTTCACCTGTTGTCTGCAAGGGTGCCTGCAAAATAAAACACAATGCATCAAAATCAATGTTGCTGCCCAACCCCTTCCCATTCACCCCATTCATAAATTATTTACCGCATTAAGCAAGTCAAGGAGTCTTGTCTCCATTCTTATAAATTTTCTCTTGAGGCTTCAGTTCTTTTTTGGATTATTAATTATTCATTGGTTGTTGAGATTGTGTTGTTTGACTTTTTGTTTTGCTCTGGTATAAATGTTGTACAGTAAGAAGGTTAGGCACATATAAGCTAAGTAGCTTCAGCCTAAACCTTTTCGGTCAACATGGTTTTCAGTGGTGTCGCTTTGGTTGGTATACTTTTAAATATGATCGAAATAAACAAATAAACTAAACTAACTAAACTAGGCTTCTTATCAAACTTTGTCTATGGACAGTGTATGGAAACGTGACTGCTCAGATCTGGATCCAGATTTCAATTGGAAAAATGTCTGGGCGAACAATCAAGAGGCCCCTCGCAATCCCAATCACCAACAGATTCATTTTAATTTTGTGCATAGGACATACTTAACTCCATGTAAAATGTATTATATGAAGTTGATTAATGGTCCTTTGTGCACTCTCTGCTCTTTAAAGTGCCCCGGTACTTTTCTTCATATGGTTTGGGACTGTCCACCAGCGTTATGTTTTTGGACTAAAGTGGCTTCCTCTCTGTCTGATTTCCTCTCTGTGACTGTTCCTGTAAGTGTGTCTGTGTTGTTGCTGAATTATCTGTCAAAGCTTAACATCAGTAAATCCCAAATGCGTATTGCATAGAATGGATTAACAGCTGCTAAAAAGATGATCGCAGTAAGATGGAAACCACCGCACTTACTTACTCTAAGGGCGTTTTCACACCAACCACATTTAGCGCGTACCAAAGTAGTTCTGGCCCAGGTTTTGGTACGTTCGTGTCAATGTGAATGCAAGCACCGCCCTTTGGTGCGCATCAAATCAGCCGGTCCGAGACCTCCATGAAGGGGTGGTCTCGATCCGCTCCATCTCCCTACATTTGGTGCGGTTTCACTGGTGTGAAACAAAGTGGCCCGAAACGATCTACTTTTGATGCATTACTTCCTGTTAATCCCACGGTTGAATCTTTTGCTTACTCAATTTGTCGATTTGTTTATTCTGGTTGAGGATTACGATGATTTACGAGGGTCCAGAAGGTCGCTGATGCTGTCTCAAACACGATAAAAAAACACATTTGAAGGAAAATGTAGAAGAGAGTGAAACGTAAACATTGGTTGTCTGGTGTAGGAAATGGTTACCATGGTAGCCTCTTCTTTGTTCTCCTTCGTAGCAGGTTAGGTAACCAGTTACGTGCATATCGCCCCCTGCTGTTTCAAACTGAGTAAATACACAAGTGGGCCCGGGCACGGTTCGATATTGCCAGTGTGAATGCAAGCCAGTGGGGGAAGGGGGAGGTGGGCGAACCACGCCGCGGCACAGTTCGAAAACAAGTGGGCCTAATGTGAAAACGCCCTAAGACTCTGGGTTTATGGATGTGATCTATCTTGAACTGTCAACTGCTCGAATAAATGGAGCCTCTGAAACTACTCTGCATTACTGGAAAACTGCAGCAGAGTCACGAAAGGATCTTCTGATTTGATTTTCTTCATTCAACCGCGATGTCTTGACGTACTGTATTTGGAATTTATAGCTAGAGTGTATGATATGTATTTAAGTACATACATTTTTTCTCTTCCCCTGGTAGGAAGGGGATCGGAGTATCTTGTGGGGAATGCATAACCCCGGTGGCATTGCATCTAATTATAATTTACCATTATTTGTTTTATTTATTTATTTTTTATTATGATTATTGTGTTTTGTTTTTTTTTACTTGGGTGGGTGGGGTAGGGTTTTTGTTTCATTGTTCATTTTGTCATTTTTGTAGTTCCTTGTTATATTATTGTTTTGGTCATTTGTTGATCTAATTCAAAAAATTAACAAAAATTTCATCACAAAAAAAAAAAATCTATGTTGCTGCCAAACATTTACCCATCTTAGTTGCTAGTAATAATTATTATTAAAAAATCCTTAATGCAATTTAATGATGTTATAATCATAAAAAAAACTTGTGTGATCATAATGGACTTTTAAAGGTTAAAATCCCCCCAAAAACAATGAAAATTGAATATGTAAATTTCAGGTTGAAGTCAATATTAAAGACTCATGAGAAGTGGAGAATTAAAAATAAATATTTTAGAGCTGATTTAAGGTAGCTGGGATTTTTTTGTACTCATGTCCACAAGTGAGTAAAACTCCCCCCTTCATGGTAAGCGCACAGACTTTTAAGTGTAAGACTGAAGCCGTTTTTCAACCAGGCTGTAAAAAGGAATATGTAAGCTGTGTAAACCATATTCACCCTGCATATGATTAAAATGGTTTACTTTTTTTGTTGCAGACAGTCCTGAGTGAAAAACTTGGGGATCCACAGGTGTTGGTCCTTCCTCACAGGCCTCTGCTCTCAGCCCTGGAGGTTTTTCCCTCGGCTCACAGACTCCGGCTGACTGACCGACTTCAGGAGGCTCGGGCTTCTCCTCCAAACTGAAAGGTGAGTGAAGCTGTGAGCTCGAGGCAACAGGGATTTTAGATCACTTAAACAACCTGCAGGAGAACAACCAGTACAACACGACTGTGCTACACAAGTAAAATAACTTTGATATTTTTCTATAACACGAGTAAAAGTAGCACTCTGTGCCTCTACTCAAGTAAAAAGAAAAACACGTCATTAGTGATCACTCCAGCAATTATTTTGGTAGAACAGCAAATTATAACCAAGTTTGGCCCAGCTTATTTATTATAATTATTTAATATTTATAACAGGTATAAATGAGAATATGTTTGTGCAGTCTGTTTCTCATGATGATAAATTTTAACACAGATCACAGTCTGATGTCTACATTTTCAAACAAGGGTCAAAAATTTCAACCTTGTAACAAAGCACAAAAATATATTTTTGCTGAGGTAGATATGTAAAAAAAAAAAAGGGCTTAATTTTTAAACAATATCGGCCCTAATCATGCACATCAAACACTAATTAACATTTTAATCATTTAGATGTTGGTTATTTTCATGAAAATATTTATATTAGCTAAAAGAAACTGGTGAAGTAATTATGGTGAATACACTATGTAATGTATGTATTTTAAAATTTGTACAACTATGAATATGGCTGTGATTAAACAGCAACATTGATTTTCATGTTTTTTATGAGCAGCAGTGAATACTTGTTCTTTGGATGGTAAAATGACGACATCTGGTGGAGAGATGTAGAAATGATCAGTTTTCAAAAACCCAGATTGACACCTAGATAAAATAAAAGTAACATTAGTGTTTTAAAAATTGTTGTTCACTTATGGGGTGGGACCAGTTAAACTTTTTTTATTGCATGGGGTGAAGTCCATAAAAAAATCACGTTTTGTAATCAATTTCAAAGCCATTGCAGGTTTGATTTTTGACAAACTCAAACCTAAAAAAAACACACAATACTTCAAATTCAAAAACAGCAACATCAGAGGCTTTTTATAATTTTGATTAAATGTTTAAAATGCTGTATGCATGTTCATCACGGGACTGATTTCAGGTTTCTGTCCATCATGCTCTGCTAGCGCTGACCAGGAAGTGTGATATGCTAACACATTTAAGCACCTCTCTATAACAGGACCTTTGAAAACAAAAAGGACTCGAGCCCTGCATGCTGCACTTTGGCTCCACCTTTGAATATAATATATTTAATAATTAAAACAAAATAAAAATACATTTAGACCCAAAGACCCAACATAAATGAAAAGTTAAAACAATTTTTCATTTACTTAAAATGAAACTATCTCATTTCCATTTTAAACATAAAAATAATCTTAGTGTTTATTGCATGTATATAAATTACAGCATTACAACTAGCATTCATCTTTTTTGAAAAGATTAATGTTCTTAGAAAAAATGCTGTAATAGCTATTTACTTTCCATTACATTTTATTTTGTTGGATTTGTATAGATGTATACATATTTAAATTTTCCATTTAAAGGTGATATGAGGAGAATCTATTTCCAGTGACATAAAGACTCTGCTACCCATGAGCACACGCGGCGACTGTCGTAAAGATGTGACCCAAGCCAAAGCGTGTGATTGTTGTGATGCTAATGAATGCAGCTCGGACCTTCCTCAGAACTCTGCATTGCTTTACAACTTCTTTTTTCAACAACTTACAGGATGCAAAGCGACGAGGTAATGTATCTCTTTCTAGTTACGTAGTGGTAGTTTTTGATGTGTGACAACAAGCAATTTTTGAAAACTTAGTATCGTAGTTTTGTAGCCGACTATATATCTCTACCTACAGCCCGGTGCTCTAAGATGTGTCTGAATAATATAAATTTGCTCTAGATTTAATTGTCTTGTTCCTGAAGTTGAGTTTCCAGGCCAGTCCAGTCCTGTCCGACCACGAAGCTGAATAGCATTTATAGATAACCTGTTTTGATGCTATAAAACTCATCTTAAAGTGTGTATTTCCATCAGGCATATATCTAAAAGTGAGACTTTTTTGTAATTACTTAGAAACTCCTCATAGCATCTTTAAGTTCATAACAAACATTTATTCTTCATCATTGTTTTTCCAGTATCATGCTAGCCGAATAGTTGTAAGTAAAACAAATGCATATCTTCAGTGATATTTTGCCTGATGATGGAAGTTGAGTTGAAAATTGCAGATATTTTCACTGTCTAAACACAAAACTCAGATCCTTCAGCCCAAACATGAGAGATTTAAAACTTTTTGGAAATGTGTCCTTATGTCTGGAGAAATGTTTTTATGGAACGATGAGCTGTGATGCTAAACGATAATCTGTGTTTATCCTTGATTTTCAGGCTGTAAAGGAGGAGTCACAGGAAGGAGTCCATTTTAGATCATCAATGGTAGGACAGATTCTCTTCTCCCCCCATCTGAAGAGTTGAGCCGGCCTCCAGGGCGGGTGAGTGAGCACCGAGGAGGCTAGCCAAGAGCGGAGGACGGCTGGTTCTTGTGGGGTAATGCTTTGTTTTGATGCTGCTGTGGCTGTTTAGTAGGTTTGTTGTTGTTGTGGTTGTTGTTTGAACTGTCACAGCAACTTTTTCAGGTGGACCTTCGCTGGAACTTCTCTCCCTCTTATCCTACAGTATTGGGCAGATCACAGCCTCACTTTGTTTTGATTGAAAAATTTAGAGTAAAACTTGGAGTGGACCTGGTGTCATGAACCATAGTTTGAGGTTTTTGTTATAGCATGACTGCATTTTCTGTGTCAGAGTGTCACTGGTGTGTTTCTGCTTCTGCCAGTTTTATGAAGTTGCCATAGTTACTTTTTCTAGATACTGTACCTGTTTGTCAGACTGGACTTTGTCTAGTTAAACGCTTAAGAAAGATGAATTTTTACTGTTAAAAAAGACAAATTTTCACTACCAAACAAAATACCTGTATGACTTTCTAAAGGAAGGTAAAACTGACACAAAATGACATTTAAAAAATGCTCCAATGAAAAACAGCAGAATACCAATGACCTTTAAAATGTCAACGTGCGCTCTTTAGACAAATACCGTAACAATTTAAAAGTGCTTTAAATAAATTTGCATAAAGACGTTCAAAAGGCATCAGCATAAAAGAAAAATCTTGCACAAACTTCGATTTTCCCTGGATTTTCTTACCTTTAATGTTTTAAAGAACGACAGATTTGAACCCACACTGATGGCAGGGTTCCTGCGTTGGCGAATTTTCAGCATCAATTTTCATTTCATTGTAACTGCACGGATCACTAAGGAGACATTTCCAACAACGTCACAAAATTGGAACAGTCCATTCACCAACCTAACAGAGGTAAGAGATGATTCATTTATTTTTGTGAAATTAATGTTTATGATTTATGAAATCATGTTCTAAATATTGAGTAAAAGGTGTATTCATAATAACTCTACAACAGGGACTAAGTTTGTAGTTTGATAGCAGAAAGTTGCTGAATATTTTTCTGTTCGAGGCGTTTGATGGTTAGTGTCTGTCCATGCTGCGTAGATTAGTATTTTCTATTTGAGAGGTTAGATGGCGGAAATCAAATGTTTCCAGTCAGTGATTTTCAATCATGTGTAAGGTTAAACTTCAAATTGAAAGTTAAAAAGTATATTATAAATTATGTGCTAAAATCAACTAATCCTTAAGTAAATTAAAGAAACCCTTCATATCTCTTGTTGGTCTGTCTATCCATCTGTCTGTCTCTGCTCCATCTATATATAAATTTCTACTGAATGATTCAGAATGGATGTCTGTTTTAACTCTGTTTCTGGTTTCAGGAAATAAATAAACCAGTCTATATCTGCTGGCTGTCCTTATGCCACTGCTGGAGGAGATGGTTCTTCAGCTCGAGGAGGATCCAGTCTGTTTTTCTCTTTGTCTTTGTGTTTCCTTCGGCCTGCAGGTCCACTTCACAAACACGAGACACTAAACTGATTGTGCTTATAAATGTAAGCATGACAGGTGAGTCTAGATCCTGGGCCTGGACACTAACCTGAGGGAACTGTAGCATGGAGCACTGTCAACTTACCCTGGTTAACGCACATCTATCCAGGGTCGAGTAACCCCAACAATGGCAATTAGAATAATCAATAGCATGACGCGGATTATCATTGGTAAAAAAATTACAGTTTCATGGCTGTATGTTAACTTTTTAGTCCATAGCACTTGTACGACAGGGGTTGACAATCTAGCATAAGACAAAAACTGGTAGCACAAGATAAAAATATCCAAAGAAACGGGTTGTGTGACTCCCCAGAAGGTCCCCAACAAAAAGAAAAGTGTTATATTTTCACCGTTATTCCAGAAGTAACACATAACAGAATGTATTGTGACTTTTTTGGTCCTGGGATTCATACACTTTGTTCTAATAAAACATGGAAAAGAAAATATCTTAAAAAATGAGGATTGTCAAGTTATACATTTTATTGATCCACCCATTATCTGTACCATTTCTACTTTTGCAATCATGGGTCATTTCTTTTCCAGAAATCTTTAAACCTGGATTTCATATGTTGATTCATATTTCAATAACTAGAAGCTATAATTGCAATGGAAATTGAAACTCAATTTACAGCCCTATTTTAAATTATTCCCAAATACATGTATAAAGGCATTATGTATGTAGAGGTTATAGAAAGACCAAGTTTGATTAAATAAATGTCATAAAAACATTGCCAAATCAACTAAAGTACAATATTTCTTTCTGTGGTGATTAAAGATGATATTATTTTACAAACAGCTCAAACTTGCAGCTGTTTGATGGACTTTACATTAACTTCGTATTCTTCACTGGCTCTTCAGCTGATGACTTCAAACTCTTTAAACTGGTTTCATGTCTGGGCAATAAAGTTACACTGAGGTGATGAATTAATGCATGGACTTGGTTTAAGTGCTGGATCAGTGAAATCAGAAGAGAACAGAAGGTTCATCAACATTTTCATCATTCTCAGTGCAGACATCTCCGTCACACTCCTGTCAGATAGAAAACATCAGAGTCAGCATGTGAGGAAGACTGTGGTTCTTCATCTGAACACATCAGTTCACTTCAGTCTGGATCTGTACTCACTGTGTTTCCAGCAGATGATCTCTAGTTCACTGAAAATCAGACACAAAGACTTTAGCATTGCTGAAAAGATATCCGGGACAGACGGTAGCTGGTACATAACCTTATTACATGTTGCCACTGAAAGCCTCGTAATTAACCCACTCAGAGGTTTAAAATACACAAATCTCTGTTGGTTCAACAAAACAGTTACAGATACATCCCCTTAACATTTTCATCGAAGTCTTTTGAACTGTCTGAGTTATCTTGCTAACAGAAAGACAGACAGACAAACGCCAATGTAAATTGCTTTTTTTTTTAATGAGTTTACCTACAATCGAGTCATCTTGCTGTTCAGGCTCATGTGTATCTGGTTGTGAAGTTGATGGTGTTTCAGTTGTTGGTATTTCAGGTGTATTTGCTGGTGTTGTTTTCTTGTTGTCCTCACCTAAAACAGAAGAACAAAACTCAACAGGCCTCAGTTTGTACAGAAATATTAAAAAGACAGTAAAATTTCCCTGAATATGGCAACAAAATCTCTTTTTAACCTTGAGTTATCTCAGAAAAACACCAGCATACCTTGTTTTTTAACGTGTTGTTGCTGTCCAGGCTCATGTGTATCTGGTTGTGAAGTTGATGGTGTTTCAGTTGTTGGTATTTCAGGTGTATTTGCTGGTGTTGTTTTCTTGTTGTCCTCACCTAAAACAGAAGAACACAACTCAACAGGCCTCAGTTTGTACAGAAATATTAAAAAGACAGTAAAATTTCCTTGAATATGGCAACAAAATCTCTTTTTAACCTTGAGTTATCTCAGAAAAACACCAGCATACCTTGTTTTTTAACGTGTTGTTGCTGTCCAGGCTCATGTGTATCTGGTTGTGAAGTTGATGGTGTTTCAGTTGTTGGTATTTCAGGTGTATTTGCTGGTGTTGTTTTCTTGTTGTCCTCACCTAAAACAGAAGAACAAAACTCAACAGGCCTCAGTTTGTACAGAAATATTAAAAAGACAGTAAAATTTCCCTGAATATGGCAACAAAATCTCTTTTTAACCTTGAGTTATCTCAGAAAAACACCAGCATACCTTGTTTTTTAACGTGTTGTTGCTGTCCAGGCTCATGTGTATCTGGTTGTGAAGTTGATGGTGTTTCAGTTGTTGGTATTTCAGGTGTATTTGCTGGTGTTGTTTTCTTGTTGTCCTCACCTAAAACAGAAGAACACAACTCAACAGGCCTCAGTTTGTACAGAAATATTAAAAGACAGTAAAATTTCCTGAATATGGCAACAAAATCTCTTTTTAACCTTGAGTTATCTCAGAAAAACACCAGCATACCTTGTTTTTTAACGTGTTGTTGCTGTCCAGGCTCATGTGTATCTGGTTGTGAAGTTGATGGTGTTTCAGTTGTTGGTATTTCAGGTGTATTTGCTGGTGTTGTTTTCTTGTTGTCCTCACCTAAAACAGAAGAACACAACTCAACAGGCCTCAGTTTGTACAGAAATATTAAAGAGACAGTAAAATTTCCTGAATATGGCAACAAAATCTCTTTTTAACCTTGAGTTATCTCAGAAAAACACCAGCATACCTTGTTTTTTAACGTGTTGTTGCTGTCCAGGCTCATGTGTATCTGGTTGTGAAGTTGATGGTGTTTCAGTTGTTGGTATTTCAGGTGTATTTGCTGGTGTTGTTTTCTTGTTGTCCTCACCTAAAACAGAAGAACAAAACTCAACAGGCCTCAGTTTGTACAGAAATATTAAAAAGACAGTAAAATTTCCCTGAATATGGCAACAAAATCTCTTTTTAACCTTGAGTTATCTCAGAAAAACACCAGCATACCTTGTTTTTTAACGTGTTGTTGCTGTCCAGGCTCATGTGTATCTGGTTGTGAAGTTGATGGTGTTTCAGTTGTTGGTATTTCAGGTGTATTTGCTGGTGTTGTTTTCTTGTTGTCCTCACCTAAAACAGAAGAACACAACTCAACAGGCCTCAGTTTGTACAGAAATATTAAAAAGACAGTAAAATTTCCCTGAATATGGCAACAAAATCTCTTTTTAACCTTGAGTTATCTCAGAAAAACACCAGCATACCTTGTTTTTTAACGTGTTGTTGCTGTCCAGGCTCATGTGTATCTGGTTGTGAAGTTGATGGTGTTTCAGTTGTTGGTATTTCAGGTGTATTTGCTGGTGTTGTTTTCTTGTTGTCCTCACCTAAAACAGAAGAACACAACTCAACAGGCCTCAGTTTGTACAGAAATATTAAAAGACAGTAAAATTTCCATGAACATGGCAACAAAATCTCTTTTAACCTTGAGTTATCTCAGAAAAACACCAGCATACCTTGTTTTTTAACGTGTTGTTGCTGTCCAGGCTCATGTGTATCTGGTTGTGAAGTTGATGGTGTTTCAGTTGTTGGTATTTCAGGTGTATTTGCTGGTGTTGTTTTCTTGTTGTCCTCACCTAAAACAGAAGAACACAACTCAACAGGCCTCAGTTTGTACAGAAATATTAAAAAGACAGTAAAATTTCCCTGAATATGGCAACAAAATCTCTTTTTAACCTTGAGTTATCTCAGGAAAACACCAGCATACCTTGTTTTTTAACGTGTTGTTGCTGTCCAGGCTCATGTGTATCTGGTTGTGAAGTTGATGGTGTTTCAGTTGTTGGTATTTCAGGTGTATTTGCTGGTGTTGTTTTCTTGTTGTCCTCACCTAAAACAGAAGAACACAACTCAACAGGCCTCAGTTTGTACAGAAATATTAAAAAGACAGTAAAATTTCCCTGAATATGGCAACAAAATCTCTTTTTAACCTTGAGTTATCTCAGAAAAACACCAGCATACCTTGTTTTTTAACGTGTTGTTGCTGTCCAGGCTCATGTGTATCTGGTTGTGAAGTTGATGGTGTTTCAGTTGTTGGTATTTCAGGTGTATTTGCTGGTGTTGTTTTCTTGTTGTCCTCACCTAAAACAGAAGAACAAAACTCAACAGGCCTCAGTTTGTACAGAAATATTAAAAAGACAGTAAAATTTCCCTGAATATGGCAACAAAATCTCTTTTTAACCTTGAGTTATCTCAGAAAAACACCAGCATACCTTGTTTTTTAACGTGTTGTTGCTGTCCAGGCTCATGTGTATCTGGTTGTGAAGTTGATGGTGTTTCAGTTGTTGGTATTTCAGGTGTATTTGCTGGTGTTGTTTTCTTGTTGTCCTCACCTAAAACAGAAGAACACAACTCAACAGGCCTCAGTTTGTACAGAAATATTAAAAGACAGTAAAATTTCCCTGAATATGGCAACAAAATCTCTTTTTAACCTTGAGTTATCTCAGAAAAACACCAGCATACCTTGTTTTTTAACGTGTTGTTGCTGTCCAGGCTCATGTGTATCTGGTTGTGAAGTTGATGGTGTTTCAGTTGTTGGTATTTCAGGTGTATTTGCTGGTGTTGTTTTCTTGTTGTCCTCACCTAAAACAGAAGAACACAACTCAACAGGCCTCAGTTTGTACAGAAATATTAAAAAGACAGTAAAATTTCCCTGAATATGGCAACAAAATCTCTTTTTAACCTTGAGTTATCTCAGAAAAACACCAGCATACCTTGTTTTTTAACGTGTTGTTGCTGTCCAGGCTCATGTGTATCTGGTTGTGAAGTTGATGGTGTTTCAGTTGTTGGTATTTCAGGTGTATTTGCTGGTGTTGTTTTCTTGTTGTCCTCACCTAAAACAGAAGAACACAACTCAACAGGCCTCAGTTTGTACAGAAATATTAAAAAGACAGTAAAATTTCCCTGAATATGGCAACAAAATCTCTTTTTAACCTTGAGTTATCTCAGAAAAACACCAGCATACCTTGTTTTTTAACGTGTTGTTGCTGTCCAGGCTCATGTGTATCTGGTTGTGAAGTTGATGGTGTTTCAGTTGTTGGTATTTCAGGTGTATTTGCTGGTGTTGTTTTCTTGTTGTCCTCACCTAAAACAGAAGAACACAACTCAACAGGCCTCAGTTTGTACAGAAATATTAAAAAGACAGTAAAATTTCCCTGAATATGGCAACAAAATCTCTTTTTAACCTTGAGTTATCTCAGGAAAACACCAGCATACCTTGTTTTTTAACGTGTTGTTGCTGTCCAGGCTCATGTGTATCTGGTTGTGAAGTATTTCTGTTTCCAGTTGTTGTTGAAGTTGATGGTGTTGTTTTAGTTGTTGCAGGTTTTTCAGATGTTTTGTCTCGTTTTTTTTTCTTGTCCTCACCTAAAGCAGATGAACACAACTCAACAGTCCTCAGTATGAACAGGATAGTAAATCAACATTGGCTTGTATCCTGATTGTCTTTGGAGACTCTCTCTTCATCCTGCAGGACAGAATCTTTTGTTCATCTGTGTGAGTAACCACAGATGTTCACTTCACTTTAACGGGACAGTTAAGACTGTTTAAGGTGGTTTTATGAGGTTCATGACTTAGCCTGGACATCTGCCACAGTCACAAAGCTCAGCTCTCAATCCCTGCAGAACATTGTCTTGCTCTCAAACGGACAAACACCTGCAGAAACCTTGCCCTCCTCCGTAGAAGTAAGAACATTTTTCTTAGCTGGAAGAGCTCAGAGGCCGTGCACCTACTCCACAGCTTTTCTTACATTGTTATTGTAGCTTTTACTAAAAATGTTTTAACCACCCCATCACACAAAGGAGGACAGTAGCTGGTACACAGCATTATTATATGATGCCACTGAAAACATCAGAATTAACCTGCTTAGAGGTTTAAATCGTTTCTATTTAGAACTTTCCATATTTTCTTGCTTACAGATAGACAAACAGACAAACACCAGCATAAATTGTTTTTTTAAATGTGTTTACTTTATGCAACCCTGTCATCTCTCTTTTCAGTCTCAGTTGTATCTGGTTGTGAAGTTGAACTGTATCCAGTTGCTGCTGTTGTTTTTTTAGCTGTTGCTCTGGGTTTTGCAGATATTTTTTTTCTTGCTGTTGTCACCTAAAGCAGATGAACACAACTCAACAGTCCTCAGTATGAACATTATAGTAAATCGACTTTGACTTATATCCTGCTTTTCTAGTGAGGACACTCTCTTCACTCTGCAGGATAGAGTCTTTGATTGGTCTGTGTCAGGGGTTGGCAACCTTTCCATTTTTAAGGGCCATTTTGCCCGCTATGCCACCACAAACACTTAAACGTCCCACTTAAATGGGACAGTTAAGACTGTTTAAGGTGGTTGTATGAGATAAATGGCTCTGCCCAAACATTAGACACAGTCACAAAGTTCAGCTCACTGTCTGTGCAGTTATCTTGTGCACCGACTGACAGACAAACGCCTAAAGAAAACATGAACTCCTTGGTGGAGGTAAAAGCATGTTTTCTTAACTAGAAGAGTTCCGAGAGCAGGCACATATCCTACAGCCTTTCTGACATCATTGAAGGAGTTTTTACTTATAATATGGAAACTGCCCCATCACACGAAGGAGGACAGTAGCTGGCACACAGCATTATTACATGTTGCCGAAAACATCATAATTGTCCCACTCACAGACAAACGGACAAACAGCAGCATGGGCATGACCTGCTTAGTGGAGGTGACAGCAGGAAGCTGTTGATTTTCAATTAACCCATGCAGAGATGATAAAGTGAAGCATTATGGGACATTAGTGGTGTCTGTGGCCAGTAAACTGGAGGTTGCAGGTTCAAGCCCAGCTCTGGCGATGTGTCCTTGGACAAGACACTTAACCCCAAGTTGCTCCCTCTGCTGCATCAGTGGCGTGTAAATGGGCATGAAAGGGCGTGAATGTGTTGGTTGATACTGAACTCAGAACCATCAGTGAGTGAATGTGAGAGCGAATGAGTAAGTGTGACCTGTGGCATAAAGCAGCTTGGAGTTGACAGACTTGAAAAGTGCGAATAAACTCATTTACATTGGTCCATTATGTTGATATTACAGTTGATACATTGGCTTTAATATGGGCATAAGTATCAATATCTGCCAATACAGATAAGGGATCAATAGCATGGTTCATATTCTTGGATCTACTGAGAATTTCGCAATCTTCTCTGGTGTTTACAGAGGGTAAACCAAGGACTGATTGAGTAATATTCCATTGTCAGTTTATAATTCATCCATGTTTAAGTCTAACACCATACTTGATTTTGATACGTAATAGAACACTGTGCCAGTGACAGCTGTCACTACTCTTATTTGTGCGATTCATGATGAAGGACGGAGACCAATGTTAAAATGTCACAATACCAGTGTGCCTGCCCGTAGGAGTCCATGAAATGTCCTTGAACACTGAAATAGAGAACAAAATAGTTTTATGTCATTCTTTGTCAGTTTGAACAATCATTACAATTGTTGCTTAAAACCTGAGGATTAGGGTAAGTGTGTTAAGGGTTAAAGATATTTAAACACAACATCGCAGTCACGAAAATGAATTACATTTAACTATTTTTTTTTTTTTTTTTTTTTTTTTGCTTTAGAGGCAGCTAAATATATTTCATATGAGGGGTTTTAGTTCTGATATCATGAGGTCCAAAAGAGCACATGGAGTAAGGGACAACCATTGAGGACCTACAAAAATATTATTATATCAAATTATGAATAACTGCCAGTAGAAAACATATACACTCTATTATGTACACCAGGTCAACTTGTTGTCACAAATAACTAATCGGCCATTCACATGGCAGCAAAATAATTCATTTGTGCATGTAGACAAGATCAAGAAGACCTGCTGAAGTTCAAGTCCAGCATCAGACTGAAGAAAAAAAGGTGACTGAAGTGACTCTGAATATGGTGACATGTTGGCAGCAGATGGGCTGGTCTGAGTATTTCAGAAACTGCTGATCTACTCAGATTTAAATGCACAAACTTTTCTGGGGTTTACAGAGGAAGGTGTAGTCAGAGGAGAATGGCCATAGAAATGAACTCAAATAACCAGTCACTACAGCAAAGGAGGGTCAAGGGTCAAAACTCAAGATAAGGGTGCTCAACCAACACTAGAGGGTGGGCAAATGAAGGACTGAACTGACATGAATGATTTTTATGAATGAGATGAATATTTTTTTGTTATTAAAGTTGGGGAAAAGAAAAGTTCTGAAGTTCATGATCATTTTCCATACTTACAGTTTATAAAGGAACTCCAGACTGAGTTCTGAATCAACAGGAGAAAGAAAATAAGTTTTAGAAACAGTCACAGAGGCTGAGAACAATCTATCATCCTCACATTTAGAAACATGAGTGCATCAGTGCATTGGGCTGATCTATAGCAGCTAAGTTCTAGTTTTACCTCTTTGTGAACTCCAAAAAACTTTTTGATTTCAGACCGTGCAACATCATTGGAGTTACACTTCAGAAGATGTCCTTCATAGAACAGACAGTCTACAACCAGGACGACACTGTCCCTGTGCTCCACCAGTCTTTTGCTATCAGTTGTGATGTAGTTTTGATCGTGGGTGTGATGCATCACGATAAGGATGATCTTTTTCTCACCTGTAAACACGGACAAATGAAAGTGTAAATGAGTCAGAAAACAAGAAAAAAATTGATATAATTTCTTTCTTCATTCTGCCGCTCATACAGCCATTAATATTCCAGAAATTTCTTGAATTTAATTTTATGTATTTATGAACAAGAATGTAAGACTCTGATATAAACCTAACAAGATCGAGGCCTCTGAAAAAATAATGGTTCACCCCAGCACTCTGGTTTCCTCCCATAGACTAGAAACATTCTCTTTAGGTCAATGGGTAACTCCAAGTTGCCCTTAGGTATGAGTGTGAGTGGGAATGGTTGTCTGTCTGTCTTTATGTAGCCCTGCAGTTGGTTGGCACCACTTCAGGGTGTTAAGGTTGAACTCCATCTATCCCCCAATGTCAGCTGAGATAGGCACCAGCTCTAAAAGCCATAATTCTTAGATTGAACTAAAAATTCAGAGATTTAATAATAATGATAATAATAATGGATTTTATTTATGACGCACTTTACATTTGTGGGCAAATCTCAAAGTGCACAGTAGGAAAAACAATAACAACAATAATAAAGACAATAAAAACAGTAAAAACAGTAAAACAGTCAGCAATAATTATAAACAACAAAATTAATCAGGAAAGGCAATAAGGAATAAAAAGGTTCCCAGTAGGCCAACTTATGCACTGTCAGCCCAGATGTGACATAGGCCTGCTCCAGGACACGGCCAGACCGTTTCAGGTGTCTCAGCTCCTCTGTGAACCAGGGGGCGGAGGGGGTGAAAGTGACTGTCCTGGTTTTTTGTGGTGCGTGAAAGTCAAGTAAAGCCTCATCATTGGTGGGGACTCATCATTGGTGGTTTTGTCACTTCCTGGTGAGCGTATTCATCACTTCCTGTTTCACAGTGCAGCGCTGTTTGTAGTGTGCTGTCTCTGTTCAGCTAACGCTAATTTTAACTGACTAATATCTGTCATTTGAGCTTATAATTGTTTTGATTGATTACGATCTACGTTCGATCGAACGTACTAAGGTCTACTGCAACCACTCTAGCTTCTCTCAAGCGGTCATTTAGTTTTATTTTCTTCTGCTTAGCAAAGCTTAGCTTAGCTTCTTAGCATGGCTTCTCCCTCCGCTCCTGCTCTGTCCTGTCCTATGTGCCAGATGTTTAGCTACTCCTCGTTCTCCTTTACTGATAGCGGTATTTGTCTGAAGTGTAGTTTATACTTAGATTTGGAGGCGAGGGTGTCTGATCTGGAGAAGCGGCTCTGCACCGGATCCAAACCCACTTACATAGCCGTAGCGAGCAGGCAGGATGTAGCTAGCGGTGCAGGCCGCGCTAGCGCTAGCGTTAGCTTAGCCTCCCCCCTGGCTAGTAATGGCTGGGTCACTGTCCGCGGCAAGCATAGCCGTAAGTCGAAGACCCACTCGGTACCCCACCATCCGGTTCACGTTTCCAACAGGTTTTCTCCCCTCGGTGATGGTGGTAACCCGCCCACAGGGGAACAAACACTGATAATTGGCGACTCCATAGTCAGAAACGTGATAGTAGCGAAGTCAGCGGGCATAGTTAGGTGTATCCCAGGGGCCAGAGCGGGCGACGTTGAGGCAAATTTGAAGTTGCTGGCAAAGAGTAAACGTAAGTTTGCTAGAATAGTCCTCCATGTCGGCACGAATGACTCCCGACGTCGCCAGTCGGAAGTTACCAAATTAAACATTGAATCAGTGTGCTCTTTTGCAAAGAAAATGTCGGACTCCGTAATTTTCTCTGGCCCCTTGCCCAATCTGACCAGTGATGATATGTATAGCCGCATGTCATCATTCAACCGCTGGCTATCGAGGTGGTGTCCAGCAAATGATGTGGGCTTCATTGACAATTGGTCAACCTTCTGGAGAAAACCTGGCCTGATAGGAAGAGATGGCATCCATCCAACTCTGGCTGGTGCATCTCTCCTATCAAAAAACATGGCAGAGTCACACTTATGACCTCTCAGAGATGAGACCATGTTGCAGAGCTGCAGTCCTCCACGCTCCTCTGCGCTTGCTCTAGGACAGTTTTCCTGCCATTACTGTTATGACAGCTGTTTTAATCACTTAGATAACTGCTATGGCTTTTGTAATAGTGATAAACATTATTCCATAGAGACTGTGTCAGTCCCCCGACCCAAAAGCTCACTTAGATATTAACACAAAAACAAATACAAGAGGTGTCAACCATAGAAATCTGATTAAAATAAAACCTTCAAATGTAGTGGCTTTAAAACATCAGAGAATCAGATGTGGTCTCTTAAATATTAGATCACTGAGGTCCAAATCTTTACTGGTGAACGACCTTATATCAGAAAATCAGATTGATTTATTCTGTCTAACTGAGACATGGCTACGTGAAGAGGAATATGTCAGTTTAAATGAGTCCACTCCCCCCAGTCATTCAAATATTCATATACCACGCGACACAGGCCGTGGTGGTGGTGTAGCAGCTATTTATCATTCCTGTCTCCAAATCAATCACAGACCAAAGGCTAAATATACTTCTTTTGAAAGCCTTACTCTAAATTTATCTCATACTGATTCAAAAACCGGCCAGACAGTCCTATTTGTGATAATTTACCGTCCTCCAGGCCCATACTCTGAATTCTTATCAGAATTCTCTGAATTCATATCAAACTTGGTCCTTAGCTCTGATAAAATAATCATTGTAGGTGATTTTAATATCCATGTGGACAAAGAGAGTGATAGTCTTAGCTCAGCTTTTATGTCATTAATAGACTCAGTTGGCTTTATTCAGTCTGTTAATGAAGCTACCCATCATTTTAATCACACTCTTGATTTGGTTTTAGCATATGGCCTTGATATTAATGAACTGAAAGTTTTTCCTGAAAATCCATTTTTATCCGACCACTTCTTAGTAACTTTCAGCATCCTCCTAGAAGATTCTGTGTTTTGCAGCAAAACTGTGAGCAGTAGAAATCTGTCCAGTGGTGCCGTGGCTAAATTCAAAGAGGCCATTCCTACTGCCTTAAGCTCAATAATTGGCCAACCGATAACTGTGATATTAGCCTTAGCCCCACTCAGCTGGATCAGCTTGCTGATGACTCCAGACAACGTCAGAGGACAGCTCCTTGGTTTAATTCAGAGACTCGTACACTTAAACAAACAACCCGTAAATTAGAGAGAATGTGGCGCTCTGATAAAACGGAAGAGTCACGTATACTTTGGCGAGAGAGTCATAATAACTACATGAGAGCCTTAAAACATGCTCGAGCTGCCTACTACTCCTCACTTATTGAAGAAAATAGAAACAACCCTAGATACCTCTTCAGCACTGTAGCCAGGCTGACACAGAGTCAGAGCTCTATTGAGCCTGTGATTCCTCTAGCCCTGAGCTGTGAGGACTTTATGAGCTTTTTCAATGATAAAATTCTGAAAATTAGAGATAAAATTAGCAACTCTCTATCTCCAGCTGAACCTACCGTACTTTTAAATGTAGTAGTAGTTAGACCTGAGTTAGACAGTTTCTCTACGATTAGCCTTCAGGAGCTAAATTCTCTCGTCTCCTCCTCTAAATCATCAACCTGCCTTTTAGACCCAATTCCAACTAAACTGTTCAAGGAGGTCTTCCCTCTAGTTTGTCCATTGTTGCTGGAGACAGTAAATATATCTCTATCAACAGGCTACGTACCACAGTCTTTTAAAACAGCAGTAATCAAACCCCTCCTTAAAAAACCTAACCTCGATTCAGGAACATTAGCTAACTACAGGCCTATTTCTAACCTTCCATTTGCCTCAAAGATCCTGGAGAAAGTAGTAGCTGATCAGCTAGGTGACTTCCTTCAAGACAATAGCCTGCTTGAGGACTTTCAGTCAGGATTTAGAGCTCATCACAGCACAGAGACTGCTCTAGTTAAAGTAACCAATGATCTACTTTCAGCTTCAGATGAAGGACTGCTCTCTGTTCTTGTTTTGTTAGATCTAAGTGCTGCTTTCGACACCATTGATCATGATGTTCTTATACAGAGATTGGAGATGTTACTTGGGATTACAGGGACTGCCTTAAATTGGTTTAAGTCCTACTTATCTAATAGATATCAGTTTGTACACGTGAACAACAAGTCCTCTGTGTACACTAAAGTAAGTTCCGGGGTTCCTCAAGGTTTTGTGCCAGGTCCAATCTCTTCTCTATATATATGCTTCCCCTTGGTGATATCATGAGGAAATACTCTGTTAATTTTCACTGCTACGCTGATGATACACAGCTTTATGTATCACTGAAGCCAGGTGAGACAAACCAGTTAGACAAACTAGATGCCTGTTTAAAGGACATCAGAACCTGGATGGCCAGAAATTTTCTTCTTCTTAACTCAGACAAGACAGAGGTTATTGTGCTGGGCCCTCGACACCTTAGAGAATCCTTTTCTAGTGATTTAACTGCCATAGATGGCATTAGCCTGGCACCAAGCACAACTGTTAGAAATCTAGGAGTGCTATTTGATCAGGATTTATCCTTTAACTCCCACATAAAGCAAATTTCAAAAACAGCCTTTTTTCATCTTGTAGCATCGCTAAAATCAGGCCTATCCTGTCCCAGGCGATGCTGAAAAGCTAGTCCATGCTTTTGTTACCTCTAGACTGGACTATTGTAATTCTCTGCTTTCAGGCTGTCCCAGCAAGTCACTTAAGACGCTTCAGCTGGTCCAAAATGCTGCAGCACGTGTACTGACTAGAACTAGGAGAAGAGACCACATTACTCCTGTTTTAGCTTCTCTGCATTGGCTTCCCATTAAATATAGAATAGAATTCAAGATTCTTCTCCTCACCTATAAAGCTCTCAGTGGACAGGCACCAGTCTATCTTAAAGAGCTTGTAGTGCCGTACAACCCCTCTAGAACATTACGCTCCCAAAATGCCGGCCTACTTGTGGTACCATTAATCTCCAAAAGTAGTATGGGAGGTAGAGCCTTCAGTTATCAGGCTCCTCTTCTCTGGAACAATTTACCAACCACAGTTCGGGAGTCTGACACTCTCTCTACCTTTAAGGTTAGACTTAAAACTTTCCTCTTTGATAAAGCTTTCAGTTAGGGACCAGCTCATAGTTTATAAATAAATAAATAAATAAATTAGTTCATAAATTAGACTCATAGTTTAGATGTAACAGGCCTAGACTGCCGGGGGGGGGAGTCTGGCACAATGGGCTCTCTCTCTCTCTCTCTCTCTCTCTCTCTCTCTCTCTCTCTCTCTCTCTCTCTCTCTCTCTCTCTCTCTCTCTCTCTCTCTTGTCTTGTAGGTGGCCTGGGATTTGGATCCTTGGTGGAACTGCCTGCTGCTGTGGAGTCATGAAGCCTCAAAACTACAGTTATAAACATGACACATAAATGGCCATTTTATTAGGAACACTCCATTCCCATTATCATTATAGCTGTTTATGTAGTTATTAGCATGATCTCCATGTCCATGATCGTTACACCTACAGTATCTATTTTTATTACCACATAGTCATGAAGTCCCTCTTGAAAATGGGATGTCACATCTCAAGAGGCCTTTAACACATTTATATTTAATGGAGACAAATATGGTTGGGATGCACTTGTGGTCTGGGCACCCATGAGTTCGTCACTACCATAAATTCTTATTTTCAGTAAGAATATCTAAGATTATACTTCTAGAAAATGATCACCACAACCATTCAGACATGAGGACCCTCTTGAAAATGAGATGTAGCATCTCAAGAGGCTACCCTCTAATAAATCAGACGACAGGTTGATGGTACATGAACCTGTCCCTAACTTTAGTTCTTATTCTAGTCCACTTGTCTCCTCTTACCTCCCTTCTTTTGCCCTCACACCTGACATTGCATCGTGTGGATTTGCTGTTCATCATGAGACTGGGATCCACATTCAAGATTTCCTGCTGCTTAACAGAAGGTTTTTTCTTGCCGCCATGATGGAGGGATTCATGATTGGCTATATGGATTCATGTTGGGTGTTGGATGTATATATTTGTATATATATGTATATGTGTATTTTATATTTATATATGTATCTATGCATATATGTGTATCCATAAAATGAAGAGCTTTATGCTCTATTGTAAAGTGTCTTGAGATAAAACTTGTTATGAATTGGCGCTATACAAATAAAGATTGATTGATTGATTGATTGATTGAAGGTTATTGTTGTAATAGTCCATGAGATCGGTGACTGACGTGTTCGGAGGAGGGGAAAGACTGAATCCTGAGATTCCTGAAAGAGATAAGGCGTTGTGGTTTGGGGAGGGGAGAGGGATCCTGAAGGTGACTGCGTGGTGGTCTGAAATGCCGATGTCCTGGATCTGAAGGTCTGAGATGTGGATGGAATCAGTGATGACCAAGTCCAACGTATGGCCTTTGGAGTGGGTGGAACGGACAACAAATTGGTGGAGATTGAGAGAGTCCAGGACCTGATTGAAGTTAGCCGCCAAACGGCAGGGGGGTGAGTCCATGTGGATATTGAAATCCCCTAATACCAGAATGTTGGAATGTGAGGTGCAAAGTGAAATAAGAAAATCATGAATTTCAGAGAGGAATGATGGATGTGGTTTTGGGGGGGCGATAAATAAGTGCTATGGTGGCAGCGGTGGTGTGATGTGATGTGATGTGCCGTACCGTACCGTCCCGTCTTCTCCCGCTTATCCGTGGTCGGGTCGCGGGGGCAGCAGCCTAAGCAGGGAATCCCAGACTTCCCTCTCCCCGGCCACCTCGTCCAGCTCTTCCCGGGGGATCCTAAGGAGTTCCCAGGCCAGCTGAGAGACATAGTCTCTCCAGCGTGTCCTGGGTCTTCCCCGGGGCCGCCTACCGGTGGGATGAGCCCGGAACACCTCACCAGGGTGGCATCCAGGAGGCATCCAGACCAGATGCCCGAGCCACCTCAACTGGCTCCTCTCAACGCGGAGAAGCAGCGACTCTACTCCGAGCCCCTCCTGAATGACTGAACTGCTTACCCTATCTCTAAGGGAGAGCCCAGCCACCCTGCAAAGGAAGCCCATTTCGGCCGCTTGTACTCACGATCTCGTTTTTTCGGTCACGACCCAGAGCTCGTGACCATATATGAGGATAGGGGTGAAGATCAACCGGTAAATCGAGAGCTTCGCCTTACGGCTCAGCTCCCTTTTTACCACGACAGACTGGTACAGAGCCTGCATCACTGCAGACACCGCACCGATCCGCCTATCGATCTCCCGATTCACCCTTCCTCCGCTCGTGAACAAGACCCCAAGATACTTAAAGTCCTCCACTTGGGGCAGGATCTCATCCCCGACCCGGAGAGAGCACTCCACCCTCTCCCGGGCGAGGACCATGGACTCAGTCCTCAGTTTGGAGGTGCTGATTCCCATCCCAGCCGCTTCACACTCGGCTGCGAACCAATCCAGTGAGAGCTGAAGGTCACGGTCCGACGAAGCCAACAGGACCACATCATCTGCAAAAAGCAGTGACCCGATCCTGAGGTCACCAAACCGGAACCCCTCAACGCCCTGACTGCGCCTAGAAATTCTGCCCATAAAAGTAATGAACAGAATCGGTGACAAAGGGCAGCCCTGGTGGAGTCCAACCCCCACCGGAAACGACTCAGATGTACTACCGGCAATGCGAACCAGACTCTGACACCGGTCATACAGGGAACGGACGGCCCGTATCAGAGGGTCCGCTACCCCATACTCCCGGAGCACCCCCCACAGGACCCCACGAGGGACACGGTCGAATGCCTTCTCCAGGTCCACAAAACACATGTGGACTGGTTGGGCAAACTCCCATGCACCCTCGAGGACCCTATGGAGAGTATAGAGCTGGTCCACAGTTACACGACCAGGACGAAAACCACATTGCTCCTCCTGGATCCGAGGTTCAACAATCCGACGGACCCTCCTCTCCAGTACCCCCGAATAGACCTTCTCGGGCAGGCTGAGAAGTGTAATCCCCCTGTAGTTAGAACACACCCTCCAATCCCCCTTCTTAAAAAGGGGAACCACCACCCCAGTCTGCCAATCCAGTGGCACTGTCCCCGATGTCCACGCGATGTTGCAAAGACGTGTCAACCATGACAGCCCTACAACATCCAGGGCCTTGAGGAACTCCGGGCGGATCTCATCCACCCCTGGAGCCCTGCCACCGAGGAGCTTCTTGACCACCTCGGCAACTTCAGCTCCAGAGATAGAAGAGCCCACCACAGAGCTCCCCAGGTCTGCTTCCGCACTGGAAGACGTGCTGGTGGGATTAAGGAGGTCTTCGAAGTATTCTTTCCACTGATCCAGGACGTCCCGAGTTGAGGTCAGCAGCGCACCATCCCCACCATAGACAGTGTTGACAGTACACTGCTTCCACCTCCTGAGACGCCGGATGGTGGTCCAGAATCTCTTCGAAACCGTACGGAAGTCGTTCTCCATGGCCTCTCCAAATTCCTCCCATGCCTGGGTTTTTGCTTTAGCGACCACCGGAGCTGCATTCCGCTTGGCCAGCCGGTACCTGTCAGCTGCTTCCGGAGTCCCACTGGCCAAGAAGGCTCGATAGGACTCCTTCTTCAGCCTGACGGCATCCCTCACCCCTGGTGTCCACCAGCGGGTTCGGGTGTTGCTGCCACAACAGGCACCAACCACCTTATGGCCACAACTCTGATCAGCCGCCTCCACAATAGAGGCCCGGAACAAGGCCCACTCTGACTCAATGTCCCCTGCCTCCCCTGCCACATGGTCGAACTTCGCCCGGGGGTGGAAGTTGAAACTCTTTCTGACGGGAGACTGCCAGACGTTCCCAGCAGACCCTCACAACACGCTTGGGTCTACCGGGTCTGACCGGCATCCCCCCCCACCATCAGAGCCAACTCACCACCAGGTGGTGATCAGTTGACAGCTCCGCCCCTCTCTTCACCCGAGTGTCCAAAGCATGCGGCCGCAAGTCCGATGACACGACTACAAAGTCGATCATCGAACTGCGACCTACGGTGTCCTGGTGCCAGGTGCACATATGAACACCCTTATGCTTGAACATGGTGTTTGTTATGGATGTCCTAGAGGGGGTGCTGGAAAGTGCTCCTTCTGGGGACTCCTTCGTTCTACTTGGGGACTTCAACGCTCACATCGGCAACGACAGTGATGTGATGTGTTTGCAGCTAAAAACCAGGTGTTCAAAACTGTTGACGTGGGATGGACAGTAAGGAAGTTTGAATGTTGCTGCGATGGAAAACAGCGAGGCCATCCCCCCCCCCCCACCCCCAGCCGATGGTCCGGCCCTTGCTGAGGTAGTTGTATCCAGGGGGGCAGGCCTCATTGAGAACAGAGAAAACATCTGGCTGTTGCCAGGTCTATGTAAGACAGAGAAGGTCTATTTCCTTTTCTGTGATGTGATTGTTGATAAGTCCAGCTTTGTTAGACAGTGATTGAAATGTTTAACAGTTCCAGTGGGGAATGGGAAGCGGAGTTGAGTCCATTTAGGGGGCGAAGGACGCTGTGATCCACTCCGGGTTTTCTGACCAACAGACCGCCCCTCTCTTTAGTGATCGGATAGCGGTGCTCTGATGACACCATAGTTGCATGACACAGTGCCGTGCAGACCAGAGGGATGTTATGGGTCGATGAGAGTTTTCATGATCACTGTGTTTGGACAAAACAAAGTGGCAACCAGATCCTCTGTGGATGCAGCGACGTCTGCAGGGTAGTTGGAGTTGACCAGATGGAGCACTGATGTGACAGGAGCTCTGAAGCGGCGTGGTGATGACAGTGGAGTAGCCTGGATTATTGGAGTTAGCCATTAGCCAGGGTCCCGACGAGCGACGATGGATGACACTCGCACAGCCCAGGATGACCCAGAGCTTCCAACAAGACAGGAGTCCGCTTGCATGCATCCGCATATGCCCAGGTGACATGCAGGAGCCAGGGAGACCAGCGAGACGGAGAGAGGACAGTTTACAAGTCGGCATCAAGGTATGATAGGAGGCTAGCACCGTGTTAGCACCACGGTCCTAGGATTATGAATTTTTGACATATTATTTTCTTGGAATTTTGACTTGAATCTCAGAATTCTTCCTTTTATATCAGAGTTCTGTCTGTAGTGTTAGATTTTTAAAAAATAATGCTTTAGTTCATTTTCACTGGCCCTCAGTCCCATCTGTTATAAGCTTGACCCATTGCCTACCTGGGGTGTTTTGCAGAGCCTTACTGATGTCTGTCCTGACTTGTGACACGATGGGACAGAACAGCAGGATGTAATCACTTTCATCAGGAGACTTCACCTCAGTCTGACCGATGCTCTTAAACTTTGAGACCCAGTCTTCATAAGCCTTGACATTTTCTCCCCCCGAGTGAACAAAGAAGTTTTTCCAAGACTCTGAAGACACAAACCAGAATTTTGAAGAATTTTTTAAGCGATTTTTAAGTCGTTTTAGCTATTTATTTTACTTCTTATTATATTTAGTTTTGCTGATTAGGTTTTTGTTGCAGTTGATTTTGACAGCATTTTCTGAGAACGCCGGTCACGGCGTGAGGGATCAGTCATTGGATTTTGGTTGTGATCAGAATCTGTTTGCATATCATGGCACTTTTGAAGGATTTGTTAACTTGGTGTAGTAAGACAGTTTTCCGAATTGTATGTCAGTGACTTAACAATTTCTGGACTATTTTGATGCAATGGTGTCACAATCACAAACTTATCTGATATTTCATGTTACTTTAACTTTCATTTCAGCTTTGATGCTGTCCAGTCTTAATAAATATTGTAATGTCTTAATATTGGTGCAGATTCCAGCTCTGTGCCTTTTATCAATGCACATTATTTTTAATAAATCTGTTTTTATGTGCAGTTGTTTTTCTTGACATATACAATTCTTAATTCATGATATCAATAACATGTTTGTCTTACCAGGTGCTCTTTCCTGGCCCATGTCTCTGAAAGAAAGGTAGAATTCTAAATTAATCTTTAGTCAGAAAACTAAAAAGTTGAGTATAAAATCAAAAGCTGCTCCTGCAATTGTTAAACAGTCAAAGTGTGAGGATTCATCCCTGCTGCCCAGCTCTCTCTCTCCCTCCTCCTCTCCTGCTCCTCAGCCTGCTGAGGGGGTGGTCTCTTCTCTCTCCTGGGCTTCCAGACCACACACCTGCAGCAGATCAGCTCATCACCGGCACTACATAGGCTACTGGGAATCATCTCTCCCTCGCAGGTACTTTCTGTGATTCTCCCACAGATCTCATCCTCCCAACCTTTTTGTGAATGCTTGCCTTTTCACTGCTCACAACCTTGTGCACTGGATGCCCCTTCCCTCTCTTTGATTGTGGTGCTGAAAAATGAAACTTTGAAAACGGTCCTCTGTCTCCGGCTTCAGATGTGGGACCAACATTAGGAACTTGTTGGACTATTTCATACCACAGTTGTTTTAAAATGGGTGAGAGCAAAATAATCTGTTATGCTGCATTGTAGAGGTTCTGCAGTTAAACAGCCTCACAGTAAAGGAAAGATTTTAAGGAGGACTACTTACAAACTGGACTGAGATTTTCTGTTTCTAGCCTCCTCTGTCATCCCTCCATCAGGCTGAGCTGCACTTTGAGCTGAAGCATCATGTTCATGGGCTGTGGTCCAACAGGAAGTGCACAGAGGAGAACAAACCAATCAGTGTGGAGAAAAACACCACTTTTTAATATAGCTGAAGACATGTACTGGACATTATAGGCCCTAATTACGTGGCACAGCGCAGGGTGGTGAAGCATGGCGCCCTCCGTGCAGTTGTATATTTGTCCAGCTACGCTGAGATGGATGTGATGGCGCACCAGGGGGAGGTGCAGATTCAGGTTGCCACAGTGACAGTTTCGTGCCAAAAAACTGCACGGAAGATGTGCTGAAAGCTCACCTGCTCCAACCTCGTCTTTTCTCTGCGTAGGCAAAGCGCGCCGTCCACTATGAGGGGCCGACAGGGACATTATTCAGGATTACTATTCACACGCACATATGAAACAAAACATGTTCACACATTATCACATGAAATGTTTATACACTTTTGAAACAAACACACACACTGAAACACACACAGTGCTCTCATACACACTACTGAAATTGAACTATACACACTACTGAAATATATACACTAGTGAACACTATGCACT
Source organism: Scarus forsteni (assembly GCA_036419115.1). Classification (NCBI taxonomy): domain Eukaryota; kingdom Metazoa; phylum Chordata; class Actinopteri; order Labriformes; family Labridae; genus Scarus; species Scarus forsteni. The sequence goes on from JAZDUH010000264.1 coordinate 150,072, forward strand.
GAACTCTCACACAGTACTGAAATATATACACACTAGTGAAATGCTCTTACATACACTACTGAAATTTCAGTGTAACAGGAAGTTGTCGAAGTGTAACAGGAAGCTGTCTCCGCTGATTCCAAAATGTTGCTTAACAACATAGCAGCTTCTGTTATAATTCAGAGCTCCTGCAGTGACATTTGCGCTCCAAAGCTACCACTTCCTCTTATGGGCCGCCTTCCTGTTAAACTGAAACTCCTTCCTGTTACACTGAAACGCCTTCCTGTTACAATGAAACGCCTTCCTGTTACAATGAAACACCTTCCTGTTACACTGAAACGCCTTCCTGTTACAATAAAACGCCTTCCTGTCACACTGAAATCTCAGTATGTATGAGAGCATTTCAGTAGTGTGTGTGAGAGAGTTTCAGTAGTGTATGTAAGAGCGTTTCACTAGTGTGTATGAGAGCGTTTCACTAGTGTGTGTGAAAGCATTTCAGTAGTGTGTATGAGAGCATTTCACTAGTGTGTATGAGAGCATTTCACTAGTGTGTATGAGAGCATTTCACTAGTGTATATGAGAGCATTTCAGTAGTGTATATGAGAGCATTTCACTAGTGTATATGAGAGCATTTCAGTAGCGTGTATGAGAGCATTTCAGTAATGTGTATGACAGCATTTCACTAGTGTGTATGAGAGCATTTCACTAGTGTATATGAGAGCATTTCAGTAGTGTGTACGAGAGCATTTCACTAGTGTGTATGAGAGCATTTCAGTAGTGTATATGAGAGCATTTCACTAGTGTATATGAGAGCATTTCAGTAGTGTATATGAGAGCATTTCAGTAGTGTATATGAGAGCATTTCAGTAATGTGTATGAGAGCATTTCAGTAGTGTGTACAAGAGCATTTCAGCAGTGTGTATGAGAGCATTTCAGTAATGTGTATGAGAGCATTTCAGTAGTGTGTATGAGAGCATTTCAGTAGTGTGTATGAGAGCATTTCAGTAATGTGTATGAGAGCATTTCTGTAATGTGTATGAGAGCATTTCAGTAGTGTATATGAGAGCATTTCAGTAATGTGTACGAGATCATTTCAGTAGTGTGTGTGAGAGCATTTCAGTAGTGTGTATGAGAGCATTTCAGTAGTGTATATGAGAGCATTTCAGTAGTGTGTATGAGAGCATTTCAGTAGTGTATATGAGAGGATTTCAGTAGTGTATATGAGAGGATTTCAGTAGTGTATATGAGAGCGTTTCAGTAATGTGTACGAGAGCATTTCAGTAGTGTGTACGAGAGCATTTCAGTAGTGTGTACGAGAGCATTTCAGTAGTGTGTACGAGAGCATTTCAGTAGTGTGTACGAGAGCATTTCAGTAGTGTGTATGAGAGCATTTCAGTAGTGCATATGAGAGCATTTCACTCGTGTATATGAGAGCATTTCACTCGTGTATATGAGAGCATTTCAGTAGTGTGTATGAGAGCATTTCAGTAGTGTATATGAGAGCATTTCACTAGTGCGTGTGAGAGCATTTCACTAGTGCGTTTGAGAGCATTTCACTAGTGCGTTTGAGAGCATTTCACTAGTGTATGTGAGAACATTTCAGTAATGTGTATGAGAGCATTTCACTAGTGTATGTGAGAACATTTCAATAATGTGTATGAGAGCATAACATTTCAGTTGTGTGTATGAGAGCATTTCAGTAGTGTATATAAGAGCGTTTCAGTAATGTGTATGAGAGCATTTCAGTAATGTGTATGAGAGCGTTTCAGTAGTGTGTATGAGAGCGTTTCAGTAATGTGTATGAGAGCATTTCACTCGTGTATATGAGAGCGTTTCAGTAATGTGTATGAGAGCATTTCACTCGTGTATATGAGAGCATTTCAGTAGTGTATATGAGAGGATTTCAGTAGTGTATATGAGAGCATTTCACTCGTGTATATGAGAGCATTTCAGTGTGTATATGAGAGTATTTCAGTAGTGTGTATGAGAGTATTTCAGTAGTGTATATGAGAGCATTTCACTAGTGTGTATGAGAGCATTTCACTAGTGCGTGTGAGAGCATTTCACTAGTGCGTGTGAGAGCATTTCACTAGTGTATATGAGAGCATTTCAGTAGTGTGTAAGAGAGCATTTCAGTATTGTATATGAGAGCATTTCAGTAGTGTATATAAGAGCGTTTCAGTAATGTGTATGAGAGCATTTCAGTATTGTATATGAGAGCATTTCAGTAGTGTATATAAGAGCGTTTCAGTAATGTGTATGAGAGCATTTCACTAGTGTGTATGAGAGCATTATAGTAGTGTGTATGAGAGCGTTTCAGTAATGTGTATGAGAGCATTTCACTCGTGTATATGAGAGCGTTTCAGTAATGTGTATGAGAGCATTTCACTCGTGTATATGAGAGCGTTTCAGTAATGTGTATGAGAGCATTTCAGTAGTGTATATGAGAGCATTTCAGTAGTGTATATGAGAGCGTTTCACTCGTGGACATAAGAGCGTTTCAGTAATGTGTATGAGAGCATTTCACTAGTGTGTATGAGAGCATTATAGTAGTGTGTATGAGAGCATTTCAGTAGTGTATGTGAGAGCATTTCAGTGGTGTGTATGAGAGCATTTTTCATTAGTGTGTGTGAGATCATTTCAGTAGTGTGTGTGAGAGCATTTCAGTAGTGTGTATGAGAGCATTTCAGTAGTGTATATGAGAGCATTTCAGTAGTGTGTATGAGAGCATTTCAGTAGTGTATATGACAGCATTTCACTAGTGTGTATGAGACCATTTCACTAGTGTGTGTGAGATCATTTCACTAGTGTGTATGAGATCATTTCAGTAGTGTGTATGAGAGCATTTCAGTAGTGTATATGAGATCATTTCAGTAGTGTTTATGAGATCATTTCACTAGTGTATATGAGAGCATTTCACTAGTGTGTATGAGAGCATTTCACTAGTGTATATGAGAGCATTTCATTAGTGTGTCTGAGATCATTTCAGTAGTGTGTGTGAGAGCATTTCAGTAGTGTGTATGAGAGCATTTCAGTAGTGTGTATGAGAGCATTTCAGTAGTGTGTATGAGACCATTTCACTAGTGTGTATGAGAGCATTTCAGTAGTGTATATGAGAGCATTTCAGTAGTGTGTATGAGAGCATTTCAGTAGTGTGTATGAGACCATTTCACTAGTGTGTATGAGAGCATTTCAGTAGTGTATATGAGAGCATTTCACTAGTGTATACGAGCGCATTTCAGTAGTGTGTATGAGAGCATTTCAGTTTTGTGTGTGAGAGCATTTCAGTAGTGTGTATGAGAGCATTTCAGTAGTGTGTAAGAGCATTTCACTAGTGTATGTGAGATCATTTCAGTAGTGTTTATGAGATCATTTCACTAGTGTATATGAGAGCAATTCACTAGTGTGTATGAGAGCATTTCACTAGTGTGTAAGAGAGCATTTCACTAGTGTGTAAGAGAGCATTTCACTAGTGTGTAAGAGAGCATTTCAGTAGTGTATAAGAGAGCATTTCAGTAGTGTGTAAGAGAGCATTTCAGTAGTGTGTATATGAGAGCATTTCAGTAGTGTATATGAGAGCATTTCAGTAGTGTATATGAGAGCATTTCAGTAGTGTATATGAGAGCATTTAGTTGCTGAAATGAGAGCATTTCACTAGTTTGTATGAGAGCATTTCAGTAATGTGTATGAGAGCATTTCACTAGTGTATGTGAGAGCATTTCAGTAATGTGTATGAGAGCATTTCACTAGTGTATGTGAGAGCATTTCAATAATGTGTATGAGAGCATAACATTTCAGTTGTGTGTATGAGAGCATTTCAGTAGTGTGTGTGAGAGCGTTTCACTTGTGTGTATAAGAGCACAACATTTCAGTAGCGTGTGTGACAGCATTTCAGTTGTAAGCATGTGAGGTTTTTACTATAATGTGTGAACATGTTTAGTTTCATATGTGCGTATGAATAGTAATCCTGAATAATGTCCCTGTCGGCACCTCATAGTCCACAGTATGCCTGTCACTCTATATTTGATATTTGAATAACCGATCAAATATGGGTAAAACTATCCATAATCGAATAGTAAATAAATATATGAATGTAAAATATTGAGTGTTGCGGCACATTAGGACGCCTGGAGCAGTGGATCGTTCCGTCCAACAGAGCGCGCTCTGAGTGCAGCTTGACCCTCAGTCACATACGCTGCTCTCTTGACCTCAGTAAACAAAGAGTTTCCACTCCGAGTGGACAGTATCAGCCCCGAATCATGTGAGGAAAGCTGTGTGGTAGTATATTGGGTTCTACAGCGTTAATGTCAAACTTAAAATCAAATACCAGACTATGTTTTCTGTGAAAAGCAGTTTGGTCACTCGACCTCCACATCAAATTTGCGGCTCATCCGTCGGTTCTTATCCAAGTTATACGGCCGAGCGCAGTGCTTTTTTATTTTTTTTGGCAAGGTTTTTACCAGCAAAGACTCTCTGTCCCTTGCTATGGGGGGGATAATCGAATATCTTCGATTATTTGGATGCATGTTTTAAAACCGTTCTACCTTGATTTTTAGGAAAAGTGACAGCTATAATTTGGCAACAGGCGCCCAGTGCACACATGTCAATAAAACCTTAAAGGCAGACTTCCAGAGTGTCAGACACATTTTAATGCAATAAACAATCACATCAATCACTATTTAATGTAACTGTCTGAACCAGAATTTACATTTGTATCTAAATTAACTGTCCTTTCACTTCTGATGTCGGTTTGTTATAATGGAAACTTAACCTGACGGCAGCTGGAAGTTTGATGCACATTTCACAAGACAATACAGAGTATATATAAGGCTTTTCTCATCTCATGAAATTCAAAGAAAAGGAGAAAAGATGGAGCAGAAAGAGAGAAAATAAATATGTCACTTGGTGTCTTAAGGATCTACCTGTGATTGCCCATATTTCTCTGTTTTACCCTTTATCCGTAATGTGATCTAAAAAGATGGAGTAGCCTACATTATTGCAAAGAGGAGATACCAGGAGAGGATATACAGTGGGAGGAAAAAGTAAGCGCACCCTTTGTAATTTTGTACATTTCTGCCTAAATTGGTCATAAAATGTGGTCTGATCTTAACTCAAATCGCAAGAATAAGCAGTGTTGTGTGTAATGCGTTACAAAGTAACGCGTTACAGTAACGAAACTACTTTTTCCTGTAAAAAGTGAAGTAACGCGCTACTGTTGAAAATTTGGTAACGAAACATAGTTCCTTTTTTAATGCAGCGCGACGTTACATTTCCCTCGGACAGATCTAACACTGAAGCTGCCTTCTCAGCTGCTCGCACAGACACGAGCAGCGTTGCCAAGCCCGCTCATTATAAGCGTCTAAGGGCCGAAAATCTCGTGAGTCACGGCCGCAGGTCGCGGTTTTTTAGGCTTGTTTCTAGACGTGATGTTGCTTCTTGGGGCTCTTAAGTCTGTGTGTATCCCCCTGATTACCTTCCAGCTCCTAACATAAAGGAAAACACGACTGCGGTAGGCAGTTTGTCCACTTCCTTGTTTCCTGGTTATATGCACGCCCCCAAACGCACTCACGCACATGGCGCATGCTCCAGAGCCAAAGTTGCCAGGTCTGCTTGTTATAAGCGACGGTCTTTTCTTGATATTTAGCGCTGTGATATTGAAATGTAATGTAGACGAAAATTAACACACTTTGTGTAGACTTCTCTTTTTAAAAAGTAGTATATCACATTAGGAAAGGAAATAGCCAGAGGTTGCTTATTTTGGGTTTATTTTTATTGACCAGGTTGCTTTTTTCAGAAATGTGGAAACACTGGGCAGGAGCTCTCACTCCACAGGGTATGTGACATTCTGTAAAATAAAGAGCACAAAAACTGTTATGTTCTCTGTAGTAGAACTTTTTGTAGGCCTTCACATTTAGGAACAGATATGGGGTTCTGTCCATGATCAAGCAATGTAAAAGTAACGGAAAAGTAACTTGAGAAGTTACTCTTCATAGAGGGTAACTAAGTAAAGTAAAGAGTTATTTTTTTCAGATGTAACGAGTAACGAGCAAACACTACTTTTTAAAAGTAACTTCCCCAACACTGAGAATAAGTAAACAGTGTCTGCTTAAACTAATGCCATGAGTCAGGTGTAAGCCAACCTGAAGTTCAGTTACTGAGGTGTGGCTTAAAGCTGCCCTGCCCACTGGAAACACACACCAGTTAAGAGTTGTCTCTTGATGAGGGGCACTGTCTGATGTGCACCATGCCTCGCTCAAAAGAACTCTCTGAAGGCCTAAGATCAAGAATTGTTGATTTGTGTAAAGCTGGAAAAGGTTACAAAACCATCTCTAAAAGTCTTGATGTTCACAAATCCACGGTGAGAAAAATTGTCTACAAATGGAGACAGTTCGGCACTGTTGCTTCTCTTCCAAGGAGTGGTCGCCCTGTAAAGATGACTCCAAGGGCACAGCGCAGGATCCTCAATGAGGTAAAAAAGAACCCTAGAGTGTCAGCGAAAGACTTACAGAAATCACTGGAACATGCCAACATCTCTGTTGACACATCTACAATACGTAAAACATGAAACAAAAATGGGTTTCATGGGAGAACACCATGCAGGAAGCCATTGCTGTCTAAAAAGAACATTGCTGCACGTTTGAAGTTTGCAAAAAAGCATTTAGATGCTTCACAGCACAACTGGGAAAATATTCTGTGGAGTGATGAAACCAAAGTTGAATTGTTTGGTGGGAACACACAACGTCATGTGTGGAGGAAAAATGGAACAGCACACCATCATCAAAACCTTATTCCCACTGTTAAGTATGGTGGGGGGAGCATCATGGTGTGGGGCTGCTTTGCTGCCTCAGGGCCTGGACAGCTCGCCATCATCAATGGAAAAATGAACTCACAAGTTTACCAAGATATTTTGCAGAAAAACCTGAGACAATCTGTCAAACAGTTGAAGCTCAAAAAAGGATGGGTTCTGCAACAGGACAACGACCCAAAGCACAGAAGCAAATCAACTTTAAAATGGTTTCAGAAGGCTAAAATAAATGTCCCATTTTTCATGAGATGGACTTAAAGATCTAAAATTCATTGCAGATACACAATATTACCATTTCTCTCAAACAGTGTTCACAAATCTGTCTAAATGTGTGATAGTGAGCACTTCTGCTTTGCTGAGATAATCCATCCCACCTCACAGGTGTGCCACATCAAGATGCTGATCTGACACCATGATTAGTGCACAGGTGTGCCTTAGACTGTCCACAATAAAAGGCCACCCTGAAATGTGCATTTTTTTTGCTTTATTGGGGGTCTGGGGACTCAGAACCAGTCAGTATCTGGTGTGACCACCATTTGCCTCATGCAGTGCAACACATCTTCGCATAGAGTTTATCAGATTGTCAATTGTGGCCTGTGGAATGTTGTTGTGAGGCCGGTTGGATGTACTGCCATATTCTCTGAAACGCCTTTGGAGACGGCTTATGGTGGAGAAATGAACATTCAATGCACGAGCAACAGATCTGGTTGACATTCCTGCTGTCAGCATGCCAATTGCACGCTCCCTCAATGCTTGCGACATCTGTGGCATTTTGCTGTGAGACAAAACTGCACATTTCAGGGTGGCCTTTTATTGTGGACAGTATAAGGTACACCTGTGCACTAATCATGGTGTCTGATCAGCATCTTGATGTGGCACACCTGTGAGGTGGGATGGATTATCTCAGCAATGCAGAAGTGCTCACTATCCAACATTTAGACAGATTTGTGGACAACATTTGAAAGAAATGGTAATATTGTTTATCTGGAATGAATTTTAGATCTTGGAGTCCATCTCATGAACAAATGGGAGCAAAAACAAAAGTGTTGCGTTTATATTTTTGTTGAGTGTATGTGTGTAATATATGTGTATATATGTATGTATATATGTGTATATATGTATGTATATATGTGTATATATGTATGTATATATATGTATATATGTATATATATGTATATGTGTGTATATATGTATATATGTGTGTATATGTATGTATATATGTGTATATATGTATATGTGTATATAAATATTTATGCATATCTTTATATATATACACATATAAATATGTACATATATATGTGTATATATGTATGTGTATGTATATATGTATGTGTATAAGTGTATGTGTATAAGTGTGTGTATATATGTATATGTTTATATATATGTATATATATGTATACATGTATATTCATGTATATATGTATGTATATATATATATCTATTTATATATGTATATATGTATGTATACATGTATATATATTATGTAAACATGGATATATGTTTATATGTATATATGTAGTTAAACATGACTTTGCATATTTTGATCCTTTTTGTTCTGTCAGCACACTGAAAAGTGATGAGCCTCTGGCAAATGTAATTGCCTTGTTAGGGCTGGAGTTAGAAATCATTTAAGAGCCTGAAAATCTAAGTGTTGATGTCTTTAGAATAGTTTTTCTGATAGTCTATCCAAAGAGAAGTATTTTTTCTGGTTTGAGTCATGTCCTTGCTGTTAATTTTGATGACATTTTCTGGGGATGTTATCATGGCGTGAGAGAGAAGTGATTAGATTTTGGTGGTGATCAGAATCTGTTTGCATATCATGGAATTTTTCAAGGATTTGTTAACATGGTGTGATAGGACAGTTTTCCGCATTGTTCACAGTGACTCAACAATTTCTGGACTATTTTGATGCAATGATTACACAATCAGAAACTTATCTGATGTGTGGTGCTACTTTAACTTTTCATTTCAGCTTTGACACTGTTCAGTCAGCAGTAGCACATTGTACTGCTTCTGCTCGATATAGCGAGACCACTGGGCTAACTGCTAGTTGGACTACGGAAGCAGCCTTTAGACCGTTTCTACCAACATTGTCCCTGACCAGCGCCACACCTATTGTTCACAAAACTGTGGAATTGGACCTTCTTTTGTCAGGGGATCAGTTTATATGAGACTGTTCTATGATGATTATTACTGAAACCTGGTTTCATCCACTTGTCCTTAACACAGCAGCTAAGCAACTAATTAGCCAGCAAGCTAACTATGCTAGCGTTAGCATACCTCCTCAGAGCTGTATTACATCATCAGCAGACTAAACCAGGGGAGATTCATCGTAACTGGGGCCTTTAATCAGTCAGCTTAACACTAGAAAAGCCAAGGGGGTAAATTTTACCCCCTGGCATTTTCAAATGCTGGTATTTCTTTTAAAATAAAACCCCTGCATCTTAAAGTCCATGACTTTTCCTAAAATGGATTTAATGATCATTTGGTGAATTTTGTTAAGTGTGTGATAAAAAAAAAAAAAAATTTGAGCATTATTACCTAGAACTGCCAAGGAGTCATTTTTACCCCCTCATCTAAAACAGTGTATATTGCACTCATATTGAGCAGCATCTTATGCGCCTTGCTCAGCTGCTCGCATCTTTTCGCCCACGCCCCTTCCGCCATTTTGGTTGCTAAGCAACGCTTGTTTTAGTAGTCTGATTTTGACAGCTATTAGTAGCTATTGCAACCAGCTGTCATATTAGTAATATGGATCCAACAAAAGGTTTACAATGTACTGGACATTGCCGCACTGAATGCATTGGTCCTGTACTGGGGCTGCACAGACACAAATATTGCCCGGCAAGATTTCATCCTGGAGCTCTGCAAGCTGTAGACTGAGCACATCTTGAGGCTAGCACCAAATCCTGTACTTCCGTCATCACAGGCCACCCCTAGGAGAAGAGGAGAAACTGTACCAGAAGCGTAAATGCATAAAGACCAAAACCACAAAAACATGCCAGCGTGCAGTTTAGGACAGTGCACAGTCAGTGTACAGCATGTGTTCTGCCTGAGTAATGTCTACACATCTGTATGTGCCAATGTCTTTGTGTATGTCTATTCACGCGAATGTGCTTGTGTGCGTGTGTGTATGGGGGGGGGGGGGTGCATGTGATATGTATGTTGAGTTGTTGTGAATGTTAGTGTGAATGTGACAATGTGACCTGCATGTATGTGAGTGTGTGTTATTGTAAAAAGTTGATTTGATTGTTATTGTTTTCATATTTGTGTAAACCTATAGTTCCTGTTAAAGAAGTGAAAATGTATTTATATGTGTAGGCCTAAACGTCTTATTATTATTATTATTATTATTGTTATTATTTTTGTTATCATCATCATTAGTATAAACATTATTATGAATAATAATAATAATAATGATAATAATAATATAATAATTGATACTTCTTTAACATTTTTGAATGTAACTTTTTATACATTAATAAAATAGTCTATGTATATCTCCCAAACCATACCTGTTCTTATAATGTTATTTAACAAAATAATTTGTATATATATATATATATACATACATACATATATACATATATATATATATATATCTATATCTATATATATATATATATATATATATATATATATATATATATATATATATATATGTATGTATATGTGTATATATATATGTATATATGTATGTATGTATATATATATATATATACATACATATATTTATATGATATATATGATATATATACATAAATGTGTATATATCTATGATATATATATACATAAATGTGTATATATATGATATATATATACATAAATGTGTATATATATATTTATATGATATATATAATATATATTATATAATATATACATGATATATATATATTATATAATATATATATAATATATATTATATAATATATACAATATATTTATATTATATATATATGTTATTATTATCATTATTATTTTTATTATTATTATTGAGAAATGTGTGATTTTGTACAGTTTGTTTAGTTTAAAATTGTATTATATTATTATAAAGTACTTTTTAAATAAAAAGGCAGAAATAAATCTTTTAAAACACTTTTTTTGCCAAGTTTCCATAATTACTTCAAATAAACTTCAAATATATGGAAATAAACCACTTCACATGTTTCAGAAATGACACCATAGATTTGCTAAAGTTGTTTCAGTTTGGGGGTAAAAATGACCCCCCACGGCTGTTCTAGGGGGATTAGAATGTTGGCTGTTCTAGTGTTAAAGAAGTATGTAAAAAATGTGCTGTGTCAGACAAGATATTTTGACTTTCTTACACATTACCTCGTATTTACAATTAAAGAAATGGTTCTACCCAAACTCAACTTTTGATGCACCGGTGAGAACTCTGGGACAAGGTAGATGTGACAGAGAGTTAATAAGTAATCAATACATTTACATGAAAAGTATTTTTTTTTATTTTGCAGGAATTTATTGCAGTTTTCCACAAGCTTTTATTTTGTACTTGAAAGATGCAGAGAAGAAAAATAAAAATGCCTAAGAAAAGCATGTTTACTTAGTGTTTTTGTTGCTTTCCGCTTACCTGTTCACCACTTTTAAAAAAAGTTGTTTCACCTGTTCTACAACCTACCTCTAGTTTTAACCAACAAAAAGTAAGACATAGAGTGACTCTTTTATAGGGTTGTATAATTATTTTCCCAGAGGTTTAATGCTTGGTTGCTTGTTATTGTACATTAAATTTCCTCTGTTGTATTATTGCAATTAAATATTATTAAAATCATAAAATCTTCTGCCTATAATTAATATATTTGTGTTTTGGGACCAATTTTTTTTTCAAATTTATTTTTGTATACTTTTAATAATTCAACAGCCGATTAATAGTAATCTGTATTTTTTTTTCCACCAAATATCTGAATTGGCATTGGCCTCAAAAAATTACCTATTGGTTGGGCCCTTGTCATTACAGCCAGGGAGGGTCAAGGGGTGTCACTCTTGTTAGGACACATAGCTTAAGACAAAGATTTTCCATCTAGAGTGGACTAATGAAGTACTGAACCAAAAGGAATGATTTTGATGAATGAAAGGAATGATTGTTCTTTTAAATGAAGTTGGTGAAAAAAGACAAATCTTAAGTTCATAATCACTTTTCATACTCACAGTCTTTCAAGGGGACATGAAGAGAGGCTTGAATCTACAGAAGAGAGACAGTAAGTTCAAGACACAGTTATAGAGGCTAAGAACAATCTATCATCCTCATATTTAGAATTGTGTTGCATGTTTAAACTGTCTTGCATAAGTTTAATTTGTTAGACTTTACAGGACGCTGATTTAAGAAATTAATTTTCTTTTAGTAACTCAATTGTACTCTTTTAATTAGGGCACCACCTTCCATTATACCGTACATATAGATGGAAATATGAAATTATTTAATCAATTAAATTAGATGAATCATATAAATCAATCTCATCTACAATTCTACAATTTCATTTAGCCGACGCTTTTGTTCAAAGCGACGTACAATACAAACAAGAATTCAGACATCTGAAATGTGTTCTGAGTTAAACACCCAAAAGTTACCTCTTTATTTTTATGAATTTCTATGAATGCAGGACAATTTCACATAGATAAATGGCACAAACATTTTTATCATCCTGCTCTTGTTGTCTTGCTACCCTGTTTGTGTTCATGTTTCATGTTTGTCTGTGTGCTTCCTGTTTTATTTCGAAACTCACCTTGTCTCTCTTGTCTTCTCAGGCTTAACTTCCTGTTCGGGCATGTCACACCTGCTCCCTGATTGTTCCTCCCCAGCTGTGTCTCGTTAACCCTAATTATCCCTCGTGTTTAACTCTCATGTCTTACCCTGTCTTGTGCCAGGTTGTAACACATATAACAGAGGTGGCAGTCAGACTAGCAAGGTTTGGTACACAAAAAAGACAAGCAAAGGTATTCAAAAAGAGCTAAGGTAAAAACTGAGGTCTAAGATAAAGAGGCTCGAGGTCACTGTAACTATGGAGTACGTCTAGACCGTGACTTAACAGTGCTAATTGTTCATGACACAAGTTGAATAATTGATTAAGAAAATAATAAAACTTGAGTTTGATAGGAATGAGCACGAACCATATTCTCACTATCGCAGAATTATTTTGTCAAATAAAACAGATGATAAAAAGGACTAAAAAGAAGAGTAATTAAGGTTCTATTTGGAGATAATATGTCTAAAAGAGTCAGATTGATCCGACCGCTGTTCTCTACTGTGCCAACTGAAATGCCTTTTTGTATGCTGCTTGCTTTGTCATCACTCACTCCACATGGTCCAGGCTGGTGCAGGAAAAGGTGGCAGAAGATTTCTTTCTGCAGTTGAGGCTGGCATTGAACAGCTGCTTGCCTGAAGGTAGTGCAACATCGTGGGGATTTGCTGTTAATGATTGTGAGGCTTGTATCTCTTCAGCATACTGGCAGTGTATAATGTTGCCTTAATGTTGTGATGAAAAGGCTAGCTATGTGAATTTCTGGTATAAACTGACTGGATCAAAAATCGTCTTTGGTGACAGTTCATCCGAAAAAGGAAATTTAGGGTAAAATGAAAAAATTAAGATCTTTCGTTAAAGAAAATATCGCCTTAAGAAAAACAAATACTAACTTTAAAGTTAAAAAAAATGTTGCAAAGTCGGAGGAATAAACCCAAGTTACATGTGTCTGCAAACTGATAGGAAGAGGGGGGGTCAAAACAACGTTTCTAACCTGAGGAGGACTTTTAATTACCTTTGAGGGAACAGAGAAGGAGGAGAATGAACCCAAAGGAGGACAGGCTGGGGTGCTGGTTTGGGGGAGTGGTTAACAGCTAGGCACGAACCATACATATACTTCTGCCAGCACAGGTTCTAATCCAGCCTGTGACTAGTTTGCAGATTGGTCTCCTCTACTCTCTCACCCCCTTTACAACCTATCCACAGTCCTTCTTCTAAAAATAAAGGCACATTGAGATAAAAAGAGGATATGCAAAGCAACTCTGTCTTACTGCTTAAAGATTAGTTTTTTCAGAAAAAATATAATGTATCAATGCTTTTGAGAAGCTCAATCCATCAAACTTCATTGGTTCTCTTATCAAAAACACTCAAACATTCTATAAAGATTGTCAGTTTTAAAATGGAACTTGGATTAGCACAGCTAAAAGAAACTGTATGAAATGCAACCCTTTTAAATAACACATGAGAACAGAAATTTAAGTTTATAACACATTCTTGGGATGAATCCCAATTCACCTTCTCAGCCCCTCCACTTCTTCTTACCCCTTCCCCTTAGCTTTCTGTATGGTCCTTAAGTATGCATAGCATCCGGATCTTAGTGGGGTGAAGTGAATTTTGGTCTGTAGAATTTTAAGGTCTCTCAGAAGATATAACAGGCAAAGTTCACCTTTTGTGTGTGTGAAAAGGATAGATTCCAAGGCACACTCAACCAAGCACACACACTCCTGACGTTTTGGTTTCACATGGATCTGGCTTTATATCACAATATTATATCATTAACGTATTGAGCTGATCTACAACAGCTAAGTTCTAGGTTTACCTCTTTGGGATCTCCAAAAAACCTTTTGATTGCAGACCATGCACGATCATTGGAGTGACTTTTCAGAAGATGTTGCTCATAGAACAGACAGTCTACGACCAGGACGACATTCCTGCTCTTCACCAGTCGTTTGCTGTCAGCCATGATGTAGTTGGGTTTGAAGGTGTGATACATCACAATAAGGATGATCTTTTTCCCACCTGTAAACGTGAAAACAAATGAAAGTGTAAATGAGTCAGAAAACAACAAAAAATAGAAATCCTTTCAGTAATTTCTGGAACTTTGGTTAATGTATTTTTGAACAAAAATGTGATAATCTGATAAATACATAAAAAGACTGGAGCCACTGAAAAAAAAAAACGAGGTTCAAAATTTAAAGTCTATGAAAAAAATCTGAAATCTGATAAAGTCAGAATTAGAGAAAGATTTGAATTTGATTAATTTTGTATAAAATTTGGATGTTTATCTCAGTGTTACTTAAAATTTGCTTTATTTTAACAAAATTTTGCTTCATGTGTCTAACAATGCCTTTTTGTGTCTAACAATGCAGACTTTATCTGATAAAAATTCAGCAATTTCTTTCATATTTTTTTCACTTCAAGTAATACCTCAAAAATGTACTTTTATTGTCCTAAATACCAAAGTTTTGTCCCTACTCTCAAATACAACCTGCAATTTACTGTTAAGTGGCCCTAACCCTATTTGAATAAGGTGATGTTTTCCTTAAATTATCCACAGGGACTGACATTTTTTCTGGATCCATTGCCTACCTGGGGTGTTGTCTAGAGCCACACCGATGTCTGTCCCAACTCGTGACATGATGGGACAGAACAGCAGGATGTAGTCACT
Organism: Scarus forsteni; assembly: GCA_036419115.1. Classification (NCBI taxonomy): domain Eukaryota; kingdom Metazoa; phylum Chordata; class Actinopteri; order Labriformes; family Labridae; genus Scarus; species Scarus forsteni. Next base: position 165,280 of record JAZDUH010000264.1, read on the forward strand.
CTCTTCAAGAGACTTCACCTCAGACTGACTGATGCTCTTAAATTTTGAGACCCAGTCTTCATGAGCCCCGAGGGTTTCTCCAGCCAAGTGAACAAAAAACTTTTTCCAAGACTCTGAAAGAGACAAACAGAATTCTGAGAATGTAGGGCTAAACAATTCCCGTGGATGCCTCTTGGACACCTCCCTAGTGAGGTGTTCCCGGGCACGTCCCACTGGTAGGAGACCCAGGACACGGTGGGGGGACTACATCTCTCAGCTGGCCTGGGAATGCCTCAGGAAAATAGGGTTGTATGATTCATATGAATGAAGTCTGTTTTTTTTAACCCTTGTATGGTATTCGGGTCTGTGGGACCCGTTTTCAGTTTTCATCGAAAGAAAAAGGATACAATTAATTATTTTTTCAACCTGAAATTCGTTGGCTTTGGCTCATTTTCTGTGAGGAACATAAATCAAAACACATTTTCTCTGACTGCATACTATACACCCACCCTACGCATTTATATGACATACAGGGTGTTTGGGTCCACTGGACCCGGGGCTAATAAAAGTGTGGAACGTGTAGGTCCTGTGTACCTCCACTCTGTCTTCCTCCTTTCTGGGGCCACTGCTAGTGTTTTCTGCCCCTCCTGCTCCTGCACAAGTTTTTTTGTGTGTGTGTGTGTATATGTGTCTGTGTCTGTTTGGGTGCGTGCGTGCGTGTGCGCTTGAAAGTTGAAATATTGTTGAAAATTCAACAAACACCATCTACTCTTACATTCCCACACATTTTCCCCTTTTTGTCTTGCGGGAACCAAACTTTTTTTCTCATAGGTTGTGTCCGAAATGGCATACTAACATACTACATACTACAAACTCATGTGTATATACTGTATACTACATACTATAAGTATGATTAGGATGCCAATTGTTCTTACTGTAGTATACTACTAAATTTCCCATGATGCATTTCAAACCTAACCTTGCATAGCAGATGGGCCTGCCTGATTCAGTTCCTGAAGTCCTGCAGATCCCATCTTGAAGCGCAACGTAGACCAATGGATTCACGCGGCTAAAATTTTAACGGCCCAATCAGGGAAAAGAGGCGGGAGCTGCGGGAAGAGCGAAAGTGACGAGAGGCATGACGTCAGCAGAGTACTACCCGATTTGTACTGCGCATGCGCGAAAACTGCGTCACTTCCTCTCGAACCGTGATGTGTATAAAAAAAAGATATAGCTATATACGCGATGGATTCAGACATAGAAATACGTACGGATCGGGTAGTCACTCCTGTCATAGGTACTTAGTAAAACTTGGTGAAATCTGCCCTCCTCAGAAGTTTATTTTTAGTGTAAGAGGATAGTATAAGGCCGTTAGCTGTTAGCAGCTAAGTTAGCGGCTAACGGCTAACTTTAGCCGCTACGCACATAAGCTACGTCATACTGGGGCTTGATGTGGATTGGCCTGTGGTGAGTGTGTCAATCAGAACGGTCGTCCAATCTTCTTCTTCTTTGGTTCAAACGGTCGTCGAATCGCCAGCTACTGATTGTTTTGAAGGTCCCGCCTCTGAAAGCTAATCAGAAGAGCAGCTACCCAGATGGACTTGTGAAATATTTCCGTGGCGGACATATGAAACTGTCCATCTGGCGTGTCAGGTTATTTCAAACCCCCAACAACAAAAAATCAGAAGCACACCAGGCTATCAAATATCTCGGATAAGTAATTAGAAGTAAGTAAATAAGTTCAGGGGGCATTTTAGGCGAGAAAGTTATCACGTAGAATACCAAAATGTGGTCATTTTAGCCATAAAACGCACTGATACAAATTTCGTTTCAGCATTTTGGACATTCCACGCCATTATGCTATCGAAGAAACTTCCAGTCGGCTCCAAAACAAGAGCCTATTTACAAAAGAGATAATAAAAGACGTGTTTATTTTGAAAATGGGAAGTTTGCTAGTGGCTGATTTTTAGCTGAATCCCGGTCGGTCTTGTTGACGCAATGCATTATGGGGCTCGCAATGCATTATGGGGCGTTTGAGTGGGGCTAGTATGCCCACCTCGCATACTTAAATTTTTTTCCGATATAGTATAAATTCGGGTATTTCTCACACACTCAATCTTTTCATATTTTCTAATGTGAACGCGCTACATACTCATTTTGACGTCACACTTAGTATGAGTAGTACGTTAGTATGCCATTTCGGACACAGCCATACACTATCCCACCTGCAAATGGTGTGTGTGTGTGTGTGTGTGGTGGGGTGTGTGTGTCTCTGTGTGTGCGTGCATGTGTGCGTGTGTGCTTGTGTGCTTGAAAGTTGAAACATTGTTGAAAATTGAACAAACACCATCTGCTCTTGAGGGAACCAAACTTTTTTTTTCTCATACATTATCCCACCTGCAAATGGGGTTTATCACTATAAATATGTCTCTGCCAGTGTGGTTACTTATCATGACTGATCAAGATGGCCAAAAGATTTTCTGCTGAGAGGGCCCTCCAATTGATTTTAGAAGAGACAGAAGCTTCTGATGGTGATATCGAGGAAGGTTCAGAATATGAAGATCATATTTCTGAGAAATAACTCTGAAGAAGAGGATGAGGTTGAGCACCAACAAGTTCAAATGAATAAACATCAATAGTTGTGAAACATCTTTCTTTATTTGTAAATGTGTTTTTCCACTCACTCCTCTTGATTATAACTGATTTTCATTTTTAATCCACAAATGTGATCTAACAAAGGTAAAGAGCAAATATTAACCATGTTTGCTGGTCATATAACTTGTAATTGGCATATAGTAAACATCTGTTGAGTATTTTCAGAGAAAATTATTGGATTGTGGTGTTTTGAAAGCCCAAAACTCTAGCGGGTCCACCAGACCCACAAACGCTAGCTAAGTAACAACAATACTAATACCACACGAGGGTTAAATACAGTTAGGACAAAAACCAAGAGTTCAGGAGTTCATAATCATTTTTCATACTTACAAAGTTTCAAGTGTCTCTGGAGAGAGACCTGAATCAACAGGGCAAAGAAAACGCGACGGTACGGTCCAGTACAGTATGGTACGTGTACTTTGTGCACAGGTTTTTCACATCCTGTCACTTTCTCTTTAATTTGATTCCAGAGAGTAGAACATGAAACACTGAAAGTGAGTGGAGGAAGCAGGTGTTGGGCATCCTTTAATTTATTAGATAAATGTACATTAGCGAGTTGAATTGTCGGTATCTAAGTATAGTATTATTAAAATATTCTGAACTGTTTATGATGCAATGGTTACACAATCTGAAACGTATCTGATGTTTGGTTTTACTTTAACTTTTCATTTTAGCTTTGACAGCTTTCATTCAGGGTAATACATGCCTTAATATCTTAATGTGCGGTTTAAAGCTTGATGACTTTGATCAATATTGTATTTATTACATCAATTTTTCATGCGGTTTGTTTTTCTTAACAAATACATTTCTTCTTAATTTTTGATACCAGTAAAAATAATTTTCTTACCAGGTGACCCTTCCTGATCCATGTCTCTGAAAGAAAGGTACAAATATATGTAAATGTTTTTGTCAGAAAACTAGGTTGTTAATTGATTATAAAACAAAAGCTTATCTGAACAATTAAACAGTCAAACAGATACAGCTTTAAAAATGCCTGAGAGCATCATAATTTCTGTTATTCTGCAACATTGTCGTGGTTCAGCAGTCAAACAGCCTCACAGTTAAAGGAAAGATTTTTAAAGAGGGCTACTTACAACAAGGAATGATAGTTTCTGTCTCCAATGTCCGTCATTTCTATCCCAGACTGAGCTGCACTTTCAATTTAGTTTTGAGGTGGAGTATCAAGTCCATGGGCTGTGGTCCAACAGGAAGTGCACAGAGGAGAACAAACCGGTCAGTCAGGGGGAAAACATCAGATATGAACACAGCTGAAGACATACAGACCTGATCAAAATCTTAAGACCACTTTTAAAATTGCTAGAATAAGCATTTTGCACATTTGGACCTTAATGAGGTTTAAAATAGAGCTACTGAAGTGTCTTGTGGCCGATGTTGACCCAGGAGAAGACTGAAGTTGGTCTAGTGTCACTTAAGATGTTATGACCAAAATGCTCAGTGAAGAACTGTCGTCATTTGTTTTTCCTTAACAAAAACCAGACTCTTGTGCTAAAGGTAAACAGCTGAAAGCTTAAACCCATGAACTCAGTACCAGGGGTTAAAGGCCGCCACTTCAGGCTCCCGTGTCAACATTGGTAATTTATGTCAGATGTTCTGGTCTGCTGAGAGTCCATTTGTCTGTATACATCAAAGACTGTGTCAGGATATATATACATGTCTATTTTCCCTTCTCGGGGGGTTCTTTTTGGCTGTGAACCTCAGTCAGGCAGTCTGGAGTGCCTGGCTCAGACACTTGCTTGATTTTGTAATAAACTTCTTTTATATGCAAACAAGTTCGTGTCGGCGAAGCTGCCTTCATCAACTGCATCTACACATCAACACATCAACCAGTGAGAAACTACACTACAATATGCAAAAGCAAGAAGGGGGAGTGCGACAAAAAGCACTTTGAAAAAGTAATTTATTGAAAACAACAAGTAAACTGAAATAGGCTGTTTATCAGCTGATCGAAAGTTAAAGACCACAGGCTGTTAAAGCCAAAATCTGCTCCAAATGTTCATTTTCTGTCAGGCATTCACACGGTCATGCCCTCCTGATGGCTAAAGCCAAGAAGCTTTCTCTTCTTGAACGTGGTCGCGTCATTGAGATCCATAAGCAAGGCCTCTCGCAGCGTGCCATTGCTGCTGAGGTTAGACGCAGTAGGACAGTCATTCTAAGATTTTTGAAAGATCCTGAGCATTGTGGAACAAAAAAGTCAAGTGGTAGACCCAAAAAAAATTACTTTTGCCAGTTTTCTCCAAGATGGCAGCAGTGCAGCATGTTGGTCCACGTCAGTGTTAAATGTTGTCAGTCTTTTACTAATAACTAAAAATCTTCTTTTAACTTTTTTATTAAATTTAAGGTAAGTTTTTATTTTACGCTTTTTAATCTTCGCAAGACTCTGGGATTATCTCTGTGGATGATCTTATTGGGATGTAAACTTTTCTTAGCCTTGAATACTGATCCTGCTTCTTGGTGGATCCTCCTGCGCCCAGGCTTCACCTGCCTTGGCTCTCCACCTGGCCTTGTCAGGTCTCCGCCCCTCTTCAACAGCCGGCTCTCAAGCGCTACCAGATTGCAGAAGCTACCTGGCCTCTGGCTCTCACCTGCCGGTGCAGCCCTACCACCAGGCCTCTGCTCATTTGTTTCAGTTCTCCTCTGAGTGTGCAGATAGGCCGGCAGCCCGCAGTACGCGCGATGGCTCGGTATACGCACATCCACACTCGCTCTCTCTGGACAGTGGGATTTCTTGTTACTCTGTTTCTCGCGCTGACTTTCTGAGATTTACAAGCAAGTTACGGCTGGGTGTACGGAAGAGGATTAGGGCCACTGACAAAAAAAATATTTCTCTAAAGAAAAAAGTCAGAATTCTAAGAAAAAAGTCATAATTCTGACTTTAAACTCAGAATTCTGACTTTTTTCTCAGAAAGTCAGAATTCTGAGTTTAAAGTCAGAATTCTGAGTTTAAAGTCAGAATTCTGAGAAAAAAGTCAGAATTCTGAGTTTCTTCTCAGAAAGTCAGAATTCTGACTTTTTCTCAGAATTCTGACTTTTTTTCTTTGGAGAAATATTTTTTTTTCTCAGTGGCCCTAATTCTCTTCCGTATGGGTGAGTACAATGTGTTTTGCCCGCAGGAGTTTGTGCATGGTAGCACTTGCTCTTTGGTTGTTTCTCAGTGCTTTCAACCTCCGTTGGCACAGAACATAAACTTAACTTGTGAACTCCACAGAGACTATCCTACCTTCAAAGCCTTTTGGTTTTAAATGACTTTTTTGCGCTCCATAAGAGCACACAGTCGAACATTAAGCGTGAGATGTTGAAAGGCTCCTCATGTAATATTGTTAGAAGGAGATTGCTGATTGTTCGATTGCTGCTTATGTCTGGAAACGTGCAACCAAACATGGGCCCTGAGCAGCAGTGTGGTCAGAGGCCTTCGTATTTTAAATCACTGTCCGGTCTGAGAATGATCCACCTCAATGTGCGCAGCTTGTTTTTAAAAATGGACTCGGTTAGGATTTGGGTGAAATCAACGGATGCTGACATTGTTGTAATATCTGAAACACGGTTAACCAAATCCATTACTGATAAAGATATTTCCATTAATGGATATAATGTTTATCGCGCCAACCAACCAAAAAAGGTGGTGGTGTTGCCATATTTGTTGAATTAACATTTTGTGCCCGGGTAATTTTGTCACAATCAATTCCCAAACAACTGGAATTTCTGGCAGTAAAGTTAGAAATGTCCAATGATTCCAGTTTAACTGTTGTTGGTTGTTACAGACCTCCATCTGCTGTTATGGATGCGTTGCAGTCTTTGATGCAGCTTTTATCAAGATTACATTATGGTGTAATCGTTTTATTAGGCAACTTGAACTGGGACTGCTAAAGCCAGTTTCTGATGATTTTAAAGCTTTTTGTGACTCTGTCAACCTGGTCCAGTTAATTGTTCACCTACTCGCCCAAATCTTAAAAACCCTGAGAGATCGACCCTCATTCATCTGACTTTAACAAATGTTCCTCATAAATTTCCAGCAGTAGGGGTTTTCTGTAATGATCTGAGTGACCACTGTGTTGTTGCTGCAACACGGAACAAAAAAATTCCTAAATAAAAACCTAGAGTAGTCTTAAAGAGGGATCTCAAGCATTTTAATGTACAGGGATTTAATCATGGTTTGTTTCATTTTAACAGGAGTAGAATAGAACAGATCCCTGATGTCGAGACAGCTTGGACTTTTTTTAATGATGGTTTTATACAAATTTTAAATCGACATGCACCTTAAAGAAGATACAGAGTTACAGGTTATGATAACCCCTGGTTTTCTCATGAACTTGCTGAAACTATTGATGCACGAAACCTGGTCAGGGCTAAAGCAAGGGCTACAGGTTCTACTGCTGACTGGGTTGCTTTTAGAATATTAAGAAATAAATGTTAAGAAAGTCAAGACTGAATATTACTTGTCTGTCACTACAATAAATTTAAATGACCCAAGGAAGTTTTGGAAAGTTATAAAATCTCTTTCTGTTACCAACAACTCTGCAGCTTTACCTCCTTTTGTCATTAATGATTCTGTTGCAATTTATGACAAAATGGAGATAATGTATTGTTTTAACGAGCATTTTGTTACCTCTGGATCCCTATTTTATTCTGCTCAGAAACCCAGTGCCGCTCTACCAGTTTGCGTTAACGATGTGCATCCTGGCCAGTCTTTCAATTTTGTGCCCTTTTTGGTGCAGGATGTTCAAAATGCCTTGAAAAATCTAGACCATAGAAAACCATCAGGACCAGACTTGTTGGATCCCTATTTCTTGAAGCTGGCAGCTGATTTTCATAGCTTAGCTACTCATGTATCTCTTTAACGTTACAGTGGTTACTAAAGAGATTCTGAGGATTTGGAAGTCTGCCTTTGTCGTCCCTTTACTGAAAGGGGTTGACCCAAGGGACTTGAACAACTATAGACCTATATCTCATTTGTCAGCACTGGTTAAAATCCATGAGTCCTTGGTGAGTAAACAGCTAAAGGAGTTTTTATACACTAATAATATTTTATCAACTTATCAGTCAGGATTCAGAAAAAAGCATAGCACTGTCACAGCTGCGCTGAAAGTGGTTAACGACCTTTCTGTCACACTTGACAAAAAGCAGCACTGTGCTGCTCTTTTTATTGACTTGTCAAAAGCTTTAGACACAGTTGACCATGATGTTCTAAAAGTTAGACTTCTGAGGTCAGGACTCTCAGAAGAAGCTATTGCTTGTTTCCTGCTATCTAAGCAGTCAGTCACAGTGTACAGACATGATAGTGTATGCTCAGATTTTGTATCCATCCACAAGGGTGTGCCGCAGGGCTCTGTATTAGGGCCACTTTTGTTTCCCATTTATGTGAATGATCTTGGACGAAATGTGTCAGATGCAACATTACATTTTTATGCTGACGACACCTGCTGTGTACTGCTGTGCTGCATCTCTTGCACAAGCTGCTGAGCGTTTGCAAAATGCCTTTGTGGTCCTTCAAAATGCACTTTATGAACTGAAACTTGTGTTAAACTCTGATAAGACCAAGTTAATGCTTTTAACCAGATCAAAGACCGGGTCACAAGTTGATCCTGCAATTTCTACTATTGATGGAAAGCAGATTGATGTTGTACACTGCTATAAATACTTGGGTATACTGATTGATGACTCCCTTAATTTTAAATCACATGTGCTGTATCTTGTCAAAAAGTTGAGACTGAAACTGGGTGAAGAGGTTTTATCTCTTGTGAGGATCGCTCTAACTTACACTGCGTCCCCTGTAGCAAAAGACCGCTTCCACAGGCAGTGTTTACTGTTAGCCCAGCTACACGATCCAACAGATCCACTCCAGAGACGTTGTGAAGAAAAAATATAAACTCTCCGTTTAATTTGTTTTCAAAAATATACTCCACAGACAGGAAAAATGTGGCTGGCTAATACACTAGTTGCATCTTTGCAGAAACGCAGGTAAGAAAACTGTCTGCTCCCCTCACTATCAGGCACAGACTGAAACTGATGGAGAAAGAAAAGTAAACAAATATCTGGCTCCGCGTAAGAGACGTTAAAGGGCAACTACACCTTTTTTCAATATGTATCTGAACACAATCAAAATTCTTAAATCAACATATTAACATTAAGTTCAAACTGCATATCTGATAAACTGTTCCTTTTTGCCACTACACTGGGCTTTTATTTTGGGAACAAGTTGTGTTTTTCTTTTAATGTAAAAAAGCAACTTGTTGCTGCAACTTTTTTACCTGTTTTAGATTATGGGGATATTTTGTACATGCATGCCCCTGCACAGTGTCTTTATATGGTTGATACTGCCTACCATGCATCCTTTAGGTTCATTACCAACTCTAAATCTCTGAGTTATCACTGTGAGTTGTACAGTCATGTTGGATGGCCCTCTTTGGTGACCCGTAGGGCAACACACTGGTACACTTTTATTTATAAGGCAATTCTTGGTCTGCTACCCCCTGTTTATGTGTTTTTATCATGCAAAGAACTACCGGACAGTATTCCTTGTGTTCACAGGACCTTGTCATGCTCTCTGTCCCAAACGCACAAACTGAAATTGGGAAAAGGGCTTTTAGGCACTCTGAACCATCAGACTGGAATGCTTTGCAGAATGAATTGAAGCTCAAGGAGCTGGGGGCTGGGGGCTGGGGGCCTCTGGCCTGCTGTGGGGTGGTGGGTGGGGAGCTGGGTGTTTTGGGTGGGGGAGGCTTGGGGCCAGTTGGACGGGTGGTGGGTGGGGGTGTGTGCTGTCTGCAGGGGGGCTGCTGCCCTGGTTGCCCTGGTGTTTTCCTCGGTACCCTTGGTGGGTCAGGTTGGTGCCCCCTTGGGTCCTGGGGCTGTAGCTGGATCCTGTGGCTTTGGGGGCCGTGTGGTGGGTCTCGGGTCCCCTGGTGGCTCTGGGGAGGCCCTTGGCCGCGGTCTCCCTTGGTATGGGCGGCTACTTGGGTATTCGGTGACCACCTGACACACATGTGTGTATAAACACTCAAACTCCTGTTGAGACTAACTGTAAAGAAGCGATTGGTCCCGTCAGAACATGCTGAGTTGGGCACTCCTACACATCTCACATCCCATGACTCCTCCATATCTCACCCCTGTGGGTCCACCCCCCTTTTATCAAGACCCCACATCTCTGGTGTCCCTGGTTTCTTACAGCCTTTAATTCCAGTATGGACTTAAATCAGCACAGCACTTGGACTACTATCTTAAAGGAGACTTATCATGCTTGTTTCTCCTTTTCACTATGCCAGACTAGGATGCCTGTAAAGCATTTCTGCCCTCAGTACAAGTCATTTAGTTCCTTCATTGCCCCACAATAGCGTTCTCAAAATCCTCATTTTAGGCCATTATCAAGCTCGCGTTGAAACGCTCGGTTTCAGGCTGACCCACAGTTACCTCACGACGTCACAGCCCTTTGTGCTCTGATTGGTCAGTTCTATCGGGGGTAGAGCCAGCCTGTCCTTCTTCTTCTACTGTATTTTCTGGCAGGCTCAAAGCAGCGACAGCGTATTGAGTCCCCCTACAGGCCAGAGCTGGTAATGAGTGAGTGTGAGCTAGGGAGCTATATACTGCTGGTTGGTGGATGTGTTTCTCGGTGACGGCTTTGTGGCTAATGGACATCACAGAGGAGGAAGTGTTTCATCAGATTACTCCAATAAAAAGAAAGGTACCTCGTGTCATCACGACGATTTAAATCTCGTGGACATCTCGCAATGACCTATTTTCAGAGGCATCAAATCTCGTTCTAGGATATCAGAAAAAATACAATATCTCATTTTTTGAAAATTCAGAGGGTGTAAGGTCTTGTTTTCAAATTTATTATATTATAAGTAAGTATTAATTTATGCATCAGCATGATATGTCTCCTTTATACTAACTACAATACCTGTTTGTCCTTCTCCCAGTTGTCTTGTCTTGTCCTGTCTATCACTATTTCCCCTTCTTCCACACTGTGGTGTAATACAGCCCTCCTCTTCAGCTCTAATCAGGGGTTAAATAAAGTTTTATATGATGTAGTAGCCTACAGGGAGGGCTGGTGATGGTCACTATAGCAGTGAATCATATTCACTTATCTCTCACTGCTAGAAAAAAAAGTGCATTGGTCTTTCCAACACTGTCACAGGGCACACTGCTCAGCTGTAAAGACAAGGGGGAAAAAAATTACATACAAAAATAATAAATGATAATTTCAATAACCTCAAAATTGTTTTCTCAGAATTCAATTAATTCAATGATTTTCATTTTATTCAATCCTGTAATCACAGAAGTGCAGTGAAGATTCATTTCCACCCAGTGTTGCACTGATTTTTCACCAAGATCTTGTGTTGATGATTGGAAAGTCTGAACACTTCACAAAACCTTCTCCAGCACATCCAGAAGATTCTCAATGGTGTTCATGTCTGTAGTCTGTGGAGGCCAGTCCATGTGTGAAAATGATGTCTCCTGCTCCTGTAGTTTCTCACTGGTTGATGTGTAGATGCAGTTGATGAAGGCAGCTTCGCCGACACAAACTTGTTTGCGTATAAAAGAAGTTTATTACAAAATCAAGCAAGTGTCTGAGCCAGGCACTCCAGACTGCCTGACTGAGGTTCACAGCCGAAAAGAACCTCCCGAGAAGGGAAAATGGACATGTAGATATATCCTGACACAGTCTTTGATGTATACAGACAAATGGACTCTCAGCAGACCAGAACATCTGACATAAATTACCAATGTTGACACGGGAGCCTGAGGTGACGGCCATTAACCTCTGGAACTGGGTTCATCGGGTTTAAGCTTTCAGCTGTTTACCTTTAGCACAGGAGTCTGGCTTTTGTTAAGGAAAAACAACTGAAGAATGTTCTTCACTGAGCATTTTGGTCATAACATCTTAAGTGACACTAGGCCTCAGATACATCACTCCCTGTACCACCCTGTCACAATTTCAGCCTGATGAATCCTAGCATTCTCATCTTGGAGTATGCCTGTGTCATTAGGGAAGAAAAATCATTGATGGGATAACTTGGTCATTCAGTGTATTCAGGTAGACAGCTGACCTTATTCTTTGAGCCATAATGCTGCTGAACCACGACCTGACCATCTGCAGCAGCCCCAGATCACAGCACTGCCCCCACAGGCTTGGACAGTAGGCACTAGGCATGATGGGTGCATCACTTCACCTGCCTGTCTTCTTACCCTGATGCTCCCATCACTCTGGAACAGGGTCAATCTGGACTCATCAGACCACATGACCTTCTTCCAGTCCTCATCAGTCCAATCTTTATGTTCCCCAGCAAACTGAAGAGTTTTTTCTGCTTAGCCTTACTGATTAGTGGTTTTCTTAAGGCTACACAACTGTTCAGTCCCAATCCCTTTTTTTCCCCACCACATTTCTTCCTTGAAGACGATGCTTCTCCTCTATCCTTCCAGTTTTTAATAATGTGTTGGACAGTTCTTAACCCAGTTTTAGTAGTTTCTTCAATCTCCTTAGATGTTTTCTCTGCTTGATGCCAATGATTTGACCCTTCTTAAACAGACTTCAGCTTTTCCACGACCACAGGATGTATCTTTGATATGGTTGTTTAAGAAATAAGAAGCTACTCATTGTATCAGCTGGAGTTGAGTAACTTGTCATCTTAAAGATATTTGCCCATGAAGTAATTATTCATTAGGAGGCTTGGACCTATTTGCTTAAGTTGAATCCGTGTGGCAACTTTTTTGGCTCAGCAATGTATTTTCAGAATAGGTATTTTAACTTCTGTTCCAAAGCAAATTTCCCTTCGGGAACATAACTTTTTTAAATCAATCAAATAAAAAAATAAGTTGAAATTTGATGTTATTTAATTGTATAATTTCGCATGGATGTTGACCTATGACAAAATACAATGTTTTTATTTATCATGGGATATGATACTGTTTGTTTATAATAACTCCAATATCTAGTTAATCCAATCAGTTCTAAATGCCAGTGGAAAGTTTAATTTTTTTGTTATTTCTAAATTTTTTCAGTTCCATTTCCTGGAAAGTTTCTCCAAAGTTTTATGAAAATTACTGGGAAATTCTCTTCCCTTTCCAGCCCCCATCCTGATGGATATTTAATTGCCAAATCTTCAGTTTGAATGATTTCTTTATTCTGATTGTTGTAGATGATCAAACAAGTATCAAAATTTAGATTTTTTCGAGTACCATGATGCTTAAACTGCATCAGTTCTGAAGCTAAAATTTGATATTGAAGAATCACTCACTGATGGGAAACTTTTATGGTTTTAGCTTTTTTTATTGTGTTTATTAACTCAGCATTCACATAATGAGAAAATGACTAGATGCAAAACACCTCCAAATCATTTGCAAGTACAAATAGACGCACATAAGGAGACCAAATTTAACATAAATGAGGTTTATGTTTTCTTTTTTAAGGCATCTATAGTATCTTCTTAATCACTTAACCTTCTAGTTATCATACAGAGTTCCCCTGATCCAGCTGTATTCTCTATCAGTCTGAGACTCTCTGTTGGAGCTCATTCCTCCAACAGAGAGTAAAATAGCAGAACACAGGCTCCTTAAACAAAGAAGTAAAGAACAGTAACTGAAGTAAATGTAATCAGTCACTTTCACTTTAAATTCACCACATAGTGGGTTGGGAGAGGTCAGTGGAATCATTAGGCCTATTTTAAGGGGGGTGAAGTCCCCTTTGAATATTCTTAAGCTCTCCTAAATAATTTGAGGTTGTTTTATTTTAAAAAAGTGCCACAGATTCAATGTTAAGGGTCCAGAATATGTGTTGAAATAAAACAAATCATATAACCTTGCATTATTTGATCATGAATCTGTCAGTTTCCCTCACTTCAATATCTTGTCCATTCCATTTGTTCGTGTAAAGAACACCCACATAGCTCAAAGCTGGGTTTGGTAATCAGATTTAGATATGCCTTTTGTCTGGTTAAAATGATCACTATGTTCTGATGGCAATCAATGCAAGATGTGTTCTTAAAAGAGAATGAAAAATAGCCATGGTCTACAGCAGGTGTAAACCATGGAAAACTAACCAATCATGTGATTCGGGCCAAATTTATTAAACCATTCAAATACAAAAAAATATATACTGCTGTTCTGCTCACTTTCTGTACATACATTTTGCTAGTGTGCACAGACCCTGATCCAAGATGGAGGCAGGGCACACAGCTGTGAGCACTAGCTAACTTTCCATTCTTGTTTTTTAACTTAGTGCTTACTGCTGAGTGAGACATGACTTGGCATAGTGCAAGTCGTGGCGTAGTGCCTTAGGCAGAGTCCTGAGGAGATACTGCATTCAAATTCATGCTAGTTTTCTGTGATTACCAACTGTAACAGTTGAAGTTGTGTGATGTACCTTTAAGAAAGACTGCAACGCCACCAGAGGGCGCGGTTGTTGTCTTTGTTTTCAGTCTGAGTGGCACTCTCGTTATGGACACATCCCTGACTCCGAGCGCCCGTACTCATATCCTACCACTGGACTCAACAGTGATGTATGGATTCGCACTCACTATTTTGTTTGTATGATGAAATAGTAGCCGTATAACCGGGCTTGGTAAGGTTATGTCTGCCTTTTTGTTAATAAACAAGAGCACTGTGAAGACCCCAAACCTGTGTGGCTGTGCACTTTTGGCTACGTTTACTAACTTCCAACACTCTCAAAACCTCACTAAATGCGGAAGTATGGATCCAGAACCATCACAGTTGGCGCGCGAACATCTTTTCCTTGGACCTTCCTGAATCATCCAGAGTCTACGAGCCATTCCCAGTACTCAGAAGGAGAGTAAACGCCGTTAGCGCTAGCTTACCGCATGCGTTGGCAACATCAAGGAGTCAGACGGACCACGTTTTGCTGCACGGAGGAGAGAGGGAGCCAGCCTGCTGGCGGGACTTTCCAGGGCATCATTGGATCTGCTGTGTGATCGTCTGTGGGTGTGCTTGAATAGAGAGTGAGTGGATCTGTAACTGCAGTTTTTTGCTTTGTTTCTGCTTTTGGGGGGTTAATATCTTTTTTGGGGTTTGTAAAGTTATTAAGAAAAAGTGGTTGAATAGTGGGGATATACCTGAGGTTTATTTGTAAAAAGAGGTAATTCTTTAAAATGCTATTGACAAATAAATGATATCTAATGTGCCTTCAAGGAAACTTTGATAACAATAACATGAACCTTTTCCTTTTTAAGGATGTTTTTGTGTCTGCTAAATAATATGAGCTCCTGAAGGATTTCATTGTTGTAAGAATATTTAGGATTAAACTATAGTTTTATGGGGACTTATGTATAAATATCATGAGCCTCTTCTAGAGCACGTTTGTAGGCTGCTATGAGCCTAATGTTTGTTGATGTTGAATGCTGAAAGTGAATTGTGACTCTGCTCTGGTCCCTGTGTGTGTGTGCGTGGGTGATGTTTACTGGTCGGGAGCTGAGAGGAGACTGAAGTCTCAGATACATTTAGTGGGAGGAACAAAGGGGGGTGTCCTGCAGCTGCGGTGAAATTTGACTCTTCCTACTCCACACAGAGGCAGGAGGATCAAACCTAACAGCTTAAATGTTTAGACTTTCTAGGAACAATCAGTAAAATTCAGCATAATAACATATTAAGAATATAATATGTCTAATAATTTGAAATATACTACTTTGCTAATGTGTTATGATTGTAATAGCCTTGCTGGAGTTTGGTTGAAAATATAAACAAACAACCAAAAAGTTGGCAATTGATACCCACATATTTCAACTAGTGCCGTCAGATGATTAAATAATAATAATAATAATAATAATCTAATTAATTACTGGATTTATGATTAATTACTCTAATTAATCACATTTTTATCTCATATCTGCTTAAAGTACCCAAATAAAGAATTTGAATTCTAGGATATTATAAAGTTGTAGTGCATGGCTAATCAAATGAGTACACTAAGAAGTGAAAATTTGTAAATCTACATTTTTATTGGTGACAGAATAAAACCAAAGTCAGGGCAACTTGTCCAGAAAATTCTAAACTCAATCAGGCAACTAAAATTACACTTTAAGTGTGTTTCATAAATCAAATTCAAAATAAGAAAAAGGTCGAGGACATCCAGCAAAACAATTAGGCCTGATGCATTATTAAAGAATTCAGTAACTATAGATAAATAAATTCAAAAATAAAATAAGACTAAGTTTTAAATATGCTTGGGTTCAAATATTGCTTGTTTGATATGATCTATGCTGCGTTTGGCTTAAATGTTGTAACAGTTGGACAAATTCAAATGATTGTGCGTGGTCAAAGCGTTGGGTGATACACAAGTGTCTTTGCTTTTGTCTTGAACGGTCTTGGGTTTTTTATTTTTCATTTTCATTCTTTATTTCATTCAGAAAATAAAATTCAATACAAATAAAATACAGTTCTCCACCATTTGAATGACAAGGAGCAGAAAGAAGAAAAATCTTATATAGTCTGCCCCTCTCTCACAAAATATTAACTGGACAATACAAATAAACAAGAGCCTTTTTACATTCACTTCTCACATTTTCAGAAAACAACGAAACAAACAAACAAGCAAAAAGATCACATATTCATTCATGTTTAGCCACTAAGCAAATATAGCAAAACATTTATAAAAACGTTTCCTTGTATTCGTGCAACATACTAGCTTTAATGCTTTTTTTAAAGACAAAATTTGATTTGGCTTCTTTACTTTCTTTGTTCAGATTATTCCATAAACTGATTCCTCTCACAGTAACGCAGCACTCCTTCAGTTTAGTTCTTTTTTAAATATTTCAAATCCTTTTAAATCATAACAACTTTCTCTTTTTTCAAATCGGTTCTGGATGTTGCTTGGTAAAATGTTTCTATGAGCTTATCATCTTCGTTTGGCAAATTTATTCTTCTTTAATAAATGAGTGGGGTTGTCGTATTTTATGGGTAACCTTTTGATTAAATAGAATTTATAAGGGGGATATAAGAGAATTAAAAATGCCAAAGTCAAAAATGGATGCTAAAATCTCAAAAACTATTACACCAGTTGAAGTGGTTCAAAAGAACAATCCCCTCATTAAAGGTATCGCAGAGATGTCCAAAAAATGGAGTAAGCGTTGGCCTGACATTGACCGGCCCTGGCCAGTGGAAGGGACTCTTAACCCAGACGTAGTTAAAACACTACAGGTGCTCGTGTCCACGTATAAACCAGGGCAAAAGAAGGGTAAGAAAGGACAAAAACACAAAGAGAAGAGGCAGACAGAACTTGGGATTCTGCAGTTATTTGAGCAAGAGGGGCAAAAATTGTTAAAAACTAAAAAAGATAGAAAAGAACAATGTGTTGCAGAAATACACAAAAACCTAAGGGAAACAGAAAAGCTAATGGGAAAAGTAAACGCACTTTTTTCGCATACCACTTCAAACAGGAGGCCTCCACCTTATGAGAGGGAAGTAAAATGTGCAGATGTCTGTCCCCAGCTCCCAGTGATTACACAGGATGGTAATTATCGCATCAAAGATGATGAGGAGCAAATAATAGAGACAGGGACATCTGAAACAACTATAAAGATGTATCCAAACTCTACAAGGAAAAAGAGAACGGCACATTCAGTAAACCGGGGTGGACAGAGGTACAGATGGATAGAGATGGAAGATGACAGTGAGAGTGAGCCGGATGAAGCTGTTGGGGGATATGACCCAGCAGTCAGGAGGGTGTTAGCTAAGGCAGAGAAAAAGGGATCTGGTAAGATGTGTCCAGTAATCATACGAGGACAAAATTTGGAGTATAAACCTCTACAAAGCACAGATATGTCAGACATTCTTGATAAATTACCTACACTTCAGGATGGAGCACATCCTTGGATCTCAAAGTTAGAAGAGGTTATGGTGGGATGTCAACCTGCTATGGGGGATATTAAGAGACTCTTAGCTAGCCTCTTAGGTGTCCCAGCTATGGAAGAGATTTTAAAAGGCCTGCCTTAACCGATATGTGAAAACTGCAGTGAATGACCCAGAACTCTTTGCTGCTAGCAGGGGTCGGATGTGGAAAGCACTGAAAGATACATTTTCAACAAATGTTCATCCAGACAATATTTTCATTGAGCCACTGGGACCACAGGAGAACCCGAGAGCTTATGTATCTAGGGCTCATCAAGTGTGGAGAAATGTGATGGGTAATGATCCAGATTTAAACCAAATTGAACAATCAATTTTGCGACTTAAAATACAAAAGAGGCTGCCCCAGCCAGTGAGAAGCAAATTGGCAGAAGTGGTTGGTCTTGGAAGCATGACAAAAGCTGTATACACAGATCATATCGCACATCATGTTGAGTTATATAGGAAAAAGGAGCATGATCGGAAAGAACAAGATCAGGAGGTCCTTAGAAAACTTAATCAAATACAGTTGGTGGATAGCAAGAAGGAGAGGACACAAGCTGTTGTCATGCAGAATCAATATCAAGCATACCAATCACCATCACATTCGCAGCTGACACCAGTAGATCCCACTATGCCTTATTCACAGCCAGTGTTTGAGCAGCCGCAGACATGGAGAGGAAGAGATGGAGGAAGAACTTTGGATCCAAATTACCAGCAGTCTTTGGAAGTCTGTTATGAGTGTGGACAGCAAGGCCACTATGCTTATGACTGTTACAGGTCAGGAGGGAATTAATAGGTTGTACTATCTATATCCAAGGGTGCAATGGTTCCTCCTTGCCACATCCCAAACCGAGCAGGTCCAATGCATGAGTGAGTTGTGGACTTGGGTGATATGATAAAACCAGGTAAATTGAAAAAATACATGCTAGTTTTAGTGGACTGATTTTTGCAACCAGACATAGGGAAGCTCAGTCTGATTCCAAGTTCTTGTGTCATGAGGTCAGAAGCAGATGTTCAAATTACTGATCAAATATCTTCAAATAATAGAGAAAGAGTTTGTGAATAAAATGGTGGGTGTGTAAAAAACGCAGCTGAAAATGAAAATGGGCTAATTCATGGTTACAAGACAAATTGGGACCTATGGGAGCTGTGTTAATTCAGATTCTACTCGCAGTTGTCATAGCACTGTGTGTGATGTTTTGTTTCTGCACACTGCTGCTAACCTTTGCAAAGGCTATGATATTGCAGTGGGTTGGGGTTGTGAGGGGACCAAGGTCAAATGGCACTCTTACAGCGTACTGATGATGACGGGGATGATATAGTTATTGAAAGTGAACTTTTTGACAAATATCCATTATAATGACCTATTTACTTTGATCTTTATTCCTGTTTTATTATATGTTTTTATAGAACAGCCTGTTATAAGGGAAATTTGATATCATGTTTTGAGTATTTTGATTATTCACAATAGATATTCAATGTTTTTAATTGTGTCCAAGTTTGCAAGATACTGGCTGGTGTTTTCTTTGTCCCTTTCAGAATGACACTGGAGGTGGTTGATCGCTCAGAGACCTCCAGATACTGAATGGACAATGAACTAACATGGACAAAACACAATGTGATCAAAAGGCCTAAACATGGACAATAAGACAACTGGACTCTCTAAGAGGACATCACGGCAAGGCAAAGGAGGGACCATCTGAAATTCCTTCTTAATGTGAATTTATCCAATGTTGATCTGTTAAAGTGTGTATTATGTGTGATATTGATGATGTTTGTTATGGGACTTCAGTTGTATTGTTTCTTTTTCCGGTTAGGGAAAATGGTGGTAGGCAGGGCGAGGTCCATTGACAGGTACGATGGGTCGACTAGCCTGTTTGTGGGCATCATTTCTGATTTTATTTACTGAAGTTTCCCACATATATATATATATATATATATATATATATATATATATATATATATATATATATATATATATATATACATATATATATATAGATATATAGATATATAGATATATGCATACAATCCACACATTTATCTTTTAAATTTATCATTTAAAATCCTTCTTTTCTTTGAATTAGCTGGAGTACTTAGTTGTGATCGCCTAGGCAGAGGGATCGTGAGAGAATTTTCCTGTCCAGATGGTTTGAAGGAATAAAGAAAGAAATGACTGCCTGACAGGTTTTTCGCTCTCACACTCCAATAATTCATTGAAATTATTTGCAAAAGGCAACTTCATTTCTGACATTTTTGGATTTTTACTTATAGATACGTATATAATCCTGTTTCGAGACTTTGTAGTCTCGAAGGGGGGAAATATGATGTATCTGATGTGAATGCTTTAAAGGGAAACAGGTGGCCTTGGAGGTGAGCTAATGATTAGACTGAATTTGGCCAGGTTCACTCAGGATGTAATGACTAGGATATGCAACAGAGAACATTCTTCACATTTTACTTCTTAAGAAAACCAAACTCCTGTGACTAGGTAAACAGCTGTGAATTTAAAATTGATACCTAAGGGGATGAACCCTGTGTCAAAGGTGAAAGGCCGTCACTTCAGGCTATCATGAGTCAACCTTTTGGGCCACTAGTCATTTATCTAAGATGCTCTGGTTCAAGGAGAGTCCACCCTGCATACGTGGCTCTGTGTACTTCAAAGAATGTTTCAAGGTATAAATGTTGTCCGTTGTCGCTGCTCAGAAGGTCTCATTTGGCTGAAACTTCTCGGGTATGTCCTGGAGTGCCCAATTCAGACGCCTGCTTGGTTTATTGACTTTGAAGACCCCCAAGATGACACTAACTTTGCAGCTTTCCCGAGACTGACTGTACCAAGACATGGAAGCTCTGACCTTGAACACAAAGTTAAAAGCGTACAGGCCACAGTCGACATGCTTCAGCAGTGCCTACATGAGTCTCTTGATCTACAGGGAAAACTTCTGGAACACTGGGACAGAGATGACAAGTTAGCTGCTACTAAGCCCCCTGATGACCCCCCAACCCCATCCCAGTAGCTACCTCAACCCCTCACTTTCCCACTCCTCTTACCGAGAAACCTCCATATTCTAATGCAGCATCGCAATCTCATGCTAAAGCCTCTGAGTATACAGACCACCAACAGTCAAACTCTCTCGACCTTGCTAATACGACCAGGGTCCTAGCAGCTGCTTTACACCAAGCTAAACTGGAGCCTCCTGTGTTTGCTGGAAACTGTGTGATCCACCCAGAGGACTGGCTGCAATCTGTTAGTACTTACAGGTCCTCTCTTGAACTGTCAGATGCTCAGATCCTTAGGGAGCTGCCATGCTTCCTGTCTGGAGAGGCAAAGAAATGGTTCAGTGTGCTCAATAGTCATGTTGTCAAATGGACAGATTTTTATGTGCTATTCAAAACGGTCTTCCTCCCCTCTGATAACCAAGAACGTGTGATGAGAGGCATCCTTGACCGTGTCCAGGGTCCTGAGGAGCCCCTACCCACATTTGTAGCCCACATGCTCGGTGAGTTCAAGAAACTGAGGAACCCCCTATCTGATATAGAGCAAATAAAACTGATCTGTAAGCATGCTCAAGAGAAATACAGAGTTGCGCTTCTTGGCACACACGTTGACTCAGTCATTGACCTGATGTTGAGAGCACATGAACTCCACTCTGTTCTTGGCCCCAGTACCATGCAACTTCCTTGTTCTCAGGTAAAGAGGATTAATGATGGTGGCACCCACTGCTTCAAATGCTCCATGCCAGGTTTTACATCCCGCATCTGCCCAACTGCTCCATTACCCAAAAGGGTCTCCAGAGTCCTCCCAAGTCCACACCTGAACCTCCGCAGACTGAGCTTCAAGGCCTGAGCTCCAACACTGATGGTGCGAGTACTGCTGAGGGTGGCTCAGCATCCAATTTGAGACCATCTAGTAGGAGGCAAGGGAAACTTCCAAGGGGGGAGGTCATTTCGCAGAGGCAACCCTCCCCCCAGGCACTGACTCCGCCTCCCCTACTTCCCCTACCTCCTGTTTCAGATGAGCAGCCTGTGTTCAATCATGTTGAGGATGGAACGTCTCTGTCTCCATGGAACACCCCATTTAGAGTCAAAGTGAACTTTAAAGGTGCAGCAATGGATGCCACACTTGACACAGGAGCCTCACTTTCAGCTGTGAGGGCGGACTTGATTTCAGTAAACAATCAAAGGAAACTAGTTACTACAGCCTGGTCAGGTTTGCCCCTTCTCCTTGCAAATAACACGTACTGTGACCCACTAGGAATCACCTGGCTTACCACTGGATTTATGGGCAAGCGTTTCTACCAGAGATTTGTGGTGATCCCTGAACTATCCTCCCCCGTTGTTTTGGGTATGGACTTTATGATACGTACCTCACTGACCATACATGTGCCTACCAGAACAGTGATAATGGACTACAATCAACCTTTCCCTGATGATCTTGAGGATGACAGGTAAGACACTTGTGACTTTGGATCTGGGACTATGATGTTTCTTTATGTTTCACCATCAGCCCTAAATGACAAAGTTGATGAAGCTAGCTTGGTGAAAGAATAGAAAGCTGAACTGTTAAGGTTGCTTGAGAACTACGCTGATATATTTGATGGTCACTTGGGCCTCACATCACTAGCTGAACATGTTATTGATACAAGAGATGCAAAGCCTGTCAACCTTCCTCCTTACCGCACTTCACCTGTAAAAAAGAAAGTCATCGAGGAACAGGTTCAGAAGCTGTTACAGGAAGGCATCATTGAGTCAGCATCAGGGCCATGGTCTGCTCCTGTTGTAATCGTGAACAGACCCCAACATGAGCCGAGGTTTTGTGTGGATTTTCAAGGTCTTAATCAACTGACTGTGAAGACTCATATCCACTGCCACGTGTGGACGAATCCCTTGACTTCCTGTCCAGAGGAAAGTTCATTTCCAATCTAGATCTTGCTCGAGGTTATTGGCATGTGGCTGTTGCTGAGGAGTCAAGACCAAAAACAGCCTTTGTCACACACTGCGAACTGTTCCAGTTCAGAGTCCTACCCTTCGGCCTCTGTAACGCTCCAGCGACTTTTCAGAGGCTTATGAACACAGTCCTGGCTGGCCTCATTTACAAGTCCTGCGCAGTTTACCTCGATGACATTGTTGTCGCCTCTCCAACCCTTGAACAGCACCTAGCAGATCTGGAGGAGGTCTTGGCAAGATTAAAATCAGCTGGCCTGTCCCTAAAACCAAGCAAATGCCATTTCTGCCTCAGTGAACTTACCCTCCTTGGTTATCGTGTCACTCCATCTGGCATATATCCTGATCCTGACAAAGTCACGGCTGTGATGGACTTTAAAGTTCCAACCTCTGCAAAGCACGTGCGACAGTTCCTTGGCCTGTCAGGTTACTATCAACACTTCATGAAGGATTACACTCATCATGCAGAGCCACTCTTCGCACTTACAAAAAAGGATGCACCTTTCAGCTGGGACAGCACATGTCAGGCAGCCTTGGACCTGTTGAAAAAATGCATCACTTCTGCACCTGTTCTAAGGTTCCCCAACTTTGAGCATCCCTTCTTCACTCACACTAATGCGTGTGATGCTGGACTTGGTGCTGCACTAATGCAGAAAGATGATGAAGGCAAAGATGTTGCTGTAGCATATGCTAGCCGTGCGCTACACAAGTCCGAAAAACCATGCTCCACCCCTGAAAATGACTGCTTGGCTGTCATTTGGGCCTTGGAGCACTTCAGGCCATACATAGAAGGTTTACATGTCACCATTTACTCTGATCACAGTAGCCTGAGGTGGCTGATGTCTTGCCCAAATCCATCTGGCAGGCTTGCCAGATGGTCCCTTCGTCTCCAAGACTTTGACTTCAGCATTGTTCACAAACCTGGTGAGCGTAACAAAGTGCCTGATGCACTCTCACGCAATCCTCTCCCAGCTACAGATGCTTCAATGGATCTCTTACCTGCTCATGCTATCATTGGCAGCCTTGATCTTCGCACCTTGCCTTTGGTAGTGTTGGCAGATCACTCACATATACAACAGCTGCAGCTGGATGACCCCGTTACTGAGGATTTGCTCCGTAAATTGGAGGAAAGCAGCCAGAATATGGACAATAATGATCTCTCTCAGTATGCTGCTCTGGATGGACTGCTCTACTTTCACGACCCAAAAACTAAATGTGGTCTGCATCCACTCAAACAAATGAAGCTCTATGCCCCCACTGCCATCCGTGGTACTCTGCTGAAGTATTATCACGACCACCCAACAGCTGGACACCTGGGTGCTTCAAAAACAGTGGCTCGCCTGAGACTCAGGTTCTTCTTGCCAAGCATGGCCTCTGATGTCAAGAGATATGTGGTCTCTTGTTCAGTGTGCCAGACCACTGAGCCAAGTCAAAGAAAGCCAGCTGGCCTCATGGTCCCCATTCAACCACAGAGACCATGGGAGTACACCGGCGTGGACTATGTTGGACCCCTGCCATGCACATCAAGTGGTAATGCCTACATCATTGTCTTTGTGGATTACTTTTCAAAATGGATCGAAGTCAGTGCAGTGAGAGAGGCTACAGCACAAGTTGCAGCCAACAAGTTCATCAGTGATGTCTTTGCTCGACATGGTGCCCCCTCATTTCTCATCTCTGACAGAGGGACACCATTTGTGAGTGAACTCTTTGAGCATGTTTCAACACTAGGGACTGAGCACAGACTTACAACCGCTTATCATCCACAAACAAAAGCCACTGAACAAGTGAATCGAACTCTCAAAACAGCCATGCGTGCCAATGGGGGAGACAAACATACTGCATGGGACCAGTACATTCCCCAGATTTGTTTTGCACTGCGCACGGCACATCATGAAAGCACAGGTCTAAGCCCCTCCATGATGTTGTATGGGCAAGAAGTAAACACTCCCCTTGACCTGGTCACTCAACCCTCCAGTGATGGTGTTGATGACCCCGGTGTCCCCTATCCTGAAAGCCTGAAAACCTCACTTCAGGAAGCACATGACCACGCTCGAGCTGTGCTGAATGAGAACCACAAACGTCAAAAACACTACTACGATCTGAGACGCCGTCATGCCTCCTACAACATTGGAGACCTTGTTAGAGCTAAATCCCACCCCAGATCAAATGCACTGACCAATTTTCCTGCAAAGTTAGCCCCACTTTACACTGGCCCCTACCGCATCTCCCAGAAGTTGTCTGATGTGAACTACAGACTCTCCAGAAATGACACAGGAGCAGATGCAGGGGTTTTCCATGTAGTGAATCTACTGCCATTTCATACATGGGACACAGCCTCTCTGCGTGGATGTACAAGTCATGTGCCTGCTGATTGCCAGAGCTCTGAGTTTGTGGACAATGTCCTGCCCCCTGACCTGAATGTCCCAGAGCCAAGCAGTTCGAGCATCACCGTCCCTGAGGCCTCAGACATCCCCTTGTCTCTCCCTGATGATGAAAATGACTGGAACACTGACTCTAATAGAACTCACTCCACACCGACTTCAGCGACTGACGCTGCCACAATGACTCATGACTCCCAAACCCAAAACTCACCTTTGACTGACATGGTTGCTGTACCTGCTGAACCCTACAACTTGAGACCAAGACATGCCCCCAGAGTGACCTCTGGATGGTCAGACACCAGATGGACTAATGCTTTCCACACTGACAGACTTGACTTGAAGTAATGCTTTTGAGGTGTGTTTTCATATTCAACAACAGCATTACTGATATTGTTGTTATGCAACCTACTAAAGAGTTAGTGAATGTTGTTTTATTTTCAACCTGTTTCATGGTATTGAAACAGTTAAGGACTTGTTTCATTTAAGAGTCACTTGTTAAGAAAAACATGGGAAATTCACTATGCTGTTTGTTTGTTTGAGTTTTTCATTTTGCTTATAACATTTTTATGAACGTGCACATTATTCAGTTCTGACATGTATGCCGGATACTGTGTTGCTTAACAGATTGCAACCCTGTTTGGTTCGGACATCTTAAATACTTTAGCATGTATGGGAGTATTTTAAGTATGGACTGTCTCAGAGCGTACGGCTGAGGTCAGCCTTTGTCTTACCAGGGGGGGAATATGTAACAGTTGAGGTTGTGTGATGTACCTTTAAGAAAGACTGTACAACGCCACCAGAGGGCGCGGTTGTCATCTTTGTTTTCAGTCTGAGTGGCACTCTCGTTATGGACGCATCCCTGACTCCGAGCGCCCGTACTCATATCCTACCACTGGACTCAAAAGTGATGTATGGATTTGCACTCACTATTTTGTTTGTATGATGAAATAGTTGCCGTATAACCGGGCTTGGTAAGGTTATGTCTGCCTTTTTGTTAATAAACCTGTAAACCTGTGTGGCTGTGCACTTTTGGCTATGTTTACTAACTTCCAACACTCTCAAAACCTCACTAAATGCGGAAGTATGGATCCAGAACTATAACACAACCATGCCTTTAAAATCCAGTCCTCGTTTTTCCAGCAGCCTTTCTTGCACTCTCAGTACATACAGTGTGTGCATGTACTAGCTTTGAAGCACACAGAGCAGACTGCAACAGCCTTAATCCATCAATCAAGAATGGTCACTTATTTATTTTTTAAAGAAAGTATTCCTCACTGCTGGTAGGAACAATTAGCTCCACCCCCCAGCTAACAGCAGTTGGTCCATGCTACTGTTTGACATATCAAAGCCTTCTGTCCCATCTTAAACAGGGGACATCTCTGTGCATGTCTTATATAATAATAAAGTGAATAACATACAATATATATGATAAATTGAAGGTCCTGGCTATTTTAAGTGTTAGAAGTGCAGTCTTTTTTATCATAGTTTTGACTTTGGGATGACTTCCTTCTGGGGTATCAGCTGTGGTCCCACATGGATTCACACTTCAAGTATACTTGAAGTTTACTTTTTTAGATATTTTAGTTTATATACTTACGAGTAGTATAGTGAACTAGATCATTTCCGCGGAAATCTTACTTGGGGGGAGGGCAGCTGCTGGGAAACTTTCATCACAATCCAGCTGGTGGCAGCCTGCAGCTTCACAATGATGGTGAAATAGTTAGGTAACACAGTCGAGATGGCAGAAGATTTTTTTGATGTGCTTTAGTCGTGTGTGTGGCCTTATTAGCTGATGCCCATCACCTGGCACCTGATTGTTAACTTTCCTCGTGATATACCTGGTTGTTAGCCTTGCAGAGCAGATTGACCGGCCTTATTCTGAAATCATGTATATTTGTCCTGCCAGCCTCCGTTGTCCAATGGCTTCACTTAGCTAAGTGCTTTATGGCCCAATCATGGAAGAGAGGCAGGAGCAGTGGGAGCAGCGGACGTGATGACAACAGGAAGTGACTGCATATTTGAAAATAATGGCATGTCAGTTAGCCTGTGGTTAATTGAATTGAATTGATTTGATTTATTTCAGTCATGTCAGCAGACTTATTCAGCATCACACATTGTCAATAGATGATCACATTGTACATGTCCGAAAGGGAAGACGGAAGAAGCAAAGCTTATCTAGTCCCTTCCCTATTTCCTCAATATTTAGTCTCCTCTTTTTCACATATCATCAGATTATTGTAAATTTTTATTCCATTTACAGAAATATGACATAATTCTTGACTGTCTTTTAGTGTCCATATGTGACCTTTAATGTCCAATCCTATTTTCGAAGTACGGCATAATTCATCAGTGTCTTTTTAAAGTTACTGTATAGCATTTTGATTGTCCAGAGTTCCCGATTTTGTTTAGTTCCCTTTTGGATTTTTTTTTGTGTCAGTCCCAGTTAGTGATGTGGAGGTGGTGTGTCCGCGTTGTTTTTCTTTTTTCAGGATTTCAAAAATGTGTTAAACGTGTGACTCGCCGTCACTCTCCTCTTCACCCAGGCATGCTCCTGCACTGTAGTCCCGGGCTCTGCTGCAGTTTTCAGCCATGATTGTCACCAAACACATCCTCACATCACATTTCTTAGTTAACTGAAGTCATATTTAGGCAAAACAATACAGCTGGGGCAATGACACTGTGAAATAGTTAGGTAACACTGTAGAGAAGGCAATTGACTTTAATTATGAGTTTTGGTCATGTGTGGCCTGAGTAGCTGATTTCCATCACCTGGCACCTGACCTTTAGCTGTCTTCTTGCAATTGAGATACCTGGTTCCCCTCCCTTACAGACTGATGTCTCCATTCATTTTATAAGTGGGGGTCCTGTCAAAACTGAGATCCCATGTCCTTAGTTCACACACATACACGCATGCATGCATCCTTTGCGCGCAGTTAAAATAGGGACACACACTATATGTTTATCGGTGGAGATTCTGTGAAGATCAGTTCTCCTTAAATTCATGAATAAACACACACACACTGACATGCGTGCTTTGACTTGACATTTGACTTGACGTTACTGAAAAAGATCTTGTCCCTTTCATGAGGGTTTGACAGTAGTATTGTAACACAGTGTCATCTGACCAACAAGAACACATTTCATTTTAATGATATCAGGCCAGACAGCTTTAACAGTTTATTTAACTAAAAATATATATAATATATATATAATATATAAGTACTTTTAAGTGTCATTCAAGTCTATAAATAGTATGATGCAATTGATATGCTCAGCAAAGCTATGCTTAATAACAAGTTAACTAGTAAAAGAGCAAAAATGTATCTTTTTGTTCACAGAAATGTACCTAAATTAAACACAATCAAACACATGTCACAGTATAGATAACTGCTTCTGCAAGTGGCTGTTTTTTCCACTCACTTAAGGTTGTGCAGTTGACGCCTCTACAAAAAAATAAGCTCCAATTCTGACGCTTCTGAACCCTGTCAGTGGATGGAATTGATCAGGGAATTGATTAGCAGAAAGACTCATGATATTGATTCTTTGATGGAACTGTTAATGATTGTCAGCTGGAATTGGCTTTCGATTTCCATCCCAAAGCTTGTATTATCTAAATTTTAGACAATACAAGCTTTCATACAGGCTATGAGAAAGAAGAGATGCTCAGCCCTGGAGCAGAGATGATGGGGTCCTGGTAAATCCAAAATGTTCAATAGGATTTAGATCAGGGCTCACAAAAGTGTACTTGTGGTATACTTGAAAGTGTACTTTGTAAACTTGAAAATTACCTTGCCAAGGTCAAACTTAAAGTAAACTTCTATAAAATTATATTATTTTATAGTATTCAGTATTTTCTTAATAATGTTGTAAACATACACCTACTGTTGACCTATTTTGTACTGTATTTTTAAAAAACAGACTGAGATAGTAATGATAAATCTTTTTTGAATCTTCGTTAGCTATTTATGAAATGTTGCATTCAAGCTACGTTTTTTGACATCCTGTGCATCTCCTGCATATCCGTTTTCCTCTTTATTCTATTAGTCTATCCTATTTAACTGGGTAAAATAAGTTTCAGATTTACTGCTCCCACGGACTGGAATCTGCCACAAGAAAAACTGGTTCTTGCAGAGCTTAATCTCTTTAAATCTTTTAAAGTTCATGTTAAAGGCACTGGAGGAAGAAAAGGCAGGCTGTAGATGCTCTGACTGATAGTTTTCTACTCTGTGACTCTGACATGATTGGCTGATATGTTTGCTTCTATGTTTAACTGTTTTATGTAACTTCGCAAATGTGCTGCTGCCTGTCTTGTTGAGGACACTTGAGGAAATGTGATTTTTCATCTTATTGAGATTATTCCATTTAAAGTTCACAAAGTTCATTGTTGTTGTTATATATTTGAAATCAGTAACAAGATGGGCTGACCAGAATGGACCAAGGAGGACTTTTTTGTAGATTTTCAGTGTCAACAATGTCAAACACATGTCACAGCATAGATAACTGCCTCTGCAAATGGCTGTTTTTTCCACTCACTTAAGGTTGTGCAGTTGACGCCTTTAGAAAAGAATAAGCTACAATTCTGACGCTTCTGAACCCTGTCAGTGGATGGAATTGATAAGGGAATTGATTAGCAGAAAGACTCGTGATATTGATTCTTTAATGGAACTGTTAATGATTGTCAGCTGGAATTGGCTTTCGATTTCCATCCCTAATTTAGACAATACAAGCTTTCATATAGGCTATGAGAAAGGTGAGATGCTCAGCCCTGGAACAGAGATGATGGGGTCCTGGTAAATCCAAAATGTTCAATAGGATTTAGATCAGGGATCATAGAAGGCCACTTCAGAATAGTCCAATGTTTTGTTCTGAGCCATTCTTGGGTGTTTTTAGATGTGTGTTTTGGCTCATTATCCAGTTGGAGGACCCATGACCTGTGACTGAGACCAAGCTTTCTGAGACTGGGCAGCACGTTTAGCTCCAGAATATCTTGATAGTCTTGAGATTTGATTTCACTCTGCACAGATTCAAGACACCCTGTGCCACATGTGGCAAAGCAGCCCCAGAACATAACTGAGCCTCCTCCATGTTTCACAGCAGGTGCAGTGTTCTTTTCTTTGTATGCTTCATTTTTGGGTCTGTGAATGCAGACCTGATGTGACTTACTAAAAACTCCAGTTTAATCGGGGGAGGAAATTGTCCCAGAAGCTTTGTGACTTGTCAGTATGGATTTTTGCAAAATCCAGTCTCATCTTTTCATTGTTTATCTTTCAACAGTGGTTTCTTCCTTGGTCATCTTTCATTAAGTCCACTTAACCTCAAACAGTGACAGACGGTCCAATCTGATACTGATGTACCTTGACCTTGGAGTTCACCTCTAATCTCTTTGGAAGTTGTTCTGGGCTATTTCGTCACCTTTTTTACTATCAGTCACTTCAATTTGTTACCAATTTTCCTCCTGCAGCCACGTCCAGGGAGGTTGGCTTCAGTCCTGTGGACCTTAAACTTCTGAATAATGTGTGCAGCTGTAGTCACAGGAACATCAAGCTGCTTGGAGATAGTCTTATAGTCTTTACCTTTAACATGCTTGTCTATCATTTTATTTCTAATCTCCTGAGACAGCTCTCTCCTTAGCTTTCTGTGCTCCATGTTCAGTGTGGTACACACCATGAATCCAAACAGCACAGTGACCACTTTTCAGCCTTTAAATAGGCAGACTGACTGATTACAAGCTTGAAGACACCTGTGATGATAATTACAGGACAGACCTTCATCTGACGTGTCCTTATGGTCAGATGATTTTCAATCTTTTCTCTGGGTGCCATCATTTCTGTCCAGGCCAGTTTCATTAGTTTGTTTTTAAAATAATTCTGTTGAACCACAATTCAAAAGCCATGTCAGATTTTCATTTGTCAATTATTCAGTAATATTCATTTATTTATACTTTTGTCAGTTTGAAGTTATTTCAGTGGCCATTGTGTTTGGCAACTGAAAGGGTACCAACAATTTTGTCCCCGTCTGTATGTCCCAAAGTGATTAGGATTTGGGTTTGTAATGTGCCGATTCCTTCTGTAGCTACAGGGGTGTATAATACTAAACTAAAATGTAGCTCTGCATTTTAAATTACACAAAGACAGAGGGGAAATGAAAGCTTTCTGTGTTGAAAGAAAAAGTTTGCATAGATTGATAGAAACCTTATTGTGTGTCACAAGTGACAGAAATTCCTCTTTGACAGGCTTGTTCAACATTTAAAGGATAACATTAGAAAACTGCACTCAGGGTTCGTGGTGTTATTGTAGAAGTTTTATCAACAAAAACAAGACAAAAAGGAAAGTGAAAGCATTTTTGTTGACTTTAAAAACTGATAAAATATTTCTGAGGCCCATTTCCTTGAAGACTGCCCAGGTAAGAGGACCATTTTGTATTTCTGGTTAACGTACGATCTTTGCTGTGCACTTTGAGTATCTGTTGACACCTGACTGGATAGGTGGCAAATAATTATGAAATTAATTCAGAGTTTGGACTGTATTGTACCATTGCTTATCACAGGATATTATTATCCATAATTATCTTCAATAATTTTTATTGAAGATATTCTCCAGATATGGGGGGGAAAGGATCCAAACCTGAGAAACCAAAATGTGAGTTTGTTTTTCGGTTCATCTGTCACTCTCAGTAAACATTTTGTCATTCAGTGTTGGAATTTGTTGATTCTCTGTTGTTTTATTTTTCACTTGAGCTTTTGTGCATCTATTCTCTGACAAGACTTCAGATCTGAAGAACCAATGTGTAAGTTTGTTTTATGTTTGTTTGTTGCTCTCAGAACACAGTTTGTTGTCATTCAATTTTAAAGTTTGTTGATTCACTGTCAGTTTTTGTTCTCATCTGAACTTCTGTTGTTCTATTCTCCAACAAGACTGCAAACCTGTGGAACCACAACGTAAGATTATCTTTCTATTTCTTGCTCTCAGAACACATTTTGTCATTCAATGTTAAATTTGTTGATTCACTATTTTCATTTTATTTTTCACCTGAGCTTTTGTGGTTCTGTTGTCTGACCAGAATCTAAACCTGAAGAACCAAAACGTACGTTGGTTTTTTTGTTTTTTTTTTGTTTTGTTTTTTTGGCTTTCAGAGCACATTTTTTTCTTGTTCAATATTAAAATGAGTTGATTCACTGTTGTCATTTTTGTTCTCACCTGAATTTGTGTTTTCTGTCAGTTCTCCTCAGGCCTTGGAGGGAAATAAACTGGGTGTAAGTGTGACAGATAATATTCACCTTTTTTCTGATTTTCTGTGATGAATGACTTCAGGATTTATTTTGTTATCTTTTAAACAGCGACAAGCAAAATGTCCTGCAGTCTGTGAAGAACTACAAACCTCTGACTGAGGGCCAAATCATCAGGATTCTGCTTCACGGTCCGGAAGGAGCAGGAAAATCCAGTTTCATCAACTCCGTCCAAAGTGTCCTGCGTGGCAGGATGTACGCACAAGCACTGACAGCAAACATCAGTGGAGGCTCTTTTACTAAAGAGGTACGAAGACGCCTGTTCTGATTAGTCTCATTTTTAATTTAATAGCAAAAATCTCGATTCATGCTAGTTTTCTGCTATGATTGCCAACCCTGCCTTTAATGTTTGATAAATAATCATCATCAGTGTTCTGTACTTAATTTTAACTTAACATTTTAGCATATTTGGTCTTTTTTAAAAGACCAAATATGCTAAAAGGATAAAATTATCTTAAAAATTACATTAGATTTAATGTTGAAGTAAATTTCATAACTGATAAATTATTAAAAAGTATAAAATGTACACTTAACAATTTGCACATATGAAGTTCTTCTTATAATGTAATACTATAAACATGTGATCAAGTAAGTTTAGTGATTAAGTTAATTCCTAATCTGTTTTTACTCGATATCATCTCCTACGGTAAAACTAATCATGAAAAACTGATCGTATTATAAAGTTGGTCAATAAATTATATATACTTGATGAATTATTGTGTTACAAGGTAAGCTATTGTCAAAATATAATAAAACAGGAAGGACAACGACAAGTTTGTTAAAGAGGAATAAAAGCACAGATCTGTCCATTTTTTAATTAATCAGATCACAAATAATTTAACTCAGCTGAAGTGCTTGTAGTATGGAAGTATTCATTTGCATGCGCCATCTGTTATCAGCTGCTCTCCCACGCTCCAGATCGTGAGATGTTTCAATGGCGGATTCTTGATACCAGACTGTGATCATCATTGTTTATTGCCAGGTCGTTACAACTAGACATAGATATGTTTGGATGCTGGGTTAGTGAATAAATGAGAGTATCGGTTGAGTGAGTGTTTCAGTCTCCATGCTGTCTCTCACTAGTCACACACTGGTCACTTGGCATTTGAGGGATACCTATATAGTGTTTGACATTCTCTACATGGTTGTGTCTGTGTGTCTGTTCTCTATACATGGTCAAGATATTTCTGGTCACCATCTGGGGATTTCTTCTATTCTCAACATAGTTAGTTCATACACACATAACTTTATATATGGACAAAATAATCATAGATGTTACATGATTTGGTCCATGACTACAAAAAAAAAAAAAACACTGGCACTTCTTCTGCACTAGATGGCAGCACCTGTGGCCAATTGACTTGAAGCACTTTGTAGACTAAATTGATTGATACATGAGTAAATGATACATGATTTGAAATGATACATGACTTAAAATTCATGCTATCATGAGGTCATCCATCTCATGCAAGAAGTGTAGCATCAGAAAAAGCTCTAAAACATTGTTGCAGAGATCCTTCAAGGTATGCTGGGCAGAGGCATCGTGTTATACAATAATTTGTATCGCATACTGGTCTCCTGATTTTTAAACTCTAGTTCAGTTCCTGGTGACTTTATTCTCATATCAGCCATCGCAAAAACAGACATTCAGCTCAGACAGATCTGACCTTGAGAAAAGCCACAGGTAGCATAACACACCTCTAAATATGGTATTATTCTGTCACTTGTGAATGTAAGCTTGTTTTTTTTTTATAACTCTTTTTATTGATTTTCTCGACACAGTACAAATAAAATCATTTCTTTGTTACAAGAGAGTTTCAGTGCGATCACAGAGTGAAAGAAGCAGAAATAAATGGTTAACATCATCATCACATATAAAACAATATTTGTAAGGTCCCTTTAACTATCCCCCTCCCCTTTCTCACCCCAATCCCACCCTAACCCTGTGCTGGTCACAATCTCACTCATACACACACACACACACACACACACACACACACACACACACACACACACACACACACACACACACACACACACACACACACACACACACACACACACACACAAAAAGATTAGGACAAAAGATTAAATGATAAGAAAAACAAAAAGTTCCTCAAGTAGTGTTATTATCATCCTCAGGGAGCAGATCGAGATTATCCACATACTCCATAAAAGGTTTCCAGATTTCATAAAAAGTCTTAAGGGACCCCTTTAATGAGTAACGCTGTAAGCTTCTTTTAATTAAACCGTGTGTGTGTGTGTGTAACCCAGGAAAAATCTTGACTCCCTCCAAACTACTAATAACACACATTAAGATATAAAAAGCGGATGTTTTAACCTTTAGCTTTCAAAACATTTACAATTGTATTGATGTATAATAACTCTTGATATACTGAATAAACCATGACACAGTTAACTTTTATTAACTTTTTAATTAGATTAGATTAAATTGAACTTTTTTTTTATTATTTAACCTCAATTTACCAGGAAAAACATCACTGAGATTAAAAATCTCTTTTCCAAAACTGTCCTGGCCCAGACAGCAGCACATTCAACAGTTTTTACACAAATTTATTAATCCCTTTTGGGAATGTCCCTTAGGGAAAATATCAATGATAATATTAATATAAAATGCTAATGCTAATTGAATTCTCATGGTTTAAATTTTAATGGCTATTTATCAATCAATCCATCAATCTTTATTTGTATAGCTCCAATTCACAACAATTGTTATCTCAAGACACTTTACAATAGAGCATAAAGCTCTTCATTTTATGGATACACATATATGCACAGATACATATATACATATAAAGATACACATATACATATATATCCAAATATATACATCCAACACCCAACATGAATCCAAATAGCCAATCATGGATCCCTCCATCATGGCTCAAGAAAAAACCTTCTGTTAAGCAGCAGGAAATCTTGAATGTGGATCCCAGTCTCATGATGAACAGCAAATCCACACGATGCTGTGTCGGGTGTGAGGGCAAAAGAAGGGAGGTAAGAGGAGACAAGTGGACTAGAATAAGACCTAAAGTTAGGGACAGATCCATGAACCATAGACCTGTCGTCTGATTTATTAGAGGTTAGCCTCTTGAGATGCTACATCTCATTTTCAGGAGGGTCCTCATGTCTGAATGTTTGTGGTGATCATTTTATAGAAGTATAATCTTAGATTTTCTTACTGAAAATAAGAATTTATGGTAGTGACGAACTCATGGGTGCCCAGACCACAAGTGCATCCCAACCATATTTGTCTCCATTAAATATAAATGTGTTAAAGGCCTCTTGAGATGTGACATCCCATTTTCAAGAGGGAC
Source organism: Scarus forsteni (assembly GCA_036419115.1). Lineage (NCBI taxonomy): Eukaryota > Metazoa > Chordata > Actinopteri > Labriformes > Labridae > Scarus > Scarus forsteni. Next base: position 200,715 of record JAZDUH010000264.1, read on the forward strand.
CTCCTGTCTGAGGTTGTGAGGTGCTAAAAATAGATACTATAGATGTATTGATAATGGATAGGGAGTTCAGGCTAATATCTACATTATTAGCTCTAATGATAATGGGAATGGAAGGTTCCTAATGAAATGGCCAACTATATGTCAGCAGCAGGCAGTCTCCACCACTCTCTAATAATGCATTGCAAAAAATCTTAATCTGGGAATTTTTGAATATTGTAAACAGAAGTCATTCACTCTTCTAGAATCAAGTTTAAGACCTACAGGTGAAAAGGGAGTGAATATTAATTTTTAACTGCCTGATGTTCAGCCCATCATGACTTGCTATGTGCCTTTGCAGTAAAGTTTTTTTCAGTTTGCATTAAGTCACCATGAGGTTCAGGACTCTGAGCACAGCTGGTACCTACACCAGGACAAAGTCCAGCTCCTGAACAGGGTTCTGCACTGACTCTCAGTCCTTTAGACCCAGAGGCAGATTTCTGTGCTCAGTATCATGAGGAGAAGAGAATCAAGTATTTTATCAAGCTGCATGACCTGGTCTGTTCTTCATTTGTCTATCTCAGTACACAACCTACAAGATTCAAAAAACAGAAGACAAGAACACCTTTTACCCTTTTGTCTTCAACGACATCATGGGCCTGAGCCAGGTCCCCAGGGTCCTCGTGGACGATGTGAAACTGGCTCTGAAGGGACACGTGAAGGAAGGATACAAGGTAGAGAATCTTAACTGTTATTATTCCTATGAAAAGTTTAGTTTGATATACTGAATAATATTTACAATAAACCATCGAACAGTTGTCTTTGAAATGGATTCATGTTTTATTTTTCAGTTTAATCCTGTATCCAAACTGTCAGAGAATGATCCAGGCTACTTCAAATCTCCAACGGTCAGCAACAGAGTTCACGTCCTGGTTTGTGTGTTTCCTGCTGACATGTGTTTTCGGGCGACACAGGAGATTCTGGAAAAGATTCGGGTTATTAGGGACGAAGCCAGCCACCTCAGTAAGAACAGAAATCTCAGGTATTTTTTTCTGTTCTGTTTCTGAAGCTCCAAACAGCTTCTCAGTTCTGTGCTTGTTCACCTGTCAGAAATCCCTCAAGTTGTGATTCTGACCAAGATCGATGAGGCCCATCCTGAAATCAAAGAAGATCTTAAAAATGTCTACAAGGTTATTAAACTGAAACAACAGGTAAGTTTATCAAGGGATTGCTCAGTTTTTCAGGTGGGGTTGCTCGAGGCATATGGCATTTATTAATGATTTTAAAACCAAAGACCTTGACCGTCTTTGTTCCTTGTGGGATGCTAGAGGTCTTTTAGCAGTCATTAGTGCAACTGAAATATTTTAAATGTCAGGATTACAGTATATCAAAAATATGTGTTTTTTATGGTGTTATGTCCCCGGTCTAGGGGAACCCTGAACATAACATGCAGAGCCCCCTCTGCTTGCCCAGTCCCAACAAAGGCCAAAAAAACAGTTTTTCAATTCACAAAATCAGTTTTTATTAACTGACTGAGAGCAATGCCCAAAACAACAAACAGAACATTCTAATAACTCTAATCTTACCTGTGGGAAAAGAAAAACCATGAGAAACAAATTACAGATCTCTTACCTAACTATACTCTACGAAAAAACAGGAGAAAAAGTTATTAAAAGAAAGAGGGCTTCTCCCTTTCACTAATTTGCCTTTTTGGCTTCATGCAAAAATATATCACACAGAGTCACACAAAGATACAATTTGCTCTACGGCGTCACAGAGATGATTTGCGGCGGACCGTGGCTCTTTGTTTGGAGAGGCAAGTCAGAGAGAGAGGGCGGGGCTTCCACCGGCTTCTTAAGATGCAGATGTCCGTTGTCCTCCAATCGCAGCTCTCTCCCAATCCCGTCCTCCAGCAGAGCACCAATCAACACTCCGGACCTTGGAGCCAATCCTGAATCTCCACCTGTGCAGTTCACTCACACACGCACTCACACACAGTGGAGAGAGACAACTAACAACGAAACAATAAAAATAAATACATGACAGAGGGTCATGACAATGGGAATCAGTGGAACCAAGTCGGACACGAAGTCAAAGAGTGCACGCTTGGTGCATATTTCCTATTCTATACAACTCACAATAGTGGGACCATGGAATTTTAAAAATAGAACATAAAGAAACACCCAAGTATCATATAATTTGCATTTAAACAGATCGAGAAACTTAGGTTTAAAAAAAGAAAAAAATGAATTTTTCCAATTTGGCTCCCAAGGTGCCTCAACGATTTTAGGTGCAACTTGGACTTACAAAACCTTGCAGTCCTGAATCTAAGTGCTGCTTTTGGTACAGTAGAAGAATTGATTCTTTTAAATAGATTAAGACACCCAGTGGGCCTCTCTGGTATTGCCTTCCAGTGGTTCAGTTCTCATGTCACAGATAGAAAGTTTCTTCCAAGTTTGGACACATGCTCTTCAAGGACTCAACTCATCTTTATTTATAAAGCACTTTAAAAACAACCACAGCTGAAACAAAGTGCTGTACACAAAAAGACAAAACAAAACAGAGAGAAATTAATTGAAAACAATGGATAAAATAAAGCAGATATAAATACTAAAACAACCCATAAAGGATTCCCAAAGCTCAAACACAGACTTGCAGCGAGGCATCTTTCCAGCATTATGGGCCCCGTCTGGGGGACAGCCTACCAGAGGACTAAGGGCTGCAGAGAATGTTCATATTTTTAAAAGTAGGCTCAAGACCCACCTATTTAATTTGACTTTTAACGAATGTCGTATTTTTATTTTAATCTATAATTTTATTTTATTTATGTATATATCTTAGCCCTTTTTTATGTGCACTTTAAGTTACATATGTTGTAGGAAAAGTGCTATATAAATAAACTTGACTAGACTTTTTACTTATTTGATTTCTATAAATTTCGTATGATATTTTAGACATTTATTAGTAATACATTTAACTTACATGGTGGGCATCGTCTTGGCCGGGTGGGGGTCTGCAGCACTGTATTTCTGCGGTGGGCCCCTCGCTAGACCTGTAGCGAGGAGGCATCCTGGCTCTGAGCTGTGGGTGTCACCCAGTGCAGTCAGCCTCCTGGCGTTTCATGACCTGGCTCCTCTTACTCAGCAACACATTTTAACATCACGCCTTTTAAGTCATGTGTGCATGTGTGTGTATGTGTGTGTGTATGTGCTGGTGTGGAGTTTGAATGGGGTGGTGGAGGGATGGTGATTGGTGGATTGAGACTGATTTAATATGTATCACACTTTGTACTGCATTTTTCATGTATGAAAAGTACTTAATACATAGTGTTTGATTTGATTAGCATAGATGCTAAAAGCTTCAGCAGTAGCTTTATCAGATTGTAACCACGTCTTTTCTAAATCATAAACAAATTTTTAAAAATTACAATCTTCTCTATGGTCAGGCTATTTTACGCTCCAGATCTGACACGTTTTGAAAAGTTTGTTTCGTTTTGTTCCATTTTGTTTGTTTGTTTTTTGTTTGTTTGTTTGTTTGTTTTTTGTTTGTTTGTTTGTTTTTGGCTGTGTACAGCATCATCTTATTGGCCCATTATCAGTGTCGATTTATGAAATAATTGTCCAATCAACTTGTGGATTTTGTCTGTCGTACACAAATCTGACACATGGGTCATTATAACTGTTGAAGTCTGAACTCTAAATCACAGCAGCTGTTCTCAATCTTGCAGAGTTTCTGTACACTTTTGTTTGTTTCTGACTTTTAATGTAGATGGAGAAGTTCAGCATAGAGGTGGGAATCCCAATGAACTACATCTTCCCCATCAAGAACTACTCTGAAGAAATCAAACTCAATGATGCCACTGATTCATTGATCCTGAGCGCACTGAGCAACATCATCAACTTTGGAGAAGACCACCTCAATTTCAGTGAGATTCAGTCTCGACGTGACTAAACTACAGCTTAAAAATCCTGTGATTCGTGATGCTAGAAAAATACCCTGCCACATTAATTTTTTGACTGCTGTAAAATAATGTTGCTTTTTCACTAAATATCTTTTCTTCTGTAAAACCAAAGCACAGTTGTGCTTAATATTATCAAATCACTCTTCCACTTTACCGACTCTTGATCGAGCTCTGAGGTCTTTTTAACTTGACTAATTAACTAATTAACGATGATGGTTCATGTAATGTGATTATTTTGCGTAAATTGCTGTTAAGATAATGTCAGTAATGAGTGTTTAGTTTTCTAAAAACAAGGATTTTTGTGTCCTAAATTACTGAGCTTAATTTGTGTTAAAGTACAAATAAAACCAAGTGTAACAGGAGTGTGTTTGTCATGGTTTCAGTAGAGTTAAATTATTTCTCAGTTCTGGCTCTGTCTTGAAGTCCTACAGACTTCTGGTTTGTTTAGTAAGGTTTAACCCCATGTTTCTTGTTAAAAAAACAAGTTTGCACACAGTGTAGGACTCTGTTGCTCTCTTAAGTTGCACAAAGTCAGGGTCCCAAATCTCTGTATTTCTGGGGTAGTGGGCTGAAATAATGTGAACCTCAGTGGCTTGCATTCCATTCCCTCCCCATTCTGATGCTCAGTTTGTAATCAAGCTGGTTGTTTCTTCCATATCTACATGCCCAATCGTTGAGTTGCTGCTAATAATACTGTCCACTCAGTATGTGGAATGACAGGGAGAGCCCAATCAGAGTCAATAAATCAAAAATAATATGCAAATGACGCAAACTCAAATTAAAATTGTAGCAATAGGAATTGCTTATGTGTTCTTTATGTGTTCTTTGGTTCCTACCCGGTAAGATTTGAGTGACGCACATACTGTGTGGTGAGAAGCCGGTGATGCCGAGGCAGAATGTTTAATAAACGTTCCCGGTGTGCAGGGGTAATGCTCAACCATCCAGTTTGTATAGTCATTTGGAGACAGAACAAGCTGAAACAAAAATGGCCCTGACAGAACTTCAGAGAGTAAATGGGAGAAACTTTGTTTGGCCCAGAGAGAGATGAGTTTTAAAACTTTGAGGCCACTCCTTGTCAAAACCAAGCACTTCCAAAAGACTTGGGGCTAGATCCACAAAGAATTGGTTGTTCCTGCTAGCGCCATTATATGTGTTCAAACTGCCCTGTTTTAGCGCCTGATCTTCAAAAGAATTTGCTCTAACAATATATGCTGGGGCGAACACACCCACATAGTTTGGAATCCAAGCGAATTTTTTGCCTCAGACTGCAATAATTCCTGTGGCATATAGGTGGCTTTGTCCCTGCAAACTTCGAAGGGATTGAAGTCTCCTTTGCACTGAGCAGCAAAAACAAACAATGGCACAAGAACAATGAGCAGTAACAGCGAGGCTCAGGGCGCGAACTTGCAGCTATAGCGAGTAGTTCACATCAGCTGAAGTGCTCTATAAGGTCAAAAATAATTAAAAAAAAAAAATTGTGCTTGAGAGCACAAATGCAGGCGAGTCATGCAGAGATGATGGGTCTATGAGCAGGATTACTGCTGCTCGTTAGGCCAGAAATGTTCTGTTGTAAGGAAGGAGAGTCAGCCTGAGCAGTCTGACACATGATGGCAATTAAGAGGCAGGAAAGAAAAATAATTGTAATATATAATGAGCTTATTTGGCATTCACGTTTTGTTGTTTTCACATGTTTCCAGAAATGGTTAAGGCTTTATATGTTCATTAATTTATTATATGTTATATTGACCTGATGTTCTTAAATATTTTTTTTAAATACATGATAAATCAATAATATAAATATACAAGTCGACGAGGAGCTGCCCATGGTCTTGAATCATTTGTACTGATCTATTTACATTAGGGCAGAGCTGTCCGTGGTCCTGTCTTTAGGTCAACATAAAGTCCACTCTGACCTACCACTGAGGCCTCCGAATTAATGTTGTCAGGATCAAAGTTGAGTTGCGTATATTTCTCAGGTTTGTTTGTGTAAAAAAAAAAGGCATTTTTTTTACCCAACTGATTTATCCACTTATTAGTGAAGCCCTCTGCATTAATGGGACGACCCTTACCTCCTGAGACACAGCTGCCAAGTGTATAAATGTCAAAGTATTAATTGTGCCTCTTAAGAAAAAAACATCAAATTATTAGACGACAAAGTGTTTCAAAGTGGTCAAAGGACCATTTGTCCATAGGTGTCGTTTTTGTCGTCTTTCTTCTGTTTGTTTATTTCATTTTATATTTTTTTGTGGCCTTTGTTATTGAAAAAGCCAAAGCAAATGCAGAAATACAACTCAAATGACCAAAAAGTGGTCAAGTGGGTCACTGGGTTTTTTATACAGACTGTAATTAGACAAATTATTAATGTTTGCCTAAAAAAGGTGGAATATTGGCAGAGACGCACACAATCGGCTATATTATTGTAATCCTTGATGTCATCGAGTTGCGGGAGGATCATGTGGCCTGGCAGCCACTATCTGCAAATTATTTCACAATCACTTAAATCTAAAAGAGATACTCTCCTCCGATAAATCCTTTCTTGTGCACACCTGCCATCTCACCTGAGATGAGGATACTCATTGTTTAAGCTTTGTAGGTGTAAATATGACACCCCCCTTTGCCATAACAATTAAGTTAATCAGTGTGGACATTGTATATCTTGTCTCTGCCTTGAATTTTGGTCAAGAGGATTTGCACATTTTCATTTTTTATTCATGTTTACCACAACTTCCAAGCCTCATTGGAATTAGGGTTGGCATAAAATGACATTTTTTCTGTTATAATACACTTAATTTTAATAACAGTATAATATAAATTTATTGGAATCCATTTGGATTATTTAATTATGCCAAAACGGGTATGATAAGTCGTTTGAGGAAGAGTCGGATCTCATCGCTGAGTTGAGTCAAAAGATCCAGATCACTAAAAAGAGTCAAACTTCCCATCGACTCATCATTAGCTGCTTTTTAACTGAAGAAGGAAACGGGCAAATGTTCTTTATGATTGTTTTTTAGTGGCTCTAGACTGGAGGCCATAATTAACCTGAATTACATTCACCAAAGCTTCTTTTTCTCTCAACTGAGAATACTGCACAGGTGAGCTCAATGGTCTATGCCCCCACCGCGCCTGCAGGTCCATCCGGTGTAGGTCACGTGGCTAAATAAATGTTTGGCACAACCATTTCAATCATTTCGACGTACAGGACGTAAGAAGAGGATTTGACGTTTGGCGTGGAGGGCGGCAGCGATGGATGTGCTGCCAGAGAGCAGAAGTTAGTTTAGTTTAGTTAGTAATAGACTAGGTTTAGGTGGAGAAGCCTGTAGCAATAGGAATTGCTTATGTGTTCTTTGGTTCCTACCCGGACAGATTTAAGTGTTGCACATACTATGTTGTGAGATGCCGGTGATGCTAAGGCAGACTGTTTAATAAACGTTCCCTGTGAGCAGGGGTAATGCTCAACCGTCCAGTTTGTATAGTCATTTGGAGACAGAACAAGCTGAAACATGGTGGCAGCGGTTCGTTTGAGCGGTGTGGACAGCGCATGTACCGCTAAACGGCGACGTTGAATGTAGCTGAACGAAGCTAACGCTGCTAGCAGCAGCACGTCACCGGCATGAGCTCTGAGCAGGCAGACAGCACGGGCGCGGGAAGTACAAGAATGGATGGATTAAAACCGCCTCAACAGTGGTGTATGGACTCTCCAAATCTTGCCAAGTCGTGGAAGAGTTGGAAGGAGGAATTTACACTGTATATCGAGTTGGCGATACCAGATACCGAAGAAAAGGCGCGGGTAAAACTTTTCTACTATCTCATCGGGGAACGGGGCAGAGAGCTCTGTGGGACGTTACTAGGCTCAGAAGCAAGAGTGACGGTTAACAGTTTGATGAAGAAGCTGGACGACCATTGTAACCCCAAAATGAATGAAATAGTGGAAAGATACAAATTCTTTGCAAGGAATCAAGCTACTGGGGAACCTATCGACGAATACGTGACAGACTTGAAAACGCTGGCAAGTACCTGCAATTTTGGACAATTAACAGCTTCCCTCATACGAGACAGGATCGTGTGTGGCACGTACAGCTCAAGTTGGAGGGAAAGGCTGCTCAGAGAAGATAATCTGGATCTGGACAAGTGTCTACAGATTTGTAGGTCAATGGAGATTTCACGTGAGTACAGCAAAACAATAGAAGGACATAGCGCAGAGGAGGTGCATGCAATTAAACAAGCAACAAGAAAAGTCAAAATCAGTGAAATTTCCTGCAGATACTGTGGAAAAACACATGAGAGACTTAAGCAGAAATGCCCTGCTTATGGCAAAAAATGCAAGAAATGTGGCAAGGACAATCATTTTGCTGTAACATGTAGGAGCAAGACAGGATTCAAAGAGCACAAGAAAACAGTTTACACAATAGCAGAGACTGATTCAAGTTCATGTGAGGACATAATGACAGTCACTGCAGTTACAACAAGATCAGCAGAAGTGAACCATATCGGAGACAAACAAAACAGTAAAGCGGAGCAGCTGTTTGCTGGGATGATGCTCAATGAACATATTGTAAACTTCCAGATTGACTGTGGTGCAACCTGCAACGTCATTCCCATCAACCTGCTGAATCCAGATGTTAAACTGGAGCATTCGGATAAGGTGTTAGTGATGTACAATAAGTCAAAACTGTGTCCAATAGGCAAGTGCAAAGTTAAGATGACAAATCCAAGGAATCAGAAAAAGTACAGAGTTGAGTTCCAAGTGGTCGGAGAAGACTGTAAAACGCCTCTACTGGGCCGCAGTGCAAGTGAAGCAATGAAACTCATCCAGGTCCAGTATGACAACATTTATGCACTAGACAACATTGTGACAAAAGAGGCAGAAAACAGTGACACATGGCAGTTGGGAGACATAAAGACTGAGTTTCAGGACGTGTTTTCAGGGGACGGCTGTTTGAAAGGTGAATACAGACTAGAAATTGACACAAGTGTGCAGCCTGTCAAACTCCCAAAACGCAGAGTTCCAGTGGCAATGATGAAACCTCTCAAAGAGGAACTCTCAAGTCTTGTGGACAGACAGATAATAGCTCCTGTGGAATGTAGCACCGAATGGATCAGTGGTATGGTGTCGGTACAGAAGCCTAATGGCAGGCCCAGGATTTGTATTGACCCAAGACCACTCAACAAAGCTTTAAAAAGAAGCCACTTTCCACTTCCGACAATAGATGACATTCTACCAGACCTGGCAAAGGCAAAGGTTTTCACTGTGTGCGACGTAAAACATGGCTTCTGGCATGTGAAGCTAGACAAAGAGTCAACCTATCTGACGACATTTGCCACTCCTTTTGGTCGATTTCGGTGGCTAAGGATGCCAATGGGCATCAGCCCTGCACCAGAAGTTTTCCAACGCAAACTGACTCAGGCACTAGAGAACTTGCCAGGAACCTACATCATCGCAGATGACATCCTGATCACAGGTGAAGGTGACACTAAACAAGATGCAATCAGAGATCATGACAAGAACTTAAGACTTTTTCTTGAAAGATGTAGAGAGAAGAACATTAAGCTTAACGCAGACAAGCTAAAGCTCAGAAAACAGGAGGTCCCATACATAGGTCATTTGCTCACAGCAGAAGGCCTCAAAGTTGACCCAGAGAAAGTGCGGGCCATCACTGAAATGCCAACACCAACAAATGTGAAAGGTGTTCAGAGACTGGTAGGGTTGGTGAACTACTTGTCCAAGTTTTATGAGCACCTGTCGGACGATTGTGAGATACTGAGACAGCTCACACACAAAGACAGCCTCTGGGAGTGGACTGATGTGCAGGAAAATGCATTCAAAAGAATCAAAGACAGGATAACACAGGTTCCAGTATTGCAATACTATAGCCCAGAACAAGAGTTGACATTACAATGTGATGCAAGTGAAACAGGGCTAGGAGCAGCTTTAACACAAGAAGGAAAACCAGTGGCATATGCAAGTCGTGCTTTGACAATGACAGAAAGAGGCTATGCACAAATCGAAAAAGAATGTCTGGCTATAGTCTTCGGCATGGAAAAGTTTCATCAGTTCACGTATGGCCGTTTAGTCAGAGTTCAGTCAGATCACAAGCCTCTGGAGAACATCATCAAAAAACCATTGATAAATGCTCCCAAAAGACTGCAACGTATGCTACTGAGATTACAAAAGTACGACATGAACATCACATATGTTCCTGGACGTGACATGCTCCTTGCAGACACGTTGAGTAGAGCCTACCTGCAAGACGCAAACAAAACCCAGACAGAGTTAGAAACAGAATGTGTCAACATGGTTGATTATGTCCCAATTTCAGCTGAAAGAATGGACTACATACGCACAGCGACAGAGACAGACAGAAAACTACAGACTCTGATCCAAATTATCCAAAAAGGGTGGCCAAGGGATAAGAAAAATGTACCTGTTGAAATAACAAACTTTTACTCTATGCAGGACGAACTGAGCACCCAAAATGGACTGGTTTTCAGAGGCGAGAGAGTTGTGATTCCAGACTCACTCCAAAAAGACATCACTCAGAGGATTCACTCTTCTCACCTGGGGACAGAGGGATGCCTGAGGAGAGCGAGAGACTGCGTCTACTGGTATGGTATGACTGACCATATTAAAAAACATGTAGCTAAATGTGACACATGTCGGTCTGTGGACACCAAACAACAAAAAGAGACACTGCAGCCTCATGTGATCACCACCAGACCATGGGCCAAAGTTGGAGTGGACTTGTTCACTTTCGACAACAAAGAGTACCTAGTGACTGTGGATTACTACTCGAATTTCTGGGAAGTTGACTACTTACCTGATACAAAGTCAAACACAGTAATCTGAAAGCTAAAAGCTCACTTCGCACGTCAAGGTATACCGGACACTGTCTTTTCGGGTAATGGGCCACAGTTCAGCTCTGCAGAGTTTGCAAATTTCAGTCACAAATGGGACTTCACACACAAAACGTCATCCCCAGGCTATCCGCAAAGTAATGGCAAGGCGGAATCAGCGGTTAAAATGGCTAAACAACTGATGAGGAAGGCAAAAATGGCTGGGCAGGATCCGTATCTCGCTATCTTGGACCATCGCAACACTCCAACCCAGGGTTTGGGCACAAGCCCTGCACAAAGACTCTTCAGCAGGAGAACAAGGACCCTTCTGCCGGTCAGAGACAGCCTACTTGAGCCAAAGGTGACCAACAACCTGTTAGGACTCATAAAAAATCAACAGAGACAAGCAAAATACTATAACCAAACAGCCAAGGACTTGGAGTCATTGTCACCAGGTGATGCGGTACGAGTGCAGCCGTTGGAACCAAACACCGTATGGAGAAAAGCTACAGTGTCTACTCAACTTGGTAACAGATCCTATGCAGTTGAGCTGGACACAGGCAGTGTTCTCAGAAGGAATCGCCGCCACCTGAGAAAAGCTGTGACAATACAACCGGACATGACAGATAAATCCCAAACTGAGACAAGGTTTGACCCAGTGACCCAAAATGAGGGGGGCCCACAAATGACAACGAGGTCGGGACGGGTGGTACATCGTCCAAAATGTTTGAATGACTTTGTGTGTACTTAGCTTCAGTGAGCAAAGAGGGGAAAAGTGGACTGAAGGTAAAGCAGGAGGGTTAAACTGACTTGCTGTTCATGTTTGTTTATTAAGAATGAGTTAAAGCTAAGGCTGTGTAGTAATTGTTCAGTCAAAAAAGGATGCAATTCTTTGTTTCTTAAGAAAAAAAAAAAGTTTATGCATTGTGAACTTAAAGAAGAATTGTTTAATGATTTATTTTATAGATGAAATAAGAAGCTAACTGGTGGGTGATAGAAAATACTGAACAAAATGTTTTGATTAACTGTTTACTAAGAAGGTTTCTCATGAAAAGAAAAGGGATGTAGCAATAGGAATTGCTTATGTGTTCTTTGGTTCCTACCCGGACAGATTTAAGTGTTGCACATACTATGTTGTGAGATGCCGGTGATGCTAAGGCAGACTGTTTAATAAACATTCCCTGTGAGCAGGGGTAATGCTCAACCGTCCAGTTTGTATAGTCATTTGGAGACAGAACAAGCTGAAACAAAGCCTAACCCGCAGTTAAAGAAGAGAAATGGATTCATTTAAGTCAAAGAACAGCAGTTTATAAAGATGGCTGCATTTCCCTCCCGTCAGTCTGGAGTTTTCTGACACACCTGTGCTAAAGGTAAGAGCTTTGTGAGCACGTGCTAACAAAGGTTTGGATGTTTTTAGCGTTTGTCTCCTTCAACTTTGTGTAGTTCGTTGCAGATAAAGTCAGCTAAAAGTGCAAAATACTATTGTACATAAAATACAATTCTTCTACTTTAGTACTTTTTATAATACTGTATTTTGAAACGATACGAGACAAAAATGTGTAATCCAGTTTTCTTGAGTCTTTTAGCTTCCAAACGGATTTAAATTTAGATTTTTAACCCAGGACTGAAGAGCACAATCACACAAAACTTAGAGTATAGGGCAGTATAAACCTTTCTTAATGGAACAATTGTTAAATCATTACTGAATAATTATTAAAAATGTATTTGGGGCAACAGTGGTGGAGTATATAGAGAAAAATAAACAGGCTGCAGGTATTTAAAGCTTGGCTGTTAGGGGGTTAATTTTAATAACCATGACCTCTGTCTGTAAATTTTAAGGAGTTTCTGGCTTTTGTGGCATTTTATTTTGTAAATGACTAAAATATGTGATTTATGTTCAATTTTTGTCATTTTGAGGCTGGTTTACTAACTTATTTGTTTGCTTTTAAAATATGAAGAAAAGACGTTGACAAGAACTTTAAAACTTAAACACTTAAGACCAGATAAAGATTATGTGATTTAGATATTTAAGAAATGGGTTCTTTTGAGTTTAGTTTTTTTGCGCGATACAAGTGATACAAGGAAAGGGATGAAAAGAGGTTTCCAAAAATGTATAGAAATATTTGAATAACTTATTAAGAGAGGGATATGTTGTCTGTTTTAAAATAACAATTGTTAATAGCAGTGTATGATACCAGAGATATTGGAAACTGCAGATAACTGTTTTGAAAGCTAAATATCAATATTGACAGATTTAAAAATGACAATTTGTAAAGCCCTGCCAAATATTTTTGTTATCTTTTAAAGGTATTTTTGATCCACAATCATTCTCTCGCAATTGTTAACCTATTTTAAACATAAAACAATTCTCCTGAGTTTATTATCTATACAACATTTAAATAAAGATGATCTGTGCAGGTGTTTTAATGACTCTGGTTGATCAGAGGATGAACACAGGTGAGGCTGCAGTGACGTTTTGATCATCCAGCTGAAATAAAAACAGACTGTTGGTCCTCCTGTAAGTTCAGGGTCATCAGATTTCACAGTGTGGGGCAGCTGTCAGTCAAACTGATCAACCACAGTCCTGAGGACTAATCGAGGGTTAATTCACTCACACCAGTGTGGGTTTACAGGGACTTTAATGAGAACAAGGAATTTATTTTAAAGGGTGAAAGCAAATATCTTATGTCCAGACATTGTCCCGAGACCTTCATTTTTATGTGCAGCAATAATTAAAAAAAATTCCTAGGGCTATTAATTATTAAAAATGAATACTATTAATAACTTTAATAGTTTGATTTTTTGCATTGATATTAATACAAATATAAAACATTTTTTCAGCTATTTTAAATTCTTTTTTAAGTTTAAATTCTGGTATCATAGCTCAAATTAAAAAAGAAATGCCTAGCACAAAATATATTGAAAAAAACGGTGATGGTTTCTCTCTATTTAAGGAGATGTATATCTTAAGTTATGTTTCTGAGGAGACTTGCTCACACTTTTGTGGAATCTGGTCAGTTTTCATAGAAATATTTGGCCCTAAAAGAACATTTAATCATGGATTTATGCTGTTTTGAGCACCCCCCCCCGCCCGCCCCCCCCCAAAAAAAAAGAAAAAAAAAAAACTAAGAGGAGAGCCATGTATGAAAAAAACATTTGTTCCTTGTTGAAAATGTAATTTTGATCTCCATATTTATCTTCTTAATCTAATGCACAACTTTAAGATTTCATTTCTAAATACTATCATTTTCTAGTTTTTATTTTTGTCCACCAGATGGCCCTACTTCCTTAAACAAAGCTGCTTCAAAATATCATCTGTTGTCTGTGAGGGTGTCTGCAAAATCAATGTTGCTGCCAAACATTTACCCATCTCAGGATCTAATAATAATGATAAAAATTCTTCATTCATTTTAATGATGTTATAATCAGAAAAAAACTTGTGTTAACATAATGGACTTTTAAAGGTTAAAATCCCCAAATTCAACTAAAATATGATGTGTAAATTTCAGGCAGACATCAGTATTAAGGACTCATTAAAAGTGGAGAATTTAAAAACATATTTTAGAGCTGATTTTTTTGGTAGCTTGGATTTTTGTACTGAGGTCCACGAGTAAGTAAAAAACTAAATCCCCCCTCATGGTGAGAGCACACAGGTTTGTTAAAGTGTAAGACTGAATTTGTTCTTGAACCATTCTGTCAAAATCAGTATTTAAGCTGTGAAAACTGTATTCACCCTGTTTATAATTAATAGGGTTTAATTTTTTTTGTTGCAGACAGCCCCAAGTGAAAACCTTGGGGACCCTTGGGTGTTGGTCCCTCCTCATGGGCCTCTGCTCACAGCCCTGGAGGTTTGTCCCTCAGCTCACAGACTCCAGCTGACTGACCGACTTCAGGAGGCTCCGACTTCTCCTCCATGCTGAAAAGTGAGTGAAGCTGTGAGCTCGAGGAAACAGCTCAATACATGAATATATGTAGGCCTATTACAACACTGTTTTTCTAATATCAATTAAGCCAGATAAGTAAATAATAAATAAGTAAAACATAGGTGCATATTTATTACAGTAAATCTCACAAATGAGATTTAAAGTTTAAATGCTCAGAAATCCATTTATATAATATAATTATTTCCACCTCGAAGCTAAGTGTAGTTGATGGTTGTAAATAGGGATGATCCGATCGATCGGCTGCCGATCGTTATCGGCCGATATGGACCCTACGCCGATCGATCGGTGAGCGCTGAAAGCCCCATCAGAAAAACCGATCACATTTAAAAGGCTGTTTGAAGGCCAGTTTCTGCAGCGTTTCCTCCGCCGCTCCTTCCGCAGCATCATGTCGCCGCCTTCACAGCGGAGTCCTGCATTAAGTTGGGTGTAATAAAGGCCATAGCTGTTAAAATAGTGCTGAATAGAGTTACTACTTCTCACCAGCAGATAGTGGACAGGTGACAGGTTTCTATTCAAAGTTTGGGCATATATTTGTTTTGAAACACACACACTGGACCGAGGGACAAGAGTGTGGCTGTAGAGCGGAGCAGACAGAGGGAGAGGAAAAGAGAGACACGCACAGAGTGATAGAGTAACAGTACTCACGATGCTGAGAGTACTTTGTCAAGTAGCCTACTGGCTGACTCTGAATCTGAGGAATATTTACTCTCTGAGGATGACGGTCAGTTGTCCAGTGAGGACCAAACTGGCATCGCGTGCGCGCGCAGTGGGAGCGGGTTCGCGCGCCATTACAGTCCCTGAGCAGCACTTATGGAGGCAGAAGCGTTGGCTCTTCCGGGCCGGTGACTGAGGGGACATGGTCTGGGATGCAGGGAAGCTCAAAACACCGTGAAAAGTGACGGTGTTAGCGGGAATGAGAAAGACCGCTGAGCTCTGGACAGACGAGGGAGAAGCCGGGGGTTATCACAGTGCAGGCAGCAGAGGCGTTCATGCTCGGCCCGTAAATTACAGTGATGATGATGGGTGGGAAAACTGACCACTTTGACTCTATAGCCCTTTTAAATCTTGATAGCAAAATTGAGTATTTTCTAGAAAAACTCTGGTGCCTAAAGGGTTAATAATCCACTTTTAAATGCAGTCCAGGCTTTTGAAGAGAGGGAGCATAAACAGCTGGTTAAAATATATCGCTGAATAAATCCTAAAAACAGACTCACATGTGATGTGTATTTTTCCTGATATAGTCTGTAGGCATCATCATTGTTCATCATTTATTTATTAATTTCATTTATCTATTTTCATTATCATTTATTAACAACTGAATATAAAAATGCTTCTTTTTGGAATATAAAACTGCCATTTTTGTGTAAAATGATTTTGAAGCCTTTTTTTACCTTACTTGGAGAGTAAGGCAAGAAATTTTTATTTATTTTAATTTCATTGTCATCTATTGCACTTGACAGGTAATTCTACTTGTTTGTTGTATTTATTTGTTTTAGCACAAATAGTTTCGCCACTTAAAGTGGTGCACAAGGCTAGACTGTAAATACAGGACATGTGGTGGTGATCGGTGATCGGCAGATATGTGAATCCTGTGATCGGTGATCGGATCGGCACCCAAAAATGGTGATCGGAGCATCCCTAGTTGTAAATTCACTGATGTTTTCCTGATAAAGGAAGTTGGAGTTTAAAAAATTGGAGATGTCAGGTAAACAAAATTCAGAGCCTTCAGTGCACAGATGAGATTTCAAACTTTGTGTAAATATGTGTGGATGTCTGGAGAAATATTTTTTATTGAAAGACTAGCTGTGATGCAAAACGATTATCTGTGATCATTCTTGATTTTCAGGCTGTAAAGGATGACGGAGTCCATTTTAGATCATCAATGGTAGGACAAATTTTCTTCTCCCCCATCTGAAGAGTTGAGCTGTCCTCCAGGGCAGGTGAACCTGATGCCCCTGAGCTGCTGAGTGAGCATCGGGGCGGCTCACAAAGAGCGGAGGACGGCTGCTTCTCTAGGGTGATACTGGTTTGATGCTGCTGTGGCTGAAGTTAAGTTGGTTGTTGTTGTTGTTGTTGAGGAAACTGTCACAGCAACTTTTCAGGTGGACCTTCGCTGGAACTTATTTCCTTCAAATCCTGCAGCATTGGGCAGATCACAGCCTCACTTGTTTTGGTTGAAAAGTTTAGAGTAAAACTTTGAGTGGACCTGAGGCCTATATCACAAAGCTCGGTCAACTTATTCCCGGTAACTCACATCTATCCTGGATTGAGTAACAAATAACAATGACAATCAGGATAATCGATAGCACGACGCAGATTATCAACATGGTAACTCAATCAAGGATTGTTTCATCTAAAGCGGTAAACGAGCACGTATAAAGGGAGGGCTCAGAGGCAGCTGAACAATCATGATCATGATCATGAGAGGAGAACACGCTGAGAAGCGAACACGCTGACAGAGCTCCGTGTTTTACATGTGAAGAGCAGCGTCTGATAATGTTAAAATGTTAGATAAAAAAACAATATAATGTAGAAATGAAACACCGTAGCAGCTGTCAGTCATAGACAAAGTTTCTTTTTATACTTGCTTTTTATGCCTGCTTTTAATGCACTTTTTATGTATACTTCATGTGCTCTTTGTTTGTAACTCATGTAAGGTGACCTTGAGTGTTGTGAAAAGCGCCCTGAAATAAAAAGTATTATTATTAAAATGCGTGGTGGACTGTGAAAATGCTCAAAGTACTTATAATTGGCTATATCTGACAGTGATCACACTCATGAATCTCATGAAGCAACATACTGTGAAAATATGTTGTATGTCTGACAATTATTACTCCATTCCCTCAGATAATCCCTCTGCCGTGAAGAGTTCATGGGAGCAGATAAAAAATAAAATTAACAATTTAATAATTAGCAAGAAAAAAAAACCTCAAATACATGAATAAAGTGCAGGAATGACATGATGAAGATGATGGAATAATAGAATAATGTGCTGTTTCACATAAGAATTACATCCCCTTATTTGTCAAGCACGTTATGATGCATTTGAATGTGTTAAAGGGGCTATAGAAGTGAAGTTTATATTGCAGGGCGATGCAAAATAACAGTGTGACAGTTCGTGCTCTGCTCCTGTGGGTCACACGGGGAATAAACGGCTCCAATATATCACACAGGTAGATGATTCCGGGCCACGAGAGCAGGTACATCTCATAGTGCGTCGTCAGGTTGATCTTGTGGGTCAAATCGGTATTGTGACACTCTTTCTCATCTTCATGCTCGTCTCAAGAGTTCTGCGCCTCCTTCTACCGGGTTCAGGAGAAGAGGGCAGGCCATTGATTTAGAGAAGCTGATTGGCTAGTGCGAGGGTCATCTCGCAGGATCAGATTCAACCTCCGACTTATCCTGCTCCAGAGCAGGATAGCCGTTCAGGATAAGTCACCATAGTGATCTACTCTGATAAGAAATGATCCGGCTTCGTGCTATCGGTAAATCAGGGTTAACCCTGAAGTTATCTCGCTAAGACATTAATCCTGCTGCATGATATCGGCCTCTGGTGTCGTGAACCATAGTTTGAAGTTTTGTTTGTAGAATGACTTCATTCTTGCACAAACTTCAATTTTCCCTGGATTTTCTTACCTTTAATGTTTAACAGGACGACGGATTTGAACCCACACTGACGGCAGGTTTTCCTTGCAGGACGCGTTGGTGAATTTTCAGCATCAATTTTCATTTCATTGTAACTGCACAGATCACTGAGGACACATTTCCAACATCATCACAAACTTGGAACAGTTCATTAACCAAGGTAAAAGAGGTAAGAGATGAAAGACGAGAAGTTTTTTTTTTTTTTTTTTTTTTGCGAAATTAATGTTTTATGATTTATGAAATCATATTCTAATTAAAGCTGCAAGCAGCATTGGACGGGTCCTCGCTCTGTCGCAGGTCCCTCATGCCCTATTGACCTCCATTTTGAGGGTTTCATCCCTTTTCATTCCTTTAAATTGCTCTAAGTTAGACTTATATGTGTTTCTGCATAATATAAGGAGGAGATATTTTTTCCATTCGGCTTTCTTTGTGAGATAGGTCAGGGGTGTCAGTGCGTGAATTGTGAGTCTTAATGAGACAAACGTTTTGACGTTTGTTTGATCTCGCTACAACATTCCTAGTGGCTATGAGGTCCATTTTAGTGATTCCAGATGGTGCTCGAGAGCATTTTTTGGCATGTTGGGGGTTATTTTTTCCATTTTATAAAATTTCTTGGCATCCCAGGGGTGTGTGCCGATGTTGGTGAGTTGAGCATTTTTAGGGGGTCAAATTAGGTATTTGACCTCAATAAATATTTTTTTTGGTGTACAGATTAAGACAACTAGTGCTGTCCAGTTATTGGTACGGGTTAAGTAAATGAAGCACTGTGATAGTGTTAATTGATTGAGCATCAGTCCACATATTTTAATTTGTAAACATTAGAGACTATTCCACTTTTTGGTTAAGAGTTAGCATTGAAGCTAAAGTTTACTTCTCCCCACCTCAAAAGTTAACTTTTGTTGTCATGACTTCAACTGATTTTGTTGAATGTCCTTCTGAGCAGCTTTTCAATAGCTTTCATAAAGCGCAGCTTTTTTTTTTTTTTAAGTTATTTTTTGGGGCTTTTATGACCTTTATTGCATAGGACAGCTGAGAGAGACAGGAAAGCGGGTGAAGAGAGGGGGGATGACATGCAGCAAAGGGCTGTGGCCAGGATTCGAACCAGCAGCCTGCTGGGGGTTGGTAGCCCCCGTACATGGGCCGGACGCTCTACCAACTGAGCTAATGTCCGCCCAAGCGCAGTTTTTAGAGCTCGCTCAACATTATAATGTTGATCTTGGAGAAAAGCGGTTAAAAGAAATTAGAGAGTTTTTGAAAGCTGTCCTAATGGAAAAGTCTTTTTTGCATGTCACTCGTGACAGTACTAGTACATCTCTGGTTTCTCCAACAACAAATTTAACATTTGAGCAGCAAAAAGAGTTTGTGGGTAACTTGCGCCTGGTGTCAGAGTTTGATGAGCGTGACCCAGACACATTTTTCTGTCTTTTTGAGCGTCGGTTGAGTGTGTTGCAAGAAGTAGAGGTTGGCCTGAAGCTGACCAGGTAGTTATGTTGCAGTCTGTTTTTACAGGTAAAGCCCAAGAAGCGTATTCTTGTAGCAGGAGGTGCTTTCTCACCTCTGCTCCTGTGTGACTGTTTTTGCCTCTGCTCGTTAGCCTATCAGCGCATGAGGCTACTCTATATAGTCAGGCACCATCCCGCTGCCATCCCGCTGGTCGCCCTCTCTCTCTCTGGCTCTGGGGTCCGCCCATTCCTTGGCCGCCTCACTTCCGCCCTCAAGCCGCACCGGTGCAGGTAACGTGGCAGCAGCTGCCTCCGTCTGTGTGTTAATCCTTAGACGCCGCATGTGAGTAATTTATTGGGCCTTTGGCTTGTTTTTAGATCCGCGAGTCTCTGCTACAGCTCGCAGGGTTTCCCCGTTTGGCTGCTCGTGCTGCCGCTAGCTGTATTGGGTCGCTGAAGCTGTGGAGCTGAAGCTCATCTCTCCTCCTCCGTCTCCTTGCATGTGATCCCGTGGGATAGATAGATTGAACTATCACCGCAATAATACAGGTAATGTAGCACTAGCTGTTAGGTGGAGGCGCTAGTTAATGGACAGTGATTTTTATCTGATTTGTCTTTTTGTTAACTTGTTTACAGTTCGGCTCTCGCCGCAACAGCTCAAGCGGTACTCGCCTCGATCTACGGTAATACTCTGGCTGAGTTTTGCGGCTAAGCTACATGAGCAGGCCGCTCTTCTGTCTGCGTCCCTGCATGTGATCTGTTGTGCCGTTAAAGACTGCTGGATCGTGGGCACAATTGAAACACTGCTGCTTTGCTTCGCTGTATTTCGCCTTATCTTGGCTTTACATTGCTGTGCTTGCCTTGCATCGCTCCTCTGCGTTTGGCTTCACCCTGCATTACTCCGCTTTGCTTAGCTGCGCTCTGCTCGGCGGTGCTCTGCGTGGTGTGGCTTAGCTGCAGATATCTAGTGTATGTAGCCTTTGGTAATTGGGCATGTGCTGTCATCATGTGGGCCTGCGTTCATTTTTAAATGTGTGCACATAGCAGGGTTGGCTCAGCTTAATTTTCTGTTACCTTTACAGCCTGATTTAACATTAGGATTTATTTCCTTAGTTTTCCTTCTGTTTGCCTTATTTTTCTTTTGTTTGTTTGTTTGGTTATCAACTTGCAATTAATTACAATTAGAATTCTCTTGTTTGTTTAGACTTTAGGATTTTTGTTTGCAATACAATTTTGGTAAATTGTCTTGTTTAATAATTGTTATTTTTGACAAGTTGAGTTCTGGTACTTTCATGAAATTATTTGTAATAGTGTGTATTTATTTCTAAATTGTTCCTGTGGTTAAATGCTATTTCCACAGGCTTAATTTTGGGATAATCATTTCTTTAAACATTTTGTTTTTTCTGTCAACTGTGGCCTTAGTTAAATATTTCTATTTTTGTATTCCTGGGATAGTATATTTTGATTTGTGTCCAACCTCACTGATTTTCCCTCTCCTTGCAGGACTGGAGCTATATGGTGGTGGTTCTGGTGTCCTGGTGGCGGTGTCCCTTCCCTGTGTGCCGTGGATCCCGTGGCTTTGAGTTTTCTTTTTGTCCTTCACTAGTGAGTGTGTGTGCTAGTGTCACAGACCCGGGTGCTCCCCTTTTTGAGGTTCCCCTCCTCCTTGTGATCCCCAGTCCTCCCACTGGTAAGCTCCAGCCCTGCTAGGCCTCTTTTCTGTCCTTTGCACAAGTGAGATTCTTTTAAAGAGAAATCAATTCTACTGACCTTTGAAAATAAAGTATTTTTGTATTTTTATAAGAACCACATCTCATGCTCTCCTTTGTGGAACGGGCCTGAGTGCCTTAAGTGTTGTATTTGAATATTTCTCTGGGTGAAACTCCCAGGGTGGTGTTGTCTGGCTCCCTTTTTCTCTGGTTCAAAATAAAATTGCATTGAAACTAAAAGTACACATCTGGGGGAGGGGCAGTGTGCATGCCCCACCCCTCTTGCATTGCCACATTCTGCACTTAATGCAGTTGAAAGCCAAAGTTATGCCACTGTTAAAGGTCGTTTTGAAGGCTTATGAGTTGGTACTGTAGGCTTATCAACAACATTTTAGGTCCTGGCAAAAGTCTGATAAGCAATCACATGTTGAGTTTGCGAGGGATCTCACTAAACATTACAACAGGTGGTGTTCTGCTTTGGAGGTGACTACATTTGAGGACCTGTGTGATGTCACGGTGTTAGAGCAGTGATACTGGAGCGAAAGACTAATTTTTTTCTTGCTTCGGTGCTACCATTCTCTTTAGATTCAGATACTGGACAGTGTATCCTGGTGCGAGGGATGGGTTTGGCTACTCTCTGTGTTCCTTTACATAAAGCTACTCTTTCTTGTGGTCTGGTGAATGGTGATATATCCATATAGGTGTTCGGCCTGCCTTGCCTATAGATGGAGTTGATGTAATACTTGGAAATGATTTGGCTGGAAACCGTGTTTGGGCTGATGGATTCCCTCCTGCCAAGCCTAACACTGAAGTAAATTAACCTGATTGTGAAAATGAGTTTCCTGATGTTTTTGTGTCTTGTGCTGTGACACGAGCAATGTCTAAAGTTGCTTCTCACTCTTCAGATGATAAAGAGGATATTGATATGTCTCATTTACATGTTCCTGATTCTCTTCCAGTTTCTCAGCAAGAGCTTATTTCTGAGCAGAGATCTGATGATTCTCTGGGTGACATGTTTGACCAGGTGAGACCTAGCAGTGAAGCCAAAAGTGCTGCCTCTGGCTACTTCCTGCAGAATGGTGTGTTGGTGCGCAAATGGGTTCCCCAAAGTGTAGACTGTGTTGGTGATCCAGATAGTGGTGCCAAATAAATACCGAAATGATGTGTTGAAATGTTCTCATGACCGAACAGGACATTTGGGAGTAGGTAAACATATTGTCACACTTTACTCTACTTTTTCTGGCCTCGTCTTAAGCGTGATGTTTCTGCTTACATTAAGATGTGTCACACATGTAAGCTGACGGGAAGGCCTAATCAGTATATTAAACCTGCCCCTGTTTCCGATCCCTGCCGTGGATAAACCATTTGAACATTTAATCATTGATTGTGTTGGACCGTTGCCAAGATTGAAATCTGGTTCTGTGTATCTTTTTACAGTTATGTGCCAGGTTACATGCTATCCTGCTGCCTATCCTTTGCGAACCATTACAGCTAAATCTGTGGTTAAAGCCCTCACTTAGTTTATGGCTGTATTTGGTGTTCCTAAGATCATTCAGAATGACCAAGGTTCTAATTTTTCTTCACATTTATTTGCACAAGTTCTGAAACAGTTAAACATCAAGCATAACAAAGCTTCTGCTCATCATGCACAAAGTCAGGGTGTTTAAGAACGGTTTCACCAGTCTCTTAAGTCACTGATGCGCACTTACTGCAATGAGATGGGTGATGATTGGGAGGAAGGGTTTCCATTGGTTACTGCAAGCAGCAAGGGAGGTGTGCCAGGAGAGCACGGGATTTAGTCCTAACTAGAGAATTTGCATTTCCATGCAGGAAATGCGTTGAAATGCTGAGTGCGACTGCTGAAAATGTGAAATGGAATTGCTAAAAGTAATGCAAAGAAAGTTGAAAATGTGACATGAATAGTTGTAAGCAGTAAATCACGGCTGAAAATGTTTGAAATGTGCAACAAAAATGTTGTGCAAAAGTTGATGCTGCTTAAACAGTCATATCTCAGAAAGTGTTGTAGATAGTGAAAAGTGCAGTAAAAATGTTAACAGTTGTGAAAGAAAGCAGAAAATGAATGACTGCTTTTTAACATGGTTAAACGTGGTATTTGTAGCTGTGCCTAATAAGAGGCAAGTCAGTGTAATAAATGTGAAATGAGTGTAAATTAAAGCATGACTATGCTATCGTAGTGGAGGGTCTGTATTAGATGGAGAAGAAAAGTATAATTCGTCCGGATTCGAGTTGAAGATTAGTGCACTACCCAATGACCTACGGAGCCGTCTAAGAATCACCGAAAGCACAGTATTTAACGCTATGCAACGTTTAGTATTTCCAGGTAAACTAACGATCACTGAGACAAAGTGATGTCAGATTAGACTTTGAAGTGGATTTCACGTGTAGGAGGAGAAGTTATTCTACGTTTTGATGCATAAATCATGTCTGTGGAGAACGGTTTGACGAAGTTATGACAAGATAATTCTGCTGAAGTTTTTGTCTGTCTCTCACTCTGACGGGTCATGTGACACCGTCTGATTTGAGATAAATCCTCAAAAGTTGATGTTGCTTAAAAATTCATATTTAAAAAACTGTTGAAGCCAGCAAAAAGCTGAAGATATGGTCAGTCAGTGTAATACGTCCAAAGTCAGGTTGAGAATGTAAAGACAAGCATGATTACGCCATTATAAAGAAGAATCTGTATTAGCTGGAGAAGAAAAGTACCTCTACCAGGGATTAAACCCTGGTTTCCCGCTCCGTAACCCGTTGCGCTATCTATTTAACCATCGGGTCAATCATGCTGAGTCATGGAAAGCAGGCTATTTCTCCTGAGCACAGCAGCTCAGCACTGATAACGCTTCCGGGTAAATGAACGCTCGCTGTGTCTAAATCGGGATAGATATCAGGAAAAGGATTTCACCGTGAGCGTCCCAACAACCTGCTGAAACGTTTAATAAAATTCTCATGTCTGTACTGCTTAAAATGTTAACACAGTGACGAGTTAGAAACGAGCTTCACTCGGCTGACATGAAGGATTTCCTCAAAAGTTGGTGTTGCTTAAAAATTCATATTTAATATACTGTAGAAGCCAGCAAAAAGCTGAAGATATGTAAAAATGGCTGAGAAGTCAGTGCAGCTTTTAAAGCATGAATGAAGTCTGTAGGTGGAAGCATGCCCAAGCTGTGGAGCTTCAAAGTGGCTGGATTTTTCAGCAGAGCTCCGGAAACGTCCCATTGATTTCAATGTAAAAATACATGCCGAAATTATTTTTTACTGTAAAAAGTATAACTGTTAAACCTGTGAAAAATACAAGCGCACTTCTCATGAACATGCTGCATATGTCAATTTTTTTCTGTGAAAATCTGTGCAAATTTGAAGCCTGTGAAAGGGGCCAAAGTCCCAGAACAAAATGGAACAAAATGGCGGATAGGGAGAACAATATGTTGAAATGCTGACTCAGCATTTCAACATAATTATCTTGTTTTTGGCCACAAGGTACGTGGACCTTTGGCAGTTCTCAGTGACGAGTGGTTGACTGAAGAGCCGCCCTCAAACTTGATCGATTATGTGAATGGTTTTCATCACAGGCTCTATTTGGCAGGTGAATTGGCAAAACAAAACTTGGAGAAATCTCAGTCAAAAATGAAGCATGTGTATGACAAAAAGTCTGAAAAGCATCAGTTTAATGAAGGTGATCAAGTACTTGCATTGTTGCCCGTCATTGGTTCACCTTTTCAAGCGAAGTTTGTGGGTCCTTACACAGTTGTACATCAGTTATCTGAGCTAAACTACCTGATAGCTACTCCAGATCGCAGAGAGAGGAATCAGCTTTGCCACATAAACTTATTAAAGCCGTATTATGCTCAGACATCAGCTCAAAAGTCTGTCTCAGGTGTTTCTTCTTCAGACATAGGTCCTGTGTTGAACTGTGGTGCAGTGGTGCAGTCATCTTTGGGGGGGGGGATGTGGCAGCACCTGATGATTCTATTCTTCGTGGTCAGCTGAAGAATTCTGAGTCCCTTCAAAATTAGATACTTTGTTAACCCATTTGAATGCTGACAAACGATCAAAGTTAATCCAAAGTTATCCGTCACTATTTCAGGACACCCCCACAAGAACTACTCTGATAGAACATGACATTGAAGTTGGTGAGGCCAAACCAATTCGTCAGAGGTTCTCTAAAGACAAACGAAAAGTTATTGACAGTGAGGTAAAGTATATGTTGGATAATCACATTGCTGATAATAATAATCTGATAAATCCCCTCAATGTTGCACAGATTTCCACAAAGTAAACACTGTAACTAAACCTGATTCTTATCCATTGCCTAGAGTTGAGGATTGTATTGATCAAGTTGGTTCAGCTAATTATGTCAGCAAGTTTGATCTCTTGAAAGGGTATTGGCAGGTGCCATTGACTCCAAGAGCCCAAGAAATATCTGCTTTTATAGCAAAATCTGACCTGTATTCATATACAGTTATGGGATTTGGGTTACGCAGTGCACCTGCTACATTTCAAAGACTGATAAACTTGGTGGTAAGTGGACTTGAAGGCTGTGCTGTTTACCTCGATGACGTGGTAATTTATAGTGATTCCTGGGAAGATCACTTGAGTCACATTAAAGCTTTATTGGAACGTCTAGCTAATGGAAATCTGACTGTAAATTTTGCAAAATGTGAGTTTGCAAAAGCAACAGTGACATATTTGGGTAAAGTAGTTGGTCAGGGTCATGTGAGGCCAGTTGATGCCAAGGTTTCAGCTATAAATGAGTTTCCTGCTCCTACCACGAAAAAGGAGTTAATGAGGTTTTTGGGCCTTGTTGGCTATTATCGATGTTTTTGCCGCAATTTTTCAACTGTGGTCCTTTAACTGATTCATTGAAGGCAAAATCCAAATTTGTATGGTCCAAGTCTTATCTAAAAGCTTTTTGTAATGTAAAGGCTCTGTTATGTTCTGCTCCTGTTTTGTTATCCTCGTTGTGATCAACCTTTTTCACTGCATGTACGTAGATGCCAGCAATGTAGGCTCATTTGCTGTTCTTCTTCAGCCTGACAAGAAAGGCATCGAACGTCCAGTTAGTTTCCTTTCAAAGAAGTTCACTTCCTATCAAAGGAACTATTCGGTTGTAGAAAAGAAGGGCTGGCATTGATTTTGGTATTGCAGCATTTTCATGTCCATCTTGACTCTGGGATGCAAATTTAAGTACTAACAGACTATAACCCACTAACATTTTTGAACTCTCTGCAACATCCAAATCAGAGACTTGTGAGATGGGCTCTGTTTTTACAGCCTTACATATCAAATATTGAACACATAAAGGGAAAAGATAACATTATAGCTGACGCTCTATCACATGCTCATTTGTAGACTTTTTGGACTTTTCTTATCGTCAAATCTTGCTTCACTGTCCTGCAGCCTCTGCCTTCCTTCCTCTTAAACTGCTCCTAGGTGCCAAGGTTGCTGAGGCTGGAGATGCTGAGTCTGTGGGGAGAGAAGTTACAAGTGCCATGAAGGTTAAGTAAGATTATTATATTGTAAGTATAAACAAATAAAATTTGATCCTGGGCTCAGAAAGCTATAAAGCAGACCTGCTTACAGACCTCAGGCTCTGTATTCTCCATGGCCTGCAGACTAGACAGACCTTTGTTTGTTTTAGTTGTTTGTTCATTTGGGATTTGCAGACTTACAACCATAGTTTATTGATTTCGTGGTAATTACTTTAAATACTTGTTTCATTAAACATTTTGTTAAAACTTTGCAAATTATGTGTGGTCTCCCTTTTTGTAACACATTATTGAGCCAGGCTGTGACAGTCCTTACAATGAAATCATGAAAACATATGGAGCTGATTTCTGACCCAAATTAACAATTTAAAAATCAGCAAGAAAAAAAATCCGTCAAACACATGAGTAAAGAGCAGGAATGACATGATGGACATGATGGAATAATGTACTGTTTCACATAAGAATTACATCCCCTTTTTTTTTCAGGCACTTTATGGTGCATTTGAATGTATGAAAGGGAATACAGAAGTGAAGGTTATATTGCAGGGTGATGCACAATAACAGCAGGACAGTCAGTGCACCGCTCCTGTGGGTCAAACGGAAAATAAACGGCTCCAATATATCACACATGATGCCGGACCAGGAGAACCGGTACGTCACATTGCGCGTCATCAGGTGGATCTAGTGGGTCAAATTGGTATTGTGGCACTCCTTCTCATCTTCATGCTCGTCTAAAGAGTTGTGCGCCTCCTTCTGCCGGATTCAGGAGAAGAGGGCAGGTCATTGATTCGAAGAAGCTGATTGGCTAGTGTGAGGGTCATCATACAGGATCAGATTCAACCTCCAAATTCTCCTGCTCCGGAGCAGGATAGCCATTCAGAGTAAGTCACCATGGTGATCTACCCTGATAAAAAATGATCCGGCTTCGTGCTATCGGTAAATCAGGGTTAACCCTGGAAGTTACCTCACTAAGATATTAATCCTGCTTCGTGCTATAGGCCTCTAGACACTGACCTGTTCTGGTGCGTGCTCCAGTTCTCACAGTGAGGCGTCTTTGCTGCCTGATCAGCTGGAGTCTGTTGTGGCCCAGCTGTCCAGTAGCTCAGACACAAACTGATCTTTAAATGACAATGCCATAAAATAAAGGTATTAAAGAATGCCTGGGAATTTTATAATGACTTAATATTTGGAAAAAATATATGATGATATGCCAAAGAGAAGTAAGAAGCAGTTCTCAAAAGTTCATTTAAAAAAAAAATATTAAAAACAGAATCAACCGAGTTTTGATAGGTGCCAATAATGAACCAATAAGAATTGTTTCCAAAACTGCCAACTGTAAAGCATTTTGAAGCTGGTAGCATTGGTAAAAAGAGTGCAGTTTCAGGGCTGTATGTTAACATTTTGTCCATAGCACTGTGTGACAGGGGTTGACAGTCGTGTACTTGTAGCATAAAAACAGGCTGTATGACTCCCCAGAAGGTCCCCAACAAAAAGGGAAGTATTTTATTTTCACTCTCATTCCATAAGTAACACAATAACAGAATGTTTGACTGTTTTGGTCCTGGGATTCATACACTTTGTTTTAATAAAACGTGAAGAAAAAATCTCAAAAGATGAGGATTGTCAAGTTATATATATGTATATATCCACCCATTATCTATGCCATTTCTACCTTTTGCAATCATGGGTCATCTCTTTCATAGAAATCCTTAAATCTAGATTTCATATTTTAATGCATTTTTTGATAACTGTTAGAAGCTATATTTGTATGGAAATTGAAACTCATTTTACAGCCCAGCCCTAAGTTATGCACTGATATATGTATTTAAGCATTATGTATGTAGAGGTTATAGAAAGACAAAGTTTGATTAAATAAATGTCATAAAAACATTGCCAAATCAACTGAAGTAAAATATTTCTTTCTGTGATTATTAAAGATGATATTATTTTACAAATGGCTCAAACATGTGGCCGCTTAATGGACTTTTAGTCCAGTATTAACTTCATATTCTTCTCTGGCTCATCATCAGCTTCTAACTTCAAACTAGGGATGTCAACATCCACACATGTAAACGGATACACGGGTCACAAATCATAACTGTTAAGAAAAATCAATAACCGTGTACATGTCATTTTTTTCCCTTCTCCTCCTCCTCATTCATTTCTCACAAATTCATATATTATTTGTAGATTTGTAGGGGTGACATGTTTCCTGAAAGCTTTAGATAATAATATTAACCAACTATACACTTAAATTTTCCCACTAGTGCAGTTATCTGCATATTCATCGATGAATGGGGCGCAATGTCACATTAATATAAAGAACTGCAGCCACAGCCAGTGTTGTGTTACTTCAGGTTGCTTCGGAGACGCGATGGCAGTGAACATTAAGCGGAGCACTGGGTGACAGTTTTTCAAACAAACTACCAGTGGAAATACTGTTTAGTGTAGGCTATGTCAGGCAAAACTGGCTCAGAACAGCAGCACGGGATGCATGGGAAACATGAACCTGATGGTTAGTGACTGTTCTTACACCTGAAATATCCAAACAAGTCAGAGGGAGAGACTGCTGCTGCTGTTATGTTTGAGCGAGGTGCTCGTAATCTTCTCCATACGCAAATGTAGTGCAGCTAAAAACAAAAACTTTTAATGGCTTGTTATTTTTGCCTGTATTATTGTGTGTTGTACATTATATTGTTCGTTGTTACTCTGTCAGCTTTTCTTGACATGTGAAGTTAGTGAATAATTCTGAGAGTCCCCCTGTACTTTTAACTTTGTGCCGATAAAGGTGAAGGTTTTTCCTCTCACAGCTTACTTTGGCTTCTTTTTGAATTGCTTTCTCTCCAATTCCAGATTAGTTTTACTATGAGACATATTAAATTCAGACGTGGCTCCCATTGTGAAAGAGGGATGCAGTTTGCACTTTAATGTTTAAAAATTATTGTACAATAGTGAGCAAAAGTTAAAACAATGAAATAAAAAGAAGGTTAAACCTTTTTTCAGCTTTCACTTGTACATTTTCTTGTCTGTCATAATTATAAATGGCTTTATTTTCAACTCGTTTTACTTTCTGTCATAAGTAGGCCTAAGCCTTAAAATGGTGAGATGGATTGCAGACATAAGTTCTGCTTGTTGAATAAAAAAGTTTTTGTCTGATAACTACTGTAATGTCTTTGATGTTATGGAGTAGGGAGGTATTCTGAAGGAGACAGAACCCTCTAGTGGTTATAAAGCTTAACTGCATTTGAAAAAGACCATTAATTCTGACATGTACACATGTGCATGTGTAGAAAAAATTTGAAACGTTGACATTCCTACTTTTAACTCATTAAATTGTGTTCACGTCTGTGGACAATAAAGTTGCTGAGGTAATGAATTAATGCATGTGTTTGATTTAACTGCTGAATGACAGAAGCAGAAGATTCTCCATTTTCTTAATTTACTGTGCAGGCCTCAGATGATCCTTGGTTCCCTGAAAATCAGACACAAAGACTTAGACTCTGCTGAAACGAATGATGGTCAAACGTTTGGATAAATATTGGTTTGATGGACAATTGATCCATCATTTCGATTTGTTGTGTCACGGTTCAGACTGTTAGCAAAGTGCCACCACAGGGATGGAATAATAAAAACATAAATATATGATCAGTTCTTCAAACTGATTTAATGTTTTTCTTTCCAACTTCTGCTTGTTCTTGTGCTGTAGCATATATGAAAAGATATTTTAAAGATCTTTACTTTTAAAATAGTTTATTCAAACCATGAATGAGAGAATCAAATGGACTTTGTTTTTATAGTTGGTACATGATTACTAAAAAAATGGATGAAAATGGGGGTGCTGGTTTGGCGGAGTGGTTAGCAACCTGTCACCCCATGTACATGCTTCTGCTGGTCCAGGTTCAAACCCAGCCTGTGACCAGTTTGCAGAGTGTCTCCCCCTACTCTTTCACCACCTTTCACAGGCCTATCTACTGTCTCTCTCCTATCAATAAAGGCACAAAATGCCCCCCCCCCAAAAAAAAATTACAAAAATGGATGAAAATGTAAAAATGTGTACTCTAAGAAGCCAACATATCCATTAGGGCTGAGACAAAAATCTCAAAATGGTGACATGTCATCGTCCTGCCACATGCAAACCAAATATCAAATATTATCTCCGGGTACTGATATTTTTACCAAGACATTTTGTCACTTAAATCACATTTCTCTGATTTGACTTAGCATGGTAGAACTTCAGGACCTCATGGTGGCACCTGGCATATAAAGACAGTAAGGTGTATGGAGGGCAAAGGTCCAAAGAGGACGTGGACGGTGGGCTCTGGAGCTACCAGCTGACAGAAATATCTGTGTTTGAATGCCTTTTTATTCTGTGTTTTTGCCTTTACTCATCACTGATAGTGAAAGAGTCACTGGACAGGATCAGAAAATTGGTGGGAGACAGGGGCAGAGACACAGGAAATGGACCCAGACTGGACTTGAACATGGGCCTCCTGGATAGGATCAGAGCCTAAACACATGGTCAGTGCACTGGTGCCACTCAGTGGACCACCAGCTGATGTTTGTCCCTAATAAAATGATGGTTAGTTGTCCTTCACTTGTCCATCTGGACATCGTCCCAGTGGAAGTGATTGTAAAGGCAGAACCTCTTTGTCCTTAAAGGTCCATGTCTCTGAGAGCCAATAAAGGAACTTTGAGCTTCGTCCCCGGAGGGAGATATCAGGGACGGACGGGAGCTGGAACACAGCATTATTACATTGTGCCACTGAAAGTCTTGTAATTAACCCACTAAGAGGCTTAACTACTCAAATCTCTGTTGACTGAACAAAACATTCCATGACAATGCCATCAAAATCTATTTTTTTTTTAAGGTATAGTTTTTGGGCATTTTGTGCCCCCATTGATAGGGGAGAGACAGTGGACAGGCCCGTGAAAGGGGGAGAGAAAGCAGGGGAAGACACTCCGCAAACTGGTCACAGGCGGGACTCGAACCTGGACCGGCAGAAGCATGCACATGGGGCACCAACCACCTCGCCAAACCAGCACCCCATCAAAATCTATTTTAAACTTCTTGAGTTATCTTTCTTATAGACAGACAAATGGACAAGCGCCAGCATAATTTTTTAAAAAAAAGGTGTTTACCTTTTACATTTGACTCATCATTCTTTTCGGTCTTGAAGTTGTGCCGTCTCTTGCTGTTGTTGATTGAGTTGATGCTTTTCTTTGTTTTTTTGTTTGCTGTTGCTTCGGCTTTTGAAGATGTTTTTTTCTCTTTGTTTTCTTCATGTCCCTTACCTAAAGCAGATGAACACAACTCAACAGTCCTCAGTATGAACAGAAATAGTAAACAGACTTTGGCTTGTATCCTGCTTTTCTAGTGTAGACTCTCTCTTCACTCGGCAGGAAAGAATCTTTATTTTGTCTGTGTGAGTAACCAAAGATATTCACTTTACTTTAAAGAGACAGTTCAGGATTTTTTAAGGTGGTTGTATGAGGTACATGGCTTAGCCTGAACATGATCCACAGTCACAAAGGTCAGATCCGTCCGTGCAGAATGTTATGGTGCTCACAAACACCTGCAGAAAACATGGCCTCCAGGGTGAAGCTAGCACAGGTTTTATTTAACTAGAAGAGCTCAAGGAGCATTCACCTACTTCACAGCCTTTTTATATTGTTAATGGAGTTTTTATTGAAAATGTGGAAAACTGGCCCATCACACAAAATTAACCCACTTACAAGCAGACAAACGGATGAACAGCAGCATGGAATTGGCCTCCATGGTGGAGGTGACAACAGGGCACTGTTGATTTTAAAGAAACCAGTGCAGAGATGATCAGGTGAAGCATCATGGGACATTGGTCCGTTATGTTGATATTACAGCTGATAGGCTGATTGGCTTTAAATATGAGCATAAATTTCAATCTCTGCCATTTCTGGCATTTACAGAGGGAAAACAAAGGGTCAATAGAGTAATATCCCACTGTCAGTTTGTAGTTCATCCATGTTTAATTCTAACACCATCAGTATATTTGATTCTGGTACACAAAGGAACACTCTGGGCTGGTGACTGTCCTCTCTACTGTTTGTACAAATTATAAATGACATAGGCCAATATCGCCACTGCCACAGTGCCAAAGCAAGACCATGGATTTCCCTTGACCCCTGAAATAGAGAAAACAAATAGCTGAATATGTTCTGTCTTTGTCAGCTTGAGCAGTCCTTAAATTTGAAGCCAAAAACCTGAGAATGAGGGTCAATGTGTTTAAGAGAGAAAACATGTTAACACCACATTGCAATCAATAAAATGAATTACATTTTATGAACATAAAAATTTAGTTTGGCTCTGGCAGCACCTATTTTTTTTTCTTATAAGAGGACAGTTTGGGGTTTTAGTTCTGACATCATGAGGCCTAAAAAAGTACACAGAGTAAGGGACAAGCAATAAGGAGCTACAAACATTTTAAAATATTTATGAAATTATCAATATCTGCCAATAAAATATATACTCTATTTGGTACACCGGGTCCACTGCTTGTTGTCAGAAATAACTAATCAGCCATAGACCGAAGTGACTCTGAATGTCAAACGAGTTGACATGGTTGTTGGTCTTAGACCGGCTGGTCTGAATATTTCAGAAACTGCTGAACTACTCAAATTTTCATGCACAAGCTTCTCTGGGGTTTACAGAGGAAGGTGGAGTCAGAGGAGAATGACCCAAATGGTTTGAGACAATAGAAAGAAACTGAAATAACCACTGATTACAGCCAAGGAGGGTCAAGGGGTACCACTGCTGTCAGGACACAAAACTCAAAACAAAAGGGTGTCCAACCAGCACTAGAGGGTGGACTAATGAATGATCGAATCACTGGAGTGATTTTTATGAATGAAAGGAAAATATTTTCTTCAAATGAAGTTGGGGAAGAAACAGAGTTCTGAAGTTCATTATCATTTTTCATACTTACGGTTTCTGAGGCGGCTCAAGAAAGGCCCCTTTTTCTACAGGAGAAAGGAAATAAGTTTTAGAAAAAGTTCCAGAGGCTGAGATCAATCTATCATCCTCACATTTAGAAACACGAGTGCATTAGTGTGTTGGGCTGATCTACAGGAGCTAAGTTCTAGTTTTACCTCTTTGGGATCTCCAAAAAAACGTCTGATTTCAGACCATGCACGATCATTGGAGTCACTTTTCAGAAGACGGCCCTTATCAAACAGACAGTCTACAACCAGGACGACGTCCCTGTTCTCCACCAGTCGTTTGCTATCATCTGTGATGTACTTGGGACTGAAGGTGTAATGCATCACAATCAGGATGATCTTTTTCCCATCTGTGAACACAGACAAATTAAAGTGTACTGTAAATTAATCAGAAAGCAAGAAAAAACATGGAAATAATGTCTTTCTTTCTAGTCTGTAGCTCATACAGCCGTTAATGTTCCAGTACTTTCTGGAATTTAATTTAATGTATTTATGAACAAGAATGTGAGAATTCTGATGTGAAAGATGCTGATGAAAGAGCCATTAAAAACAACAGCAGCTTGTGATTGAATAATCATCACAGACCATTCCATATTAAGCAGTGCTACTAATGACTTAGCATATGTAGCAGCTATAATACAGTTTTACATTAAATTACACCACAGAGATGTATTAACATTTATGTATGACATGAACCTCGTCAAAGATAGTCACTACCAAGTTTTTCTGGTAAACTTCTTAGAGCATATTTCATCAAGTATCACTGAGCAACCATGACGACCACAGGCTAACTGTCATGTCCGTGGAGGATTTCTGCATTCTCTCTGTTTCTCAGCAGGGATCTCCGGTCAGAGGAAGTGCAAAAACATGATTTCCCATAAGAAAAGCTTCAAGTGACATTCTTTCCTCCACTTTTAAAGAAGAAAATGTCTATTTCTGATAAGAAAATGCAGGTATCAACACCACTTCAGAAACCGCCATTGTTTTCAAACATGCAGTCACTCCCTGGTGTCGTCACAACCACAGCTCCTGCTTCTCTTTCCTGACTGGGCCATTAAGCATTTGGCCGAGAGAAGTCATTGGACAATGGAGGCTGGCAAGATGGACATGTAGGATTTCAGAATCAGGCAGGTCCATCTGCTCTGCCAGGCTGAAAAAGACTAGGGCCACCAAAAAAAACAAGGGTTCCCCCCAGCACTCTGACTTCCTCCCACAGACCAAAAAAAATGCTCATTAATTGGTGACTCCAGTTGCCTCTCTTTGTGACCCTGTGATTGACCTGCACTGATTCAGGGTGTTCAGGCTGAACACAGCCTCTCACCCAGTGTCAGCTGAGACAGGCACCAGCCATAATTCTTAGATTAAAATAAAAATGCTGAGATTAAAATCAGAATTCTGAATTTTTCACCTTTTTCTTGGAATTTTGACTCTAATCTCAGAATTCGTCCTTTAATATCAGAGTTCTATCCTTAGTGTGGGAGTTTTTAAATCCTTTAATTTGTTTGTCCCTGGTCACGTCTGCAATGAACTTGATCCATCACCTACCTGGGGTGTTTTCCAGAGCCTCATAGATGTCTGTCCTAAGTTGTGTCACGATGGGACAGAACAGCATGATGTAATCACTCTCTCCAGGAGGCTTCACCTCAGACTGACCGATGCTCTTAAACTTTGAGATCCAGTCTTTATGAGCTCCTTTGGTTTCTCCAGCCTTGCGAACAAAGAACTTTTTCCAAGACACTGAAAACACAAAACAGAATTTTGAGAATGTTGTATATATATATATATATATATATATATATATATATATATATATATATATATATATATATATATATATATATACACATATATATATACACATATATATATATATATATATATATATATATATATATATATATATATATATATATATATATATATATATATACACACATACATATACACACATACATATATATATCTATATATCTATATATATATATATATATATATATATATATATATATATATATATATATATATATATATATATATAGTGACATCTACCCTGAGGAGGCCTGGACCACAGGTTAGAAACATGGACTTAAATCAAATTTCTGCTCCATTCTGATGCTTAATTTAAACTTCATCAGGCTGTCTAGCATGTCTAAATGACCCACTGCTTTGCTGCCATGTGCTTTGATGGCTGTATGGGTTAACAATAGGCTGGGTTTAAAACATCGATTTAATCGATTTCAATCAATTTTCCTTGGTTCATAATAATTCCATAAAATCCAAAGATGGATCTTTTTTTTGGGTTTTTTTTTTTTTTAGAGAAGCAGTCTGTATCAACCCTGCTAGTCTTGTGTGATCAGCTTGTGTTTTTGCTTTTTTCTCTGACAAGATCTCATGAAATGTAAACAAAACAAACATGCACCACAGGCAAGTTTAGGCAAGTTTTTGGAAGCTGATGTTTTTACAGTATTTTAAAAAAAAAGAAGAGAAAAAGTAAATATGCAGAATGCATTAATGCATATCGTTTATGTATGATTATGTAATGTATGCAGTTCTTAATGTCAAAAACAAATTAATGATATACCAAGTCAAAAGGTCAGTTTATGAATTCACAGCATTATTTCAACTGAGATATCCCCAGACTGAATAAATATATCAGAATAAATATCAAATTGAGATATGAAATCGAATCGAAATGAGATGATGTATCGAAAATGATTCAGAAAATTTGAATCAATAGCATTGAAACAACAACAAGCAATTGAATGAAGTGGCCAGTAACATTTTTTTTTTTTTCTTTTGGTTGTATTGCAGAGACATTGTATTGCTTTGTTGTTTCAGCTATAATTTTTTTTTAGGTTTTGTCCTGATTTTATTTATTCGTTTCAGCAGATGTTATTTACATGTTTTTGGTAATGTTGGTCATGGCGTGAGAGAGAAGTGATTAGATTTTGGTGGTGATCAGAACCTGTTTGCATACCCAGGAAATTTTGAAGGATTTGTTAACATGGTGTGATTAGAAAATTTTTCCACATTGTTGTCAGTGACTCAACAAATTCTGGGCTATTTTGATGCAATGGTTACACAATCTGAAACTTTCTGATGTTTGGTGTTACTTTACCTCCATTTCAGATGTGGTTTCAATCTTGATGCCTTTGATCAATACACATTATATTTATCATTTTTGTGTGTGCAGTTGCTTAATCTTGACGAATATCTTTTATTAATATATGATACCAATAAAATGTTTGTCTTACCAGGTGCCATTTTCTGGTCCTGGTCTCTGAAAGAAAGAAATATAAATGAAACTTTAGAAAAAAACTAGAGATATTTGAGTATAAAATCAAAAGCTGCTCTGAACAATCATTGAACAGTCAGACGAAGTTTTAAAAATGCTGTGATCGGTTATTCTGCAGCATTGTAGAGGTTCAGCAGTTATAAGCCTCACAAAAAAAGGAGAGATTTTTCAGGACTACTTACATCCCTCCTTCAGTCTGAGCTGCACTTTGACCTTCATCCTTAGCTGGAGTATCATGTCCATGGGCTGTGGTCCAACAGGAAGAGCACAGAGGAGAACAAGTCAATCAGTGTGGAGAAAAACACCAGATATGTACACAGCCGAAGACATTTTCTGGACATTATAGGTTTATTTCATGAGCTGTGGTGAATGTTGATAGTTGTGTGTAGATTATAAGGAGCCTTTCAGTGTGTGATTCTCCCCTCTGGTGGTCAGAGCTGGAAATGAGGGCAACAATGGAGATGTAAAATGCCCCCGACGGGATTGAATCAGTTTCTATAAGATTAAAGTTTTCCTTCTTAAAAATGATGCTACTATAATTTAGGTAAAGAGACAGATGAGTTTATTTTTGACTGGGCACATTTTTAAATTATGGGTGGATATCAGGGCCACATCATCCAACTGAAGACGAAAGGTGACTGAAGTGACTCTGACTGTGTTGACATGGTTGTTGGCAGCAGACCAGCTGGTCTGAGTATTTCAGAACCTGTTGATCTACTCAGATTTTCATGCACACCTTTATCTGGTGTTTGCAGAGGAAGGTGAAGTCAGAGGAGAATGACCACAATGGTATGAGACCACAGAAAGGAACTCAAATAACCACTGATTACAGGTAATGAGTGTCAAGGGAGGCCACTCCTGTCAGGAAACAAAACTCAAGGAATAAAAAATGTCCAACCAACACCTGGAGGGTGGACTAATGAAGGACTGAACCAACAGGAGTTAAACCAGCTTGTACCTGAGGAGGTGTTCAGGGAACATCTGACAGGGATGAGACCTCGGGGAAGAGTGGGACAAAGTGGATGAGGAGAGGGAAGTCTGAGCATCCCTGCTTTTGCTGTTTTGTTTTTTTTTATATATATATAAAGTTGGGATGAAAGACAGAGTTCAGGAGCTCAATTATTTTTCATACTTACAGTCTTTGATGGATCTCTGGAGAGAGACCTGAATCAACAGGAGAAATATTTTTTTTTAGAAACAGTTACAGAGACTGAGAACAATCTATCATCCTCACATCAAGAAACATGAGTGCATTTGTGTATTTGGCTGACCTACAGCAGCAAAGTTATAGTTTTACCTCTTTGGAATCTCCAATAAACCTTTGGATTTCAGTCCATGCACGATCATTGGAGTTACTTTTCAGAAGATGTTGCTCATAGAATAGACAGTCTACAACAAGGGGGACCCTGTCCCTGTTCTCCACCAGTCGTTTGCTATCACCTGTGGTGTAGTTTAGATCGAAGGTGTGATGCATCACGATAAGGATGATCTTTTTCTCATCTGTGAAGACAAACAAATTCAAGAAAAAAAGAAAAAAGAAAAAACAACAGATTAATTTATTTCTTCTCAGTCTGTGTCTCAAACATACATTCATATTCCAGAAATTTCTGGAATTTCATTTTATGCATCTTAACCTAAAAAGACCGGGGCCTCTGAAGATAAAACAAGAACGTTCAAATTTTTAAAGTGTTTGAAAAAAGTCAGATGTCTGATAAAGACAGGACTAGAGAGAGAATAAAAACTTTATGATAAAGTCATGGAGCAGCAGGTAGTACATGTTCCTCAGAAAAAGTAGGTTGCTGGTTTGATCCCCATGTCAGTTATCAAAAACAAACAACATAAGGAAAACTAGAATTGAAATAAACAACTGGAATAAAAATAAATGGGAGAGTTAAAAAAAAAAAAAACTAACTGAAACTGTATTGTATGTTTACAAAACGAAATTAAGCTTAAATAATAGCAAAATGTCCTTTGTTTTCATCTATGTAAATTTATTTAGAACATAAGACTTTTAGATTGATATGAAATCTATTTGCTTTGCTATATGGCTATATGAAAGTTGGGAGATAGCAGCAGTATCCCATTTGGGATTTCTTTGAATATGACTTATGCCTTGTAGTAGAAGCAGATAATAAAATATGTATATAACCAAGAGTACCTGGACAAGGTAGCCTCTAAGCTCCTCCTCCCTGAAAGAGAAGCTGCAGCCAGGCCAGGCAGCATAGGGAAGGAATGTGAGATAGCAGTGTCCGTAATGGACTGTACCCACCTGTGACTAAATAGCTGCTGGTCAATGAATATGCAGAAACATCACAAGAACACCTACACCGAATGGAACATCCACACACCTGTCAGTAGCGCTGAAAGATATATTGTTATCGTATCGATATCGAGATACGAACATTCAAGATGTTAATATAGTAAAAGGAACGATAATAATGATATAGATTTCAGAACGGAAAAGTTAGTAATCAGTATCATCACTGTCTAGCAACGAAGCTCGAAAATTTGGGAGCATTTTACCAAAACAAAAGGAGAATGTGCAATGCACAATCTGCAAGGCAGAACTTTCCTTCCATGGCAGAACGACGGCGATGTATAAGCATCTAAAAAAGATTAACAGGGACAGACCCTGTTTTGGATGACCTGTCCCCAGTTAAAGCTGTCCCTGAAAATGTGCCCTATTCCAGTGTTTCACTATTGATCGTCTACTAGAACAAAGGTTAGTAGTACAGCAGGAAGCAGAAAGCGTGAGGGAGCAGGCTGAGTGCAGACTAAGACAACAGTTATTTTATTGCCAAGCCCGCTCATTAAAGTGACTTAAAGCTTGCTCTTCTACTTGTGTGAATCTTACATGATTATCACGCAGCTGCCACTACAAAGCAGACATAAGTGTGGTTGGTAGTTTGTCCTTTCCTCAACCCTGTTTCTTGGTTATCACGCTCACAGAATCAACCCAGCACTCCCCCGAACACACACCCATGTGGTGCATGCACAACTACACTGGAGCCATAGTTGCCAGGTCTATGGAATAAAAATCCTTCCTTTATTCAAGAGCATGCTCTAATGTTTGAGAGCAAAATTCTCTCTCTCCCTCCTTGTTACCTGCTGCAGCAGTTCTGGCATTCTCTGTGTTTTTGGTCATTAGATTATAAGTTTACTTACAGCAGACAAACACTTTGCTTTAGGACATAATATACACTTCACATGTGTGTTCTTGCCTTTTACTTCTTGTATTTTTATCCTAAAAACTCCAGTTTTAACTCCACAGACACTCCGGACTTGCTGTTGCTACATCTAACCATGTTGCCAGATGTTGCGATTGAAATAAGCATTTTTGAGAGAGCTTAGTTTAATTTATTCAACATTCCTTTATTGGGATGTGGAACATCCTTTTCTTTATACAGAAGTGAAGGGAAGGGCTGCTGTTATTTATAGTTCCTTTTTTGCTAAACAGTCTATCTAACCTTGATTTTTGCAACTAAAAACACATGAAAGGCTTACATCAGGCATGTCCAAAGTCTGGCCCAGGGGCCAATAGCGGCCCATGTTCAAATTTTCACTGGCCCTCAGCCTCTGTTGTAAAATCAGTTATATGCACCATTGACTGCTGTATTAAAAACTCATGTACAAAAAAAAAAAAATTTTACATTTCACCAGGAGATGGCAGTAGCACTGTGGCCACATCCTTGTGGCACTTGACACCTGACCTTTTGTCATCATTTCAGCCCATCCCATTTCAAACATGGCTACTGTAGCCAAAAAAGAAAAGTTGACAGTGCTGCCGATTCCAGAACAAGTGGAAATTGGAGTATTTTTTCACCAAAATACGAAACAACTGTGTCTGCCTAATTTGCCACGAAACTGTAGCTGTCTTTAAGGAATTCAGTGTCAAGCTAACTGTAGACAAATGTGGCAAAAAATTGAAACATTGAATCAGTGTGCTCTTTTGCAAAGAAAATGTCGGACTCCGTAATTTTCTCTGGCCCCTTGCCCAATCTGACCAGTGGTGATATGTATAGCTGCATGTCATCATTCAACCGCTGGCTATCGAGGTGGTGTCCAGCAAATGATGTGGGCTTCATTGACAATTGGTCAACCTTCTGGAGAAAACCTGGCCTGATAGGAAGAGATGGCATCCATCCTACTCTGGCTGGTGCATCTCTCCTATCAAAAAACATGGCAGAGTCACACTTATGACCTCTCAGAGATGAGACCATGTTGCAGAGCTGCAGTCCTCCACGCTCCTCTGCGCTTGCTCTAGGACAGTTTTCCTGCCATTACTGTTATGACAACTGTTTTAATCACTTAGATAACTGCTATGGCTCTTGTAATAGTGATAAACATTATTCCATAGAGACTGTGTCAGTCCCCCGACCCAAAGCTCACTTAGATATTAACACAAAAACAAATAAAAGAGGTGTCAACCATAGAAATCTTATTAAAATAAAACCTTCAAATGTAGTGGCTTTAAAACATCAGAGAATCAGATGTGGTCTCTTAAATATTAGATCACTGAGGTCCAAATCCTTACTGGTGAACAACCTTATATCAGAAAATCAGATTGATTTATTCTGTCTAACTGAGACATGGCTACGTGACGATGAATATGTCAGTTTAAATGAATCCACTCCTCCCTGTCATTCAAATATTCATATACCACGCGACACAGGCCGTGGTGGTGGTGTAGCAGCTATTTATCATTCCTGTCTCCAAATCAATCACAGACCAAAGGCTAAATATACTTCTTTTGAAAGTCTTACTCTAAATTTATCTCATACTGATTCAAAAACCGGCCAGACAGTCCTATTTGTGATAATTTACCGTCCTCCAGGCCCATACTCTGAATTCTTATCAGAATTCTCTGAATTCATATCCAACTTGGTCCTTAGCTCTGATAAAATAATCATTGTAGGTGATTTTAATATCCATGTGGACAAAGAGAGTGATAGTCTTAGCTCAGCTTTTATGTCATTAATAGATTCGGTTGGCTTTATTCAGTCTGTTAATGATGCTACCCATCATTTTAATCACACTCTTGATTTGGTTTTAGCATATGGCCTTGATATTAATGAACTGAAAGTTCTTCCTGAAAATCCATTTTTATCTGACCACTTCTTAGTAACTTTTAGCATCCTCCTGGAAGATTCTGCGTTTTGCAGCAAAATTGTGAGCAGTAGAAATCTGTCCACTGGTTCCGTGGCTAAATTCAAAGAAGCCATTCCCACTGCCTTAAGCTCAATAAATTGGCCAACTGATAACTGTGATATTAGTTTTAGCCCTACTCAGCTGGATCAGCTTGCTGATGATTCAGCCAGTCTACTAAGATCCACTTTGGACTCAATTGCTCCACTGAGACAAAAACGTATTAAACGTCAGAGGACAGCCCCTTGGTTTAATTCAGAGACTCGTACACTTAAACAAACAACCCGTAAATTAGAGAGAATGTGGCGCTCTGATAAAAGGGAAGAGTCACATATACTTTGGCGAGAAAGTCATAATAACTACATGAGAGCCTTAAAAAATGCTCGAGCTGCCTACTACTCCTCACTTATTGAAGAAAATAGAAACAACCCTAGATACCTCTTCAGCACTGTAGCCAGGCTGACACAGAATCAGAGCTCTATTGAGCCTGTGATTCCTCTAGCCCTGAGCTGTGAGGACTTTATGAGCTTTTTCAATGATAAAATTCTGAAAATTAGAGACAAAATTAGCAACTCTTTATCTCCAGCTGAACCTGCCTTACCTCTAAATGTAGTAGTAGTTAGACCTGAGTTAGACAGTTTCTCTACGATTAGCCTTCAGGAGCTAAATTCTCTGGTCTCTTCCTCTAAATCATCAACCTGCCTTTTAGACCCGATCCCAACTAAACTGTTCAAGGAGGTCTTCCCTCTAGTTTGTCCATTGTTGCTGGAGACAGTAAATATATCTCTATCAACAGGCCACGT
Source organism: Scarus forsteni (assembly GCA_036419115.1). Taxonomy (NCBI): domain Eukaryota; kingdom Metazoa; phylum Chordata; class Actinopteri; order Labriformes; family Labridae; genus Scarus; species Scarus forsteni. The sequence continues at coordinate 243,942 of JAZDUH010000264.1, forward strand.
ACCACAGTCTTTTAAAACAGCAGTAATCAAACCCCTTCTTAAAAAACCTAACCTCGATTCAGGAACATTAGCTAACTACAGGCCTATTTCTAATCTTCCATTTGCCTCAAAGATCCTGGAGAAAGTAGTAGCTGATCAGCTAGGTGACTTCCTTCAAGACAATAGCCTGCTTGAGGACTTTCAGTCAGGATTTAGAGCTCATCACAGCACAGAGACTGCTCTAGTTAAAGTAACCAATGATCTACTCTCAGCTTCAGATGAAGGACTTCTCTCTGTTCTTGTTTTGTTAGATCTAAGTGCTGTTTTCGACACCATTGACCATGGTGTTCTTATACAGAGATTAGAGATGTTACTTGGGATTACAGGGACTGCCTTAAATTGGTTTAAGTCCTACTTATCTAATAGATATCAGTTTGTACACGTGAACAACAAGTCCTCTGTGTACACTAAAGTAAGTTACGGGGTTCCTCAAGGTTCGGTGCTAGGTCCAATTCTCTTCTCTATATATATGCTTCCCCTTGGTGAAATCATGAGGAAATACTCTGTTAATTTTCACTGCTACGCTGATGATACACAGCTTTATGTATCACTGAAGCCAGGTGAGACAAACCACTTAGATAAACTAGATGCCTGTTTAAAGGACATCAGATCCTGGATGGCCAGAAATTTTCTTCTTCTTAACTCAGACAAGACAGAGATTATTGTGCTGGGCCCTCGACACCTTAGAGAATCCTTTTCTAGTGATTTAACTGCCATAGATGGCATTAGCCTGGCACCAAGCACAACTGTTAGAAATCTAGGAGTGCTATTTGATCAGGATTTATCCTTTAACTCCCACATAAAGCAAATTTCAAAAACAGCCTTTTTTCATCTTCGTAGCATCGCTAAAATCAGGCCTATCCTGTCCCAGAGCGATGCTGAAAAGCTAGTCCATGCTTTTGTTACCTCTAGACTGGACTATTGTAATTCTCTGCTTTCAGGCTGTCCCAGCAAGTCACTTAAGACGCTTCAGCTGGTCCAAAATGCTGCAGCACGTGTGCTGACTAGAACTAGGAGAAGAGACCACATTACTCCTGTTTTAGATTCTCTGCATTGGCTTCCCATTAAATATAGAATAGAATTCAAGATTCTTCTCCTCACCTATAAAGCTCTCAGTGGACAGGCACCGGGGAGTCTGGCACAATGGGCTCTATCACTCTCTCTCTCTCTCTCTCTCTCTCTCTCTCTCTCCACATCTGCTTTTGCCCCTTTTGTTTGCTCCTGTACTCGTCTCTGGCTCTTGTCTTGTAGGTGGCCTGGGATTCTTGGTGGAGACTGCCTGCTGCTGTGGAGTCCCGAAGCCTCAAAACTACAATTATAAACATGACACATAGTTGACCATTTTATTAGGAACACTCCATTCCCATTATCATTATAGCTATTTATACAGATACTAGCATGATCTCCATATCCATGATCGATACATCTACAGTATCTATATTTTACTACCACATAGGCATGAGGTCCCTCTTGAAAATGGGATGTCACATCTCAAGAGGCCTTTAACACATTTATATTTAACGGAGACAAATATGGTTGGGATGCACTTGTGGTCTGGGCACCCATGAGTTCGTCACTACCATAAATTCCTATTTTCAGTAAGAATATCTAAGATTATACTTCTATAAAATGATCACCACAACCATTCAGACATGAGGACCCTCCTGAAAATGAGATGTAGCATCTCAAGAGGCTACCCTCTAATAAATCAGACAACATGTTGATGGTACATGAACCTGTCCCTAATTTTAGTTCTTACTTTAGTCCACTTGTCTCCTCTTACCTCCCTTCTTTTGCCCCCACACCCAACACAGCATCGTGTGGATTTGCTGTTCATCATGAGACTGGGATCCACATTCAAGATTTCCTGCTGCTTAACAGAAGGGTTTTTTTTTTTGCCGCCATGATGGAGGGATCCATGATTGGCTATTTGGATTCATGTTGGGTGTTGGATGTATATATTTGTATATATATGTATATGTGTATTTTATATATATATGTATCTATGCATATATGTGTATCCATAAAATGAAGAGCTTTATGCTCTATTGTAAAGTGTCTTGAGATAAGACTTGTTATGAATTGGCGCTATACAAATAAAGATTGATTGATTGATTGAAACAAATGGAAGCTTTTTTAATGGCACAGCAGCGCTTTTTCAGCACCAACAGCTCTCTCTGGTCAACTTCTACCGCCAGCTGGATGAAGGCAGGTTCCCAGAGATTCGAACACTTGCTACAAAAATGCTTAGCTTGTTTGGCTTAACATACTTGTGTGAAAAGAATTCTCGGTCATGAACTTACTAAGAGCTGCGTGAGGAGAGACTAAGTGCGCATCAAAACCAGTGCATCAAAACCACTGTCTTTGAGCCAGAGCTGGATGACATTCTGCAGGCAAGATCTCAGTTTCACCCTTCACATTAGTGCAGCCAAGATATTTGTTTAGTCCTCTGAGGTGAATAAATTCTAAAATATCAATTAATTTTAGTTATGATCAAAACTGCAGTTTTGAATATGCACTGGCCACTGTTTTGAATTTAGATGTTTAGAGTGAGCATTTAATTGTGACTAATATGTACTGTTTCAAAGATATTAGGTATGTTTAATCTTCCCAAAAGGGTTTTTCCAGACACTTTCCTCATTTTTCCTGGTCTTTGAATTGAGTGATTTTGGTTAAAAACTTGAAAATGAAAAAACATGTTTGTATCCAAGTGCCAAGTCTGCCATTAGCAATAAAAATTTCATTATTTATTTGTAAAAATTGTCATTGAGTCAGAAAATGTCAGGCTGAATGATCGGCCCTCGTGGCAAAAAGTTTGGACATCCCTGGCTTAAATCTAAGTCTTATGTTAATCTTCTCCAGCTTTATTACGGTGAAAACAGTTGTAGCTACATTAGAAATAAATTTAATTCTGGCCATAAGGATTTATTTTAGATGGAAAAAATGACATTAAAATGTACATTTGCATTAGGGTGGGATAAAATCATTTTAATAACCTCTGAATTGGGTTAATCTTGATGCAGTGGCGATTGCTCTAAGACTGCAAGGGAAGCTCAGCTTCCCCTAAAATGTCCCCCAAAGAAGTGGTGATGTGTTCTGCTGTGTGTACATTTCATTGACTAAATATGCGCTGGAAAATCTTCATCTTTTGTTCAGAATCAGCTACTTATCACAGATAACTGGCGCGACTTCCTTCTCACTCATCCCTGCAGCGCCTCAGTGCTTTAACACAGTCGGACGCTGAGCGTCTTCTGACTTTAACAGGGAACAGTAGAGTGGGTTGTTCCACTGTGGAAACTGGACGGTCATTGGATAAACGCTGGGCTTTGTCCCGCCCATCGGACGCTCAGCGTCTCTGGGGGTCTATGAGGCAGTGGGCTGGCCTGGACGCTCGGCTTCTGCATGATGATTGGATGATCTGTCTGAGGCCGAATCCCTTTTTGATTGACAGCGAAATGAGCCAATCAGCAATCTTGAAGTATAACCCTCCACCAGAGCATCTTCTAAGTTTTGCATTCAGTTGTTCTGGACTGATCCGGAGGCTTTATCGATCACAAGCGACTTTACCTTTCTTAAAAATTACCAGAGTTGTGTTTGACGATTCTCTCCTGTCACTTTTCTTTTCTCAAACGAGGAGCTGCGGAGCTTCTACCCCTGTCACATTCTCAGCCTGTCAATAGTCTCACGTAGCAGCTCCAGCTGCTAGCAAGCTGCACATAATGGCAGATAGTATGAATGTTGTCGACCGGATTTTGGCGAAGCCATTTGATAGTCTTTCGTACGAAGAGAAAATTAGAGTTAAACAGCAGGGCACATCAACTCCTAAGATTGATTTAGTGCAAAATATGGGGAAAAGAGACAGGTATTTTCAGCATTCCTGGTATGACAAGGTGAGCTGGTTCATTGGAAGTGCTGTTGTGTTGTCTGGTCAAAAGTGGGTTTTGGGGAATAAAAGCCCTGTAAAAGACACCTAGTTGGTACAGCAGGGTCACAGATTATTAACATAAATAAACCAATTTATGATGTAGGCCAGAAAAAAAATGAGCTTCCCCTCCATGACTGACCAGCAACCGCCACTGTCTTGGTGGTAGATCATACACAAGATTCCTCCTGGGTTTGGGGGCACAACAAGTCCAAATGAGCTACTGGAACAAGCCCAAAAAATGGCAACCTACAACTCCCAATATAAACATGCAAGTTAGAATAAAACAAAGCAGAAAGTTGCTTTTAATAAGTGGACCTGGCAATTCTGGCATTGAGTTTTCTTGTGTGTCTGTCAGCACTGCAGCCCCTGTCGGTGTCTGGCTGAGCAAGGCTGGTCGGATATCAACTGCTTGGCATCGGTGCAAAGTAACGCACCACATTTCACTGTCAGTAATGGTTATGGCATTGTAACATTTTAAATTGTAATTTATTAGATTATCTGTTACTGGGAAAAAGTAGCTGTGTTAGTCCCAACACTGATTATTAGTGCTCTCTCATTAACTTAATTCATGCCTTTGACTCTGGCCTCCGTCCGTTTTGCCAATGAGTTGTCCTCCTATTGGCTGGGAGCAGTTTGTTCCGTGTGCGAGCAGATTTTGTTTCGTGTGTGGCTTTCAAAATATGCAGATGTCACTCAGAGATGAAAATGGTCTCAAAACAAAAATGCTTCACTCTCAAAACTTGAAACTTTGCACTCAAACATGCTCTCAAATACAGATATGATTTTTATTCCATACAGGTCTGCTTATTATAAGCAATTTGGGCCACCAGCTGCATGCTGGTGTGGTATGCTGCAGTTCATACATGAAGTGACTAGTCGATTAATCACTAAAATAGTCATTTGTGCAGCCCTAGTAATCATATCATATCGTACTGATATTGGGATATGAAATTTTGTCCATATTGTTTAGCCCTACTGGGAAGTCCATTGCCGGCTGCATTGATTAGATACAGAGGGTATTGGGGAAGACAAGGTGCTGCTCACAGATAACAGCTCCAACACTGTTAAGACTGTGTGTCTACTTCTGGATAAAAGCCTAAAGCAAAGTGGGGAGTGAGCTGATGGTTCACAGACTCAACTAAGAGGTGCTGGTGACATGTAGGGTGAAATGTGGCTTCAGTCACAGATGGAGAAGTCAGACATGAAGGAAGGGGAGAGTGAAGACCTCAGTGAATGTGGTAATTTGGGCAGAGGCAAACATTCTTCTTCTTCAGTTCAGAGGTCAGCATAGCCAGACAAAACATGTCTGGAGCGACACAGACTGTAATGGAGGAGTAGCCCGAGCGGACCATGATGAAATATTGGTGAACTAAAGAGTTTTTGGACGATTAATGCAGTTTTAGGAGCGGCGCTACACATGCCCTGTGTGCTACCATTATACGGATGTCCGCCGCTCGATTTTGGATCTAAATATCTCCTGAAGCACTGTTTGGATCAGGAAAGCCTTCTGGGTGAGTACAAGTATATTGTTCTACTTCATTCTATAAACAATGTGAAAGCTGTAGAAACCAAACTTATCATTTAAAACACTTGAACTTGACACATTCAGTTTGCACTTTGAAGTCATTGTTATTGTCATTTCTTATGATTTGATATTCAGTATTACAATTAATTATGGAGACACAATATAAAACAATGTGTCATACTGTGGAAACAAGTTCATGGTGCTCATAGTGTAATAAATTCAATAGAACAAAAAAGGTTATACAATATGATCCCTGCTCTAAAATCAAGTGTTAGCACAGTTTATGTGAGGACTGCTCGCCTTTTGCTCCTCTCTCCCTCCCCTCTCGGGTTGTCTCCTCTTGTTTCCTGTCCTGCACTTCCCCCGTTCACCAGTGTGGAGTTGGCGCTGTGGACTCTCTTCACATCCCTATGGACTTCCGGAATGGGTGGCGCCCTTGGAGCAGATCTCCCCTACCTGCACCACCTGTGCCTGATCTCTTGATGAGGGATCCCTCTATTTAAGCCAGCGTTGGACTCCTCTCGTCGCTGGCTGATTGCCTTTCACTTTGTGGTTCGTACACATAGTCTGTGCTGGCTTCAGTTACGCCTCTCACTTTTTACTAGTGAACCTTTTTCTAGTTTTTGCTTGGGATGTGTGTGGGACATGTTCGTTTTTACCTGAAGACCAATCAGTGCTCTCTCCTCTGTTTTTTCTCCAGGTCTCCACGAGCTCCTGCCACTGCCACCTTTGTACATATCACCTTTTTTGAATTTTGTGTAAATAAACCCTGGTGTTTTTTCAGCTCTGATCTGATCTCTGCCTCTGCTCTGGGTCCAACTCATATTCTGATACCAACACCTAACAGAATCAGCCGGCCTCTGTTTGGAGTCCGCAAGGATGGATCAGATCAAAGAAGCTCTGGTGTCTCATGGAACACTTCTGGGTCAGCATGAGTCTCTGCTCAAGGGGGTTACAGGCAAGCTGGAGGAAGTCGCTCGCCAGGTGCAGCTGATTGGCACTCAGCTCAGTGAGAACTCTTCTCCCCCGTCTGCAGCGGTGAGTGCTTCGTCTGCCCTCCTCCTGTTGCTGATCTCTCTCAAAGTCCAGTTCACATCAAAGAGCCCTTTGTCACCCCACCAGAGCCCTTTTTTGGGGATTTTGGCGCCTGTAGTCGCTTTTTATTTAACTGTAGTTTGGTTTTTAGACTCCAACCCCATAGTTACGCGTCTGATGAGGCCAAAGTTGCTTATACCATCAACCTCCTTAGAGGGAAGGCAGCAAAATGGGCTACAGCACTATGGGAGGGGGGTTCCAGTATTCTTTCTTCTTTTGATGAGTTTTCTACCCACTTACACAGGGTTTTTGATCATCCAGTTTCTGGCCAAGACGCAGCTAAACGACTTTTAGCCTTATCCCAGGGTTCTCAGTCTGCAGCAAGTTATGCTGTTGATTTCTAAATTCTGGCTGGGAAATGTGGTTGGGACGAGGGCGCGTTAAAGGCACTATTTGTTAAGGGGTTGTCTGATGATTTAAAGGACAAGTTAGCTACTCGAGATGAACCTAACACTCTCCAAGATCTTTTCGATCTCACTATTAAAGTAGATGGTAGGATGAGAGAGAGAAGCAGGGAGAGGGCTGCGGGTACTCACCGAAATACTCCCCCTGTTGGTCATCCTGTTTCTTCTTCACACTCTGCTTCAGCCTGTCCGTTGCCCACAGCATCTATGCCCCCTGCCGACACGGAGGAGCCCATGCAGTTGGGAAGCACTCGATTAAGTGCCCGTGAACAGAGAAGACGTAAAGCGGAGCATCTGTGCTTGTATTGTGGTAAAGCAGAGCACTCTCTTCAGTCCTGTCCCTTGCTGCCAAAAGACAGCACTCACCATTAAAGAAGGGCGTAATGGTGAGTCGCACGTCCACTTTTTCTAGCCCTTCCCCCAGATCCACGTTCTCAGCTGTACTCAGTCTACCCTCTTCTAAACTCAGAACGTCAGTTTTCTTGGACTCAGGAGCAGATGACAATTTTATTGATGAGGACTTTGTAAAGGCCAATAACATCCCTACTGTGTCACTTTCTCAGGCTAAACAGGTTTTGGCATTGGATGGACAAGTAATTTCGGTGGTCAAATTTGAGACAGTCCCTCTTAATATGCTGCTTTCTGGTAATCACTCTGAGAAAATCAAGTTTTTTGTTATTTCGTCCCCCAGCTCCCCAGTTATCCTTGGGTTACCCTGGTTTAAAATCCACAATCCGCACATTAATTGGGCCACCTCTTCCATTGTCAGTTGGAGCACTCATTGTCATGCCTTTTGCCTTCAATCGGCGGCAGTTAACTCCTCACCTCCGTTAACTCATTCGCCTCCTGACCTCACTTCGGTTCCCTCGTGCTACCATGACTTAGCGCAGGTGTTTAGTAAGGACTTAGCCAAGACTTTGCCTCCTCACCATCCTTACGATTGTGCTATAAATCTGCTCCCTGGCGCCCCGTTGCCTTCTAGTCACCTATACAACCTCTCTCGCCCTGAGAAGGAGTCCATGCAGGACTACATTTCTGAGTCTTTAGCCTCCGGTTTAATTCGGCCCTCCTCGTCTACGGTAGGGGCAGGGTTTTTCTTTGTCGGTAAGAAAGACTCATCCCTTAGACCCTGCATTGATTTTCGTGGTCTCAACGATATCACAATTAAGGACAAGTCCCCCATTCCTCTTATTGATCCGTCGTTCGAGCCACTCTGTAACGCTAAGGTGTTTTCCAAGCTTGATCTCCGCAACGCATACCACCTTATCCGCATTAGAGAGGGCGACGAATGGAAAACTGCTTTTAATACACCAATTAGCCATTTTGAGTACTTGGTCATGCCATTCAGCCTTACAAACGCGCCAGCAGTTTTTCAATCGTTCATGAACGACATTTTCCGGGACGTCCTTAATAAATTCGTGTTCGTTTATCTGGACGATATTCTCATTTTCTCTCGCAACATCACTGAACACCAACAACACCTCCGTCTTGTTCTCCAATGCCTGTTGGAGAATAAGCTGTATGTTAAGCCTGGGAAATGTGAATTCCACTCCACTCAAGTCAACTTCCTCGGCTACGTCATTGAGGCTGGTCAGCTGCGCCCAGACCCGAATAAAATCAAGGCTGTCACCAGTTGGCCCATCCCTACCTCCCATAAGGAGCTCCAGTGTTTTCTTGGTTTTGCCAATTTTTACAGGAGGTTCATACGTAGTTACGGTGTGGTGGCCAGACCTCTCACTCAACTCGCTTCCACCAAGATCCCTTTCATCTGGTTGTTGGAAGCTAACAAAGCTTTTCAGAGGCTCAAGGAACTGTTCACAACCGCTCCTGTTCTTCTTCATCCCAACCCTTCTCTTCAGTTTGTTGTCGAGGTAGACGCCTCTGAGTCCAGGCTAGGTGCTATCCTGTCTCAACGGGACCCTGCTACTGACAAGTTGCACCCCTGTGCTTTTTTCTCTCATCATCTTTCCCCAGCAGAGCGCAACTATGATGTGGGCAATCGAGAGCTTTTGGCAGTGGTGGGGGCTCTACAAGAGTGGAGACACTGGTTAGAGGGGGTGGAGAAACTCTTCATTATTTGGACAGATCACAAAAACCTGGCTTATCTTCAATCTGCGAAACGGCTCAACCCACGGCAGGCCAGATGGTCCCTATTCCTAAGCAGGTTTAACTTCACCATTTCTTATCGGCCTGGTTCCAAAAACGTTAAGCCTGACGCCCTTTCCCGGGTGTATTCACCTCCGACAAAATCTGAAGAACCCTCAACAATCCTTCCTCCCTCCTGCATCATCGGAGCAGCACAGTGGGAGATAGAGAGGGTGGTCAGAGACGCGCAGACACGACACCCTGACCCTGGAATGGGTCCACCGGACAAGTTATTCGTTCCTGACCCTGTCAGATCTGAGGTTCTCCAGTGGGGACACTCATCCAAACTCGCCTGTCATCCTGGTATTAACCGCTCTCTCTCCTTTATCCGGCAGAAGTTCTGGTGGCCCTCTATGGCTAAGGACACCCAGGAGTTCATTGCTGCCTGCTCAGTCTGTGCCCGGGGGAAAGCCTCTCTCCAACCTCCTGCTGGTCTGCTGTGCCCCCTGCCGGTCCCTAGTCGCCCCTGGTCACATATTGCGGTTGACTTTGTTACTGGTCTTCCACCTTCTCAAGGTAACTCAGTAATTCTCACTATTGTCGACCGATTCTCCAAGATGGTGCATTATGTCCCTTTACCCAAGCTGCCTTCTGCCCTGGAAACAGCTAACCTACTGGTCAACCACGTCTTTAAACTTCACGGCATCCCCCAGGACATCGTTTCCGACAGAGGTCCCCAGTTTTCATCTCGAGTTTGGAGGGAGTTTTGCCAAACTCTGGGCGCAGCAGTCAGCCTGTCATCTGGTTTTCACCCACAGACCAACGGCCAAACTGAGCGGGCTAACCAGGACTTGGAAAGCGCCCTGCGCTGTGTAGCAGCTCACCACCCAGTGTCGTGGTGTGAGCATCTGCCCTGGGTGGAATATGCCCACAACACCCTCTCCTGTTCGGCTACAGGTATGTCACCATTTCAAGCCTGTTTTGGTTATCAACCCCCTTATTTCCTGAGCAGGAGAGGGAGGCCTCTGTTCCGTCTGTGGGATCTCACATCCGACGAATTGAGGAGGTTTGGAGGAGGGCTCGGTCCCCTTTAACGGATTCGTCGGAGAGGAACAAGCGCAGTGCTAATCTCCACCGGCAGTCTGCTCCAGACTACCAACCTGGCCAGATGGTGTGGCTCTCGTCTCGGGATCTTCCCCTTAAGGTAGAGGCTAACAAACTTGCTCCTCGCTACATTGGTCCATTCCCCTTTGAGAAAGTTATTAATCAGTGTGCTGTGAGACTCAGGCTACCTGCATCACTCAAGGTTCATCCCACATTCCACGTCTCACTGCTCAAACCTGTGGCTACCAGCAAGCTCCCCTCCCCTCCACTCAGCCCCCACCACCCCGACTCATCGGTCCCGTCATTCTGTCAGGATCATGGGCGGGTTCCAGTCAGAGGGCGGACCAGACTGGTGCGGACCAGAGGAGAGAGAGGTCCTGGACCCATGTGGCCCTCCTAGATGGAGACCTGCTTGGAGACTTCCTGGAGCATCCGGACAAGCCGGACGCCCGGCAGGAGACGCCTCGCTGGCACCAGTACTGTGAGGACTGCTCGCTAGTCCTCCTGTTTTGCTCCTCTCTCCTCCCCTCTCGGGTTGTCTCCTCTTTTCCTGTCCTGCACTTCCCCGCTCACCAGTGTGGAGTTGGCGCTGGAGCTCCCTCACATCCCTATGGACTCGGAATGGGCGGCGCCTTGGAGCGGATTTCCCTACCTGCACCACCTGTTTCTGATCTCCTGATGAGGGATCCCTCTATTTAAGCCAGCGTTGGACTCCTCTCGTCGCCGGCTGATTGCCTTTCACTTTGTGGTTCGTACACATAGTCTGTGCTGGCTTCAGTTACGCCTCTCACTTTTTACTAGTGAACCTTTTTCTAGTTTTTGCTTGGGATGTGTGTGGGACATGTTCATTTTTACCTGAAGACTAATCAGTGCTCTCTCCTCTGTTTTTTCTCCAGGTCTCCACGAGCTCCTGCCACTGCCACCTTTGTACATATCACCTTTTTTGAATTTTGTGTAAATAAACCCTGGTGTTTTTTCAACTCTGATCTGATCTCTGCCTCTGCTCTGGGTCCAACTCATATTCTGATACCAACACCTAACAGTATAAGTCCAAATTAATGAATCATATTTTCTTTTACACCGTAAAACTGTTTTATGTATTTCATTTAATGCTTTTATTACATGTATCTAACTTTTGGTCTGTTATCTCATCACTAGGCAAAGAATTTGACCTGCCAGATAATGGAGAGAATGACTAGTTCAAGAGAATGCCATACCTTGCTCACACCCTTCAGCTTACATTGAAAGATGCCATGAAGCACCCAGATGCTGATTCACTCATTACAAGTGCGAAAAACCTGGTAAATTCTGTGAGGACATTGTTAATGGTTAAATGAAGCAATGATCAAAAAATGTGGCAAAAACCTGGTCAGGGATGTTTTCATCCTGGTATTTGAGGAGTTTGGCATGGACACACTTCTTACAAGCGATTGGGCTAAGCTTGAGATCCATGTCAAGCTGCTTGAACCATTTGCCTTTCACACAGACCTGCTTCAGGGTGACAGCCAGTGCTGAAAAGCAAGGCCGGCTGAAGTCTTTGTGAGAATGCTTTTCATGCCATTCTTTACCCTGATTCCCCACAGTTTGATGCTACACCAGCAGCAACCTGCCTCATGGATCCCACACAGCAGGCACAGTGACACTGAGGAGGGTAGCTACTGTATGTCTTTTGGGCAAAACCTGGTTGCTCAGTATAACCCAGCTACTGCTTCTCAGGATGATGTTGCCACTGCAAGAGCAAGACAAACTCCAACAAGCTCCCCTCCTACTGTCCCTAAAAGATACCGCTTCCTCCCATCCCCATTCGAGGTCAGTGCATCATTGACAAATCAGTCTGATGTGACCAATACTCTACTTACTTGACTGAAATTAAGAAGTATGTTGATGTCAAACAGGGTGTGTTTAATGAGAAACCACTGCAGCTCTGGAGATCAAGAGAGGCTGTCTATCCAAAACTTGCCCTGTGGTATCGGACCTTGTTATTAACATTCACTGTATTTACTTTATGAAGTCAAATATAACATGGGAGGTACTGTATTGTTAATTAACTGCAGTGATTTGTACTAAAGCTGCAGCACCTCTAGTGTAATTCTTTGTTGTTAATTTTGAGTCGTTTTATCTAAATCAAAGAGGCTGTGAGGAGAATCTGTTTCCGGCAACATTAAGACTCTGCTACCTATGAGCACGTGCAGCAACTGTCGTAATGCTGCGTTCCAGTAACCACGGAACTGGGAGTGACATCATCTCTGACTCATCAGCGTTGCAGTCGAGGTAAAAAAAAACCATAGTGATCTACGAGGCTATTGTTAGCTATTGTTAGCACGCCCTGTGTTGTTGCATGAAGAATGTGATTATCACTATGGCAGCATTTTTGTAAATATAAGTCTAACAATACTATGTAATGAGCTGATCTAGAGCGACACATCCCAGTCAGAAGTGCAAATAAATGGATTATTACAGGAGCTAAATAACTGTTCACACTGGGAGCATCCATCTTCCGTTGTCAACTCGGAGGTGGCGAGGTTTCACCAAGTTCCCAGTAGGAAATTCAGACTTCAGAGGACGTTCCAGTTTTAGTTTCCTACTCAGAACTCAGAAATTCTTACTTCTGACTACAACTTGAACGCACCACAAGCCAAAGTGTGTGTTTGTTGTGATGCTAAGACCTTCCTCAGAACTCTGCATTGCTTTTTTTCAACAACTTACAGGATTCAAAGCGACAGGGTAACGTATCTCAGTAGTTTTTGATGTGTGACAACAAGCAATTTTTGGAAAACTTAGTATCATAGTTTTATATATGGCTCCTTGCAGCCTGGTGCTCTAGGATGTGTCTGAATAATATAAACTTGCTCTAGTTTTAATTGTCTTGTTCCTGAAGTTGAGTATCCAGGCCAGTCCAGCCCTGTCTGACCCGACTGTGAAGCTAAGGAATAGCATTTATAGATAACCTATTTTGATGCTATAAAACTCATCTTAAAGTGTGTATTTCCATCAGGCATATATCTAAAAGTGAGACTTTTTTGTTATTACTTAGAAACTCCTTACAGTCTCTTTAATCACACCTCAGTCTAGAGTTTGTTGGGTTTTTAAGGTTGTTCATGATTTCTTAGATTTAGCTCCCTGAGACGCCTGGCTGAAGCTCTGTGACTTGTCTAATGAATGTTGTTATGTTCATGTGTCTTAAGCCTGTTGGCTGTGTTGATTTTTACTCAGCAAACTGCACACATCTAACCTCAAGGTGCGTTCACACCGGACGCTACCTGGACTACCTCGGCGATCACTCTCCATGCAAAGTCAATGTACAGCCGCGATTGGGCTGGGCTAACCCTCCCGTGATGCGACAGCTGGCGACAAGACGACCGCTTCACTCGTCGCGCGATGTCAAAGTTAAAAAAAAGTTGATCTATTCAGGCGAAGTCGTGCGTGGCTGTGCAGCATCAGCCAATCAGCAGTGTGTGTACGTATGACGGTGCTGTTATTCACCCGGACTACAGAGCGGATGACTTCCGCATTGGCGGAACTAATCTCAGTGAGGACATTTGCAGACGGACCGCAGTAAACTCACAGAGGATGCTGCTGCATCATCAGCTGCAGAGTTTTGTGTTTGATAAGTGAGTGAAAAGGACACAGCTGGAATAATGTCCGCTTATACACCCTATTATGTGATATATGATACGATCGCGGTAAAACTTGAGCGGACGTGACGTCACCGTCCGACGCCAGGCGACTGAACAGGTAGGCTATTTATGGACGCGCGACTCAGTGGGTGATGCGACTTTTGTCGCTAGGTCGCTTGCGGTGTGAACGTACCTTCAGAAGCAGCATTGCACACATTTCATACTTAGGGTTGCTATCTTGTGGGCAGCTATGTTTGATTTGTGGATGACTCGTGTCTTCTGAATAATTTTTTCAAATCATGTATTTTTTGGGCAGCACAATGGTACAGCATGTAGTTCACGTGCCTCACAGCAAAAAGGTCTAGGGTTTGATCCCCGGGTTGGACAGGAACCTTTCTGTGTGAAGTTTGCATGTTCTTCCCGTGCATGTGTGGGTTCCCTCCGGGCACTCCTGCTTCCTCCCACAGACCAAAAACACACTCAATTGGGTAATTGGTGACTCTAAATTGCCCTTAGGTATGAGTGTGTGTGTTAATGGCTGTGTGTCTCTCTATGTGGCCCTGTGATTAACTGGCGACCTTATTCTGACAATTTCGAATCTCACATCTGGCAAGTACCCTAATTTACAAAAACACTGAAACTAATAAAAACAAACTGAAGCTAAGCATTTTCAAATAATAAATAAATAAATAATTTTCAAATAATAAACAACAATAAAAATAAAAACTAAAACTCATGAAAAATCCAAAACTATTATAACTTTGCTCGAAATTGCCTTTAGGTTTGAGTGTGAGCAGGAATGGTTTCTCTTTATGTAGCCCTGCAGTTGGTTGCAGGGTTCTCAACTCTCAAGCATTTAGCCTGTAACACACACCTTTTAACCTTTTCACATGCTTATATCCAAACCTGGTATTTCTCACACATGAAAATATATGTGTAACGCCCACAGACTTACACCGCTACATTTGCATTCATGGAACGTGTAGCAAGACACTCTGAGCATCATACATCTGAACTGGAGCTTGACACGATCCAGCCATAAGAGCTACAGGTAAGGTACGGTTGATGATTGCAGCCACCTTCCGAGTTGAGGATTCATACTCCACATCCAGGGCTGGAATTAGGGTTGGGCGATATGGCTTTTTTTTCAATATCTCAATATTTTTTGGCCAAATAACGATATTATATCGATATTGTGCCTTAGCCTTGAGATGACACTTTTTTTGCATACAATTGAACCAGAATGACAATACTCAATTTTTTCTCTGACGTTAGTGGGCTTTCCCCAAAACATTATAGCATAATGTCTCTGTGAGGTTTTTTTTTTTTCTCAGAGGCAAACCCTTAAAATAAATCTGTCCATTATAAGCCATGCCCCAAATATCACACAGGCACCGTTATTAGCAGATGTCACTCTGCATATCAACAAAATGTTTAAAACAAACTGAAGACAATAGCTTGTGTTGCTAACTGCTTTTTTATTGTTTTGACTTAATTTTAGGTTCTTATGTATTTCAACATATTTTTTATTTTCCCACTGCTATACTATGTATAAGAGCAACTGAAGAATGGGATTTTCCCCCAGGGGATTAATTAAGTCCCACTTTTCTGATTCTGAGTAACAGTAAAATTTTAATTTTCCGATAAACAGAGCATGTGGATGGGGAGTGAAGGCTTTCTGCTCTGAATGTATGGTGTTAGAAAGCTGTCAAAAAAGACATATGCATAATTAATGATTCGTATTTGTAATTTCAACCATTTTTGTGTCAAGAATGTTGTTTCACACAAAAATCTGTTGTCATATACGCAAGTCTGTGAAATTGGGTTCAGGTTACAGTTGTTTTTATACGAGTACAAAGTTTTATGAATACAACTCACTTTTTTACGACTACAAATTCTTCCCCGTGAGTACAAATCCAAGGTTACAGGTACGAATCGTAAAGTGCTGAAATGATGTCACTGAGGTCACAGGTCGCAGGGAAAGCAATCAATCTCTGCCTCATTACCAAAGACTTATGTACATAGACGCCTCATTAGGTGCCTGAGCTGCCAATATGGTGGCAACTGGTCCCTTCATTCCAGTCTAGCATCATAAACTTTTGGAGTGAATGCATTAATGCTCGTATTTTGTTTAGTATAAAGTTACAGTAAACGGTGCAATATTGAAAGCTGATGACTTTTTTTTAGTTTTATTCCAACACAGCTGAGTGAAAACGTATTTCAAGTTTAATACGCATGTCAACATGATTTGAATAATATTATTAATAACTAATAATAATATTACCGCTGTTGTTGCTACCATTACCATTACTATATTGCCATTATTACTTATTCAGCAGACTTACTCATTTATTTTCTTGATCCCCTTCTTATATTATTTTAATTATTATTCTCATTTCATCATCTACATACTTTTCTCTTTTCCTCCTTTCCATTTATCAATTATTTGTTCCTTTACATCATTCTATCCATATTTTACTATACTTTATTTATTGCCCCCTTTACAGCTTCTCTCCATACAACCGTAGCACACCAATGACAATCCCTCCCTGACCCTACCATCATATTACCTGCCGCTAATGATGTTGTTGTTCCTCCTCTGCTTGTTAATACTCAACCCTATGTTTATTTTTATTACTTTTTTATACTTTCTTTTTTATTTCATTTACTGTGATATATTTATGTTTTACCTTTACAATTACTATCATTACACTGCAGCTGCTAGTGTTAAATAACTTTTCTCTCTTTTATAACAAGCTATTATTACTATTGTTCTACTTATTATCTCTTTTTTAAATATTTGTTTGTGTATATAAGCATCTGTACTATAATTTAATTATTATTATGGCTGATGTTGCCATTGTTATCATTAGTTTTACTATGATAAGACAATAAAAACATAAATAACAGTTATTATTATATCATTATTATTATTACTATTATTATTATTATTATTATTATTATTATTATTATTATTATTATGTGTGAAGTAGGCATTGTGAATTACTAATATATGTATATGACCAGACACACACAAATCTATCTATCTATCTATCTATCTATCTATCTATCTATCTATCTATCTATCTATCTATCTATCTATCTATCTGTCCATCCATCCGTAAATTTATAAAAAATATATGACCACAAATTGTCTGTCCGTCTCTCTGTACTGTCTCAGTGCACAAAAAAGAGCATAATTGAAACTATTTTAACATGAAAGAATGTATTTGTATAATGTATAACGACTTTCCTCTGCTGCTTGTCTATGATCACAATGTCCAGTTGGTTGGCCATTACCATTTTGTCGTTCTGTATCTGGAAGTCCCACAGGATCTTGACTCGTTCATTCTCCATCACCTTGGGAGGTGCTTCCCATTTTGACCTTGGGGTCTCCAGTTTGTACACTGCACAGATGTTCCTGTACACTATACCGGCTACTTGGTTATGGCGTTCCATGTATGCTTTTCCTGCCAGCATCTTACACCCTGCTATTAGGTGCTGAACTGTTTCAGGGCCCTCTTTACACAGCCTGCATCTGGGATCTTGCCTTGTGTGGTAGATCTGGGCCTCTATTGCTCTGGTGCTCAGGGCCTGTTCTTGTGCCGCCATGATTAGTGCCTCTGTGCTGTCCTTCAGTCCAGCCCTCTCCAGCAATTGGTAGGATTTGTTCAGATCAGCCACTTCAGCTATGTGTCGGTGGTACATCCCATGCAGGGGTTTGCCCTCCCATGATGGTTCCTCTGATTCCTCCTTCCCTGTCAGTTTCCACTGTCTGAGACACTCACTAAGCGCTTCATCTCTTGGGGCCATCTTCCTGACATAGTCATGGAGCTTGGATGTTTCATCTTGGATAGTGGCTCTGATGCTCACTAACCCTCTGCCTCCATCTCTGCGCTTAGTGTATAGCCTCTGGATACTGGACTTGGGGTGGAATCCCCCGTGCATGGTGAGCAACTTCCGAGTTTTAACATCTGCGGCCTGAATGTCCTCCTTTGGCCAGCTTATTACCCCAGCAGGGTATCTGATCACTGGCAGGGCATAGCTGTTAATTGCCCGAACCTTGTTTCTGCCATTGAGCTGACTCTTTAGGACTTGCCTTACTCGCTTCAGGTACTTGGCCATTGCTGCTTGCCTAGTGGCCTCTTCGTGGTTGCCATTTGCCTGTGGTATGCCAAGGTATTTGTAACTCTCCTCCACATCTGCTATTCTGCCCTCTGGGAGTGTTATGCCCTCTGTATGGACTACCTTCCCTCTTTTTGTCACCATTCGGCCACACTTCTCCAGTCCGAACGACATTCCGATGTCATTGCTGTAGATCCTGGTGGTGTGGATCAGTGAGTCGATATCTCGCTCGCTCTTCGCATACAGCTTGAGGAGGCTGATGGTGGTCCCGTTTCGGAGTCGGTATCCGTAGCCAGTCTTGTTGATTATTTGGCTGAGGGGATTCAGGCCTATGCAGAACAGCAGTGGGGACAGAGCATCTCCTTGATATATACCACATTTGATGGAGACTTGTGCAATTGGCTCGAAGTTGGCCTCAAGGGTGGTGTTCCATTGCCTCATTGAGTTTGCAATGAAGGCTCTTAGAGTCTTATTGACCTTGTACAGCTTCAGGCATTCCAGGATCCATGTGTGTGGCATTGAGTCATCAATCAATCCAGGCAGTGCACAGGTTGGTCTGTCTGGTTCTACAGTCTTGAGCGACTGTTCTGTCTACCAGCAGCTGATTTTTTGCTCCCCTGGTATTCTTACCAATGCCTTTCTGTGTCTCTGTCATGTATTGATCCATATGCCCACTTATCTTTGCCGCAATGATGCCTGACAGGAGTTTCCATGTTGTGGAGAGGCAGGTGATTGGCCGATATTGGATGGGACTGTTCCCTTCTGGATCAGGACTGTGCGGCCCTTGGTCAGCCATTCTGGGTGGGTCCCATCTCTCAGCAGTTGGTTCATTTGTGCTGCTAGGCGCTCATGGAGTGAGGTCAGCCTCTTCAGCCAGTAGGCATGGATCATATCCAGGCCTGGTGCTGTCCAGTTTTTCATACCTGAGACTTTTTCTTGGATATCTGCTACTGTGATGGTCACGGCATCTTGTTCAGGGAGATTGGTGTGGTCTGCTCTTAGATTGTTTAGCCACTGTTATGTGATGCTTCTTTCTCCCATATGCCTTTCCAGTACTGTTCAGTCTCCAGCCTTGGTGGGTTAGCTCTTGTGTTATTACCCTGCCACTGAGAGTACACTTTAGCTGGTTCAGTGGAGAACAGCCTGTTTATTCTCCTGGCCTCTATCTCTCTCGTGTACCTCTTCAGTCGGGTGGCCAAGGCTTGGAGTCTTTGTTTAGCAGTTTCCAAGGCCTCAGGTATGGGCATCTGTCTGTACCTCTTGGGTATCTCTTTCCTGGTTGCACCATTCTGGAGTTTGGCTGACAACTGGCTGACCTCTTTCCGAGGTTTGATTTGGAATTTAGCCTTGATTTTAGCCTCCAACCTTCTCCTCCATGATGGGCTTTGCCCTTTGTTCTCCTTTGCATTGCCCATCTTGTGTCTAAGCATCTCAAGGATCACTGCTACTGTACTGTATGTCAACTCATTGGTCTCAGTGATGTTTGCAGTGGGAATCGTTTCGGAATCGGAGGTACTTCACTAATCCTTGCTAGTCGGTGTCGGGGTTGACAGGCGCTCATCTTAGCCATTATCTTATCTCTCAGGTCAGTTAGCTCTTTGCTCAATTTTGGGGCTTGGTACCCAGTCTCTGGGGGGGAGTCAATGTTAACTCCCCCATCTGACCTATCGTCCTGGCTCCCCCTTGCTGTAGCATTAACGTGTTGTATCTCCTTAATCTCTAGGCGTGATAGCAGCAGCCGTTTGTGGATGTTGGAACACTGAGCTACTAGCTGTTTCGGTGTAAGCATTGACTGTGGGTATCGAAGTAACCATATATCCGTCAGCCTATTCATGTAACCCCGCTGGTTAGGGTTACTGGAGTAGTAGCATTCCAACAGAGCCTTGTTCACATCTCTTGTCCATTGCCTCCTTTGTCTTGTTCCAGTAGCCCATTTTTCATCACAATGCCCTGGTTCCTCAGCATTTGACGCAGACCTTGTTAACCCGGGCGACGTCTGAGCCGGTTTGGCTTTCTGTAATAACGCACTCATGTTATGAGGTAGGCTATAGCGGTAAGGGTGTTGCCCAGGGACCCTCTGGTAGATGTCATTCACTCCATCCATATGTAATTGCCCATATGATTTTTTTACATATGTCATGCGGGATTCGAACCCCGACCCCCCGGTCGGTAAACCAATGCCTTACCCACTGAGCTAACTATATATGTATATATATATATATATATATTTTATATATATATATATATATCTATATATATATATATATATATATATATATATATATATATATATTTTTTTTATATATATATATATATATATCTACGTATATAATGTCTATGTCAGGAGGCTGTCTCTTTCTGTATTTCCCTCCATGTTTGCCTCTGGGGCTTGGGCATGAGCGGCTAGAGATCGATTGCCTTCCCTGCGACCTGTGACCTCAGTGACGTCATTTCAGCACTTAACGATTCGTACCCATAAGCTTGGATTCATACCCGCAGGGAAGAATTCGTAGTCGTAAAAAAGTAAGTTGTAATTGGAAAACTTTGTACTCGTATAAAAACTACTGTAACCTGAACCCAATTTCACAGACTTATGCTACGGCCACACCGGACGCAAATTCGCCAGGACGCGCGTTGAGATTACATACAAAGTCAAGGCAAAGATGCGTTTGGGGCGTCAAACGCCTCAGGCGACGCGTTGGACGCGTTTTGGAGGCGTTTGGCGCAGCACGTATGGAGCGTTTGGCGCATTTGGCGCATTTGGGGCGCCTCGACGCTCGAGTTGTAAATATTGACTTTCGCCGCAAATTCGCTTGACGCTGTGGCGCAGCAGCCAATCAACAATGACAATCCCCCCCCCCCCGACGTCATTGGTTTGATGACGTGTGATGCTCCGGCCACCGGCTCCTGCTCAGACCCCTTTGCAAGATGTAGGAGAGATTGATCTGTGCTGTTTGCTTTCATCTGGACCTATACGATTCTACGTGTGTACTCTACAGAGACCGGAACAAAGAGGAGCGGGCTTAGGTGAAAGTCTCTGAGGAGACAGGTTTTAAAGGTAAGTTCTGTAAATGTTCATTTTTCAGCTGGCTTTGCCTTCAAGGGTCATCACTGAGTCCAACAAGCTCCTGCTGTCTACTGCGCCTGCGTATTGACGCGCATCGCCCCTCAGCTTGTCAAAATGGTCCAGCGCCCAGCCTTGGGCGTTACGAGCGGCGCATCACAGGCACTATGCGCGTTTAAATTCACCAATTAGCATCTGGTGTGGCCGTAGCATTACGTATATGACAGCAGATTTTTGTGTGACACAACATTCTTCATTATCATTAATTATGCATACGTCTTTTTTGACAGCTTTCTAACACCATAAGCAGTGTTTCCCCTAGGTTCATTGCCGTGGGGGCAGGGGGGGGACCGTGGTCCGTCAAAAGTTCAACATAATATCATGATTACAGAGCATTTAAATCTGAAGAAAAAGTGAACTTTTTTATCACTTTTCTTTGGCAACTGAGCAATTTTTCATACAATACGACTAAAACATTCTCAATGTACCATTTCATGTAACTATGTCAATTCAATTTAGTTTATTTGATACAGAGGGACAATGTACATTCATACACACTTAAAAAAAAAAAAAAACTATGTAGGCTCTGCATGTGGAGAGAAGATGAATCATGCTTAATAAAGTTATAGCAAGTGATTGACAATAAGGAGAAACTACATGCTGAAAGTTTCCTACACTGCTAGCTGTGCTTCCCTTCTCAGTAAGGGCAGTTGGCTTAGAAATGCTGAGATTTTTGCTTGGGGAGATTGTTTGGTAAGTTCTGGTCATCCATTAATGTTTGTTTAAATTGTTTTTTTATTTTCTTAACCGTTAGGGTCGCTCCTTCCTCCGTGTGTGTGTGTGTCTTTATACTCGCCTTCACACTGCCACGCGGCAACGCGCCGCCTCCAGTCATTTCAATGAGGGACAGGCAGCAGACAGCAAGCAGTTTTGACCGCCTCGATAGTACTCAGATGCTGCCAAAGAGCATGCACACAGATTTTGCCCTGCTGCTCAGAGTCCAGCGTGTTGAACTTTCTGGCTGCAGTCACCTGGCAGCAGCCAATCATATTAAACTATCGACAAACTGGACATGGGAAAGCATTTCTACTGAAATGGTTTTAGGGAGGGAGTGTTGTGAGACACTTTTAGGTGGCCCCTGCTCTATGGAATCACAGGAGTGCAATATTAAAAGGAAATACATGTGGATATAAAAACAGAATCAATAAAAGAAGTTTGGAAATAAAAACAGAATCAATAAAAGAAGTTTGGAAATAAAAACAGAATCAATAATAGAAGTTTGGAAATAAAAACAGAATCAATAAAAGAAGTTTGGAAATAAAAACAGAATCAATAAAGGAGAATCAATAAAAAACATTTGGAAATAAGAACAGAATCAATAAAAGACATTTGGAAATAAAAACAGAATAATAAAAGACATTTGGAAATAAAAACAATTAATAAAAGACATTTGGAAATAAAAACAGAATCAATAAAAGACATTTGGAAATAAAAACAGAATTAATAAAAGAAATTTGGAAATAAAAACAGAATCAATAAAAGACATTTGGAAATAAAAACAGAATCAATAAAAGAAATTTGTAAATAAAAACAGAATCAATAAAAGACATTTGGAAATAAAAACAGAATCAATAAAAGACATTTGGAAATAAAAACAGAATCAATAAAATACATTTGTAAATAAAAACAGAATTAATAAAAGAAATTTGTAAAAGAATCAATAATAAAAAACATATACAAACGCAGTCATATCATTGCTTTTGCTTATTCCATTTTGACATTGTCTTTTCCATGTGCGTTTTGTCATTGCCTTTTCCATGTGCCTATTGTCATTGCTTTTACCAGATGGCTCAAGCTGTCAATCAAATGACTGTTGGGCGGGTCTTTCTGTCCAGGATAACTAGTAGATACCTGATCCGACGATTCCTGCTTGACAGTGTGTGTCCCAAATCGCAAACTTCCATACTGAATTACTCAAAATTTTGAGTATAGTGCGTCGAAATGAAAAAACAGTATGCTTAGTTTGCGAAAAATGAGTATGCAAAAGTACCCGGATGATGTACTCAAATCGGCCCGGATTTTGAGTATGCAGCTGTGGACACTCAACGTACTCATGTCCTCCTGCGACGATGGCGGCAGTGAGCTGTGGCTCTGCACTGACTACAGTGGATGTGACTGCGCTGTTCAATGTAAGTTATAAACACGTGTTTTTTCCACCAAGCACCATAAGCTGTTGTCCTTTTGAGTGCATTTGTTGTGTACGTTGTTTCTTTTGTTTGTTTTGTACCACGAATGGTCGGCTATCAGTTATGCTAACGCTAGTTGGACTAGCAGCTATCTCGAATGCTAACGGTAGTTGGGCTAACAGCTGCCGGGGTCCGAGCATTAGCCTGAATAATCCGATAAATAAAATTAACCAGCGGGCTATATCCTGCACAGGAACTATAAGATCAGAAGCACCACGCAGACACTTCTGTTTATTGGTGTATTTTAATTGTCGCGGCGCCCCTCGTAGCTGTCGGCTGCCTCAGTCAGCTGCACTGATACCTGTAAACACAGGTATCATTATAACATCCATACCTGTAACTCTACACTGCTGTTTGTGATGTTGTTAATATGGGATTAATGCTCGCCTTCGCTGTAGAGGCTACTGATATTAGAAGTGTGGGGAGGGCTTTATCAGTCATAAATACTCGTTAGATACGGCAGCTATTAGCTACCTTTAGCTTGGCAGATAGCCTGTGAATAAAGCCAGTATCCGCTACGGAGGTTTATCTGCAGCATATCATGTCATTACTGTCATGTTTCCCCTTCGATGTCTGTAAGGTTAGATGTTTTGCTCCTTCTGGGGACTGATGAGTAAACCAGGGGCCTGATAGCCCGGAGCGTTGCTGCCTGTTCACGGGGAGGCAGAATGCCACAGGTACCTGCTATGAGTAAGTGAAAGCTGAGGTTATTATACAACACTATTGTTATGGTTTGTATTTAACTTTTTGAATAACATCCTGTAGGGGGTTCATTGCAGAAAGGGGGCTGGAGGGGAAATTCACCCCAGCCCTTGTCAGTAAAAAACATGGGAAAACTTTGGTTTGCTGTGATGTGATCAACAAGTGGATTCTGTATGATGTGAGTGTACAGTCATAATTACATAATTCTGTTTTTATGTATTATGTTGTCCTTCCTGCACAGGACCTGAAGTACCCAAAAACTGAAGATGGACCTCCACCTGGTCTTTGGGGTACCAAAAGCCCTCTCCACCACACATCTGGCTCTGGACAGGTGACCATTAAATCACACCTGGAGCTGGTTTTGGAGAGGCTGTCAGTAGGGGGTGATGAGGGCAGTGGGCTGCCTGAAGCAGGGGTAGCCCCTATCACCAAGGATGCAGAAGCCCGGCTGAGGATACTTCTGCTGCAGGTAAATGGGGCTGTGCTTCAGCACCCTCGTGTTGTGTGCTGATTTGGGAAGCCCACAAAAATGTTCAGAAATTTTGTGATCGCACAGCCTGAAACTGAACTGAATACAAAAATGTCATGTGCAGGTAACATGCTGCATGCTGGGCTGATGGCTTCACCCACACATCAATGCTGCCAACAACCCCTCTGAAGGCTGCTGATCCAGCCAACCAGGTGAAACCTGCACCCAGGTGAAGACGGTCCTCTGCTGATGGTCCCCTTGTGTGCCGAGGGCAGCCATCAGACCCCCAAAGGACTCCCTGGTGAGGTGAAGTCTGGCCGCAAGTCACTCTCCCATCGAAGAACATCGGCAGGAGTGTCACTGTGGCATTAAGCTTACAGTGCAGCCTGGGGTTTGGAGGCTGGGGAAATGCAGCACTAATGTCTTTGAATAAAATTAAATTAATATTAATGGTGGTGTGTTTTTGTTCTGTTCTTTGTGGTACATTTAACATGCTGATCTAACACTGATGTTTTAATATTAACCCTTTACTTCCAGCTCAACTGCAGAATATAAGACATAAGCTATCTATATCTATATATTTCATATATGTATATATATATATATATATATATATATATATATATATATATATATATATACACACACACACACACACACATATATATATATATATATATATATATATATGTATATATATATGTGTGTGTGTGCATTTTTATGATAACTTTTTGCATATTAAATCCTACACAATATTTTTGAATATATCGACGTCTGCCAGACAGTTGAGCATGGAGCTGGAGGTTGTGATGTCATGGGTGCAAATAATATACCTGTCATACCTGTCATGTAATACTTTAACTTAACTCATAATACTTTTTGCATATTGACTTTTACAGAGTTATTTGTAGAGCGGGAGTGGAGAGAAGAAGAAAGAAGGAACACAGACAGAATTGACTTTATTTGTCTATTAAAGATGTATTTAACAAGTTTGAGCATCTTAAAATAAAATTATTGGTTGAGAGCACATGGTTCAGAATATACAAATGTGGGAGTTTTCAGTTAAAATTGTATGTGTGAGCTTTACTAATTCTTAGTGGTGGTTGGAAGTACATCAGGAAGTACACAGCTGCCCTGAAGAAAAGACGCCCATGGTTTTCACCTACACCAGGCAGAACTACCTGATGGTTTTGGAAATTATCATTGTTAATGAGAAGAATGTAGTCGGGAAATTATGTATTTGCCAAAGAATAACCGAACAAGGTCATAATAATTCTGTTGTGTGTTGGTCATTTTAGAGCCCAATGCTGCTCATCACACGCCCAGCAGGTGGTGTATAGCCTTATCACCATGGATACACAGGTGTTTGTGTTAATTTTTTTCATCCACTGCCGCTCGGTTTGTGTCATGCAGCTGTTGATAATGAAAACACTTCGCAATAACTTGGAAACGTGACGGGGGGGGGGGGGGGGGCTGCTGCTGCTGCTGCTGCTGCTGTTGCTGCCCGGTGTTTGCGGTACGAAACACCCACCAAGCGGACGCTTCGGTCTCCGAAAACGGCGAGACAAATTAAAAACAGTCACGATTTCAAACAACTGCGCTGCTTCCCGGCCGGCACGAAATGCATTCTGGGGTATTAAGTATACATCTGTGTGTAAATGCTCGGGCAGCCGCGGCATACTCAGATCATCTTTGAGTATTCAGTATGCAGTATGTACTGATTGAGTAGGTAATAGACAGGCAGTACGCCATTTCGAACATAGCTACTGCATAGCCACTGTCAAGCAGGAATCGTCCGATCAGGTATCTACTAGTTATCCTGGACAGAAAGACCCGCCCACAGTCATTTGATTGACAGCTTGAGCCATCTGGTAAAAGCAATGACAATAGGCACATGGAAAAGGCAATGACAAAACGCACATGGAAAAGACAATGTCAAAATGGAATAAGCAAAAGCAATGATATGACTGCGTTTGTATATATTTTTTATTATTGATTCTTTTATTGATTCTGTTTTTATTTACAAATTTCTTTTATTAATTCTGTTTTTATTTACAAATGTATTTTATTGATTCTGTTTTTATTTCCAAATGTCTTTTATTGATTCTGTTTTTATTTACAAATTTCTTTTATTAATTCTGTTTTTATTTCCAAATGTCTTTTATTGATTCTGTTTTTATTTCCAAATGTCTTTTATTAATTGTTTTTATTTCCAAATGTCTTTTATTGATTCTGTTTTTTTTTCCAAATGTCTTTTATTGATTCTGTTTTTATTTCCAAATGTCTTTTATTAATTGTTTTTATTTCCAAATGTCTTTTATTGATTCTGTTTTTATTTCCAAATGTCTTTTATTGATTCTGTTCTTATTTCCAAATGTTTTTTATTGATTCTCCTTTATTGATTCTGTTTTTATTTCCAAACTTCTTTTATTGATTCTGTTTTTATTTCCAAACTTCTATTATTGATTCTGTTTTTATTTCCAAACTTTTTATTGATTCTGTTTTTATTTCCAAACTTCTTTTATTGATTCTGTTTTTATATCCACATGTATTTCCTTTTAATATTGGCACTCCTGTGATTCCATACTGCTCTGACGTTCGCTGAATCACCACTACGAGACAGTTTGGTTGCAGCGCAGCTTAGCAGTGTTGTGCGAGAGGAGCGTGGAGGAGGCGTTTGGCAGAGCAGAGAGGAAAAATGCATTTTATTAAATTAGAATTTTTTTATTTGATTAGAATCTCTGTCAATGGAACTTTGATCAAAATAAATATATATTTTTTAAATCTACATCTGTCTGAATCCTGTAAGCATGGTGGGTGTGTCTGTTGGGGGGGCGGGGCACCCTCCCAAATACACTATAGGGGAAACACTGCTCTGACTGCAGCTAACTGCAGCTGTCGGCATGATCGCTTGAGAGCACTCTGAGACAAGAGAGGGGCTCATAGTGGCACCGCTGATCGATGAGAACAGAAACTGCATTAGACCTGTGCTTACACAAGTCTCTCAAGTGACAAGTAATTGCCAGTTTTACCCTAAAGAGTATCCAGATTTGTTGGTACTCGCTTTTGACAAAAATGTTGATTTTGAAAAGTCATTGGATTTAGATTTAGTATGAAAGTCACTAATAGCCACACTGGAGTGGAGGCGGAGGAGGGCTGATTGTCTGTGAGACATAGACACAGGAAGGGGAGAAATAGGTGTGCACTTGCTTCACACAGGAAGAAATGTATTGCTATTTTAATGTGAAATCAAGTATATTGATATAAACGATACCGTCCCGTCTAATTTCTCATACAGAAATTTATCGATATAAATGAAAATCTCAAGGTATCCCCCAGAACTAGCAGGATGCCTTATCCCATGAGTACAGCAAGTAATCTTATTGTTTGAAACTGTTAGAAACTGAGGTTACCAGGCGTCACACGAAAACAAAATACCCCCCCCCCCCACACACACACACACACTTTAATTTCACCATTCTCACTTAAATGTATTATTTTATAACAGAATTTGACTTTTTTCCCCCTCACAATTCAGATTTTATTCCAGAGAAGTTGGACATTTTTTTTCAAAATTTGTATCTCATTCTCAGAATTCTGTCTTAAATACCAGAGTTCTGTCCCTACTCTAATGCTCTAAAAGAAATTCAACCTGTAACTTATTTTCAGTATCTCTAACTCTCTTTGAATAATCTTGATATTTTCTTAAATTATTCTCAAGGACTGACATTTTTTCTGGGTCCATTGCCTACCTGAGGCTTTTTTCAGAGCCACACGGATGTCTGTCCCAACTCGTGACACGATGCGACAGAACAGCAGGATGTAATCACTCTCTTCAGGAGACTTCACCTCAGACTGACCGATGCTGTTCAACTTTGAGACCCATTCTTCATGAGCCCCGAGGGTTTCTCCAGCCAAGAGAACAAAGAACTTTTTCCAAGACCCTGAAGACATAAAATAGAACTCTGAGAATATTAAAAGATTTTATGAAGTCAATACATGAAGATGCAGGAGTTTACACCATTCACCAAAACAAGGTGATGCATTTTTTTGCATAAGAAAATTATACATATACATGTATATACACAGATATTCTTGTGCAAACAGTCGCCTTCTACCCCTGTGGAGGCCTGGACCACAGGTTGGGAAACATGGACTTAGATCAAATTTCTTCATTCTGATGTTAAGTTTAAACTTCACCTGGCTGTCATTACCATGTCTTTTTCACCCATCACAATGCATTGCTGTCATACGCTTCTTTGGATGGCTTTTAGTGTTAACTAGCATTTGAACAAGTGGACCGAATAAAGTGGCCAGTGAGTTTAAGTTTATTTATTTATTTATTTAATTATTATTATTATTATTATTTGAAAGAGTTGTGAGGTCCTTTGTCAAGGATATTCTTCAAACTAAGCATAACTTTGTGTTATACAGTTAACACAAATTTAAATTTTGAACAGGAGAAATTAAATTTTTATTTAAAACACATGATTGATTAGTAATTCTGGAGATGTAATTTTTCAAATTGTTTTTGCAATTTATTTTTGGATTTTTTCCCCTAATTTTATTTGTTTGTTTCATTCAGTGTTTGTTGATAATGTTGTCTGAGGATGTGGGTCATGGAATGAGAGAGAAGTCATTAGATTTTGGTGGAGATCAGGAACTGCCACCAGATCTAGGAATTTTTTAAGGATTTGTTAAAATTGTGTGATTGAATATTTTTCTGCATGGTTGCCAGGGAATCAGCAATTTCTGATCTGTATTTAAAGAAATGCTTACACAGTGTTATGATCCTGCCCTTTACTTTAGCTAAGTTTTGTTTGTGCCCTGTTTTGTTTATGTTTCTTGTCTTTGTGTTTCCGTTTTATTTTTAAAATTCACCCATCTCTCCTTGTCTTTGAAGGTTTACTTCCTGTCTGGCGTTGTCACGCCCAATCCCTGGGTGCATCCAAATAGTCCTTTTTTGATAAAGAACCTTCCTGACTGAAGAAATGACCCGGAAGCATTTACGTATAAGCCATGATAAGTGCTGTTCGAATTCTCCAAAAGTTAAGGAAAGGAGGGTCGTTGCTTCCTTTAATATCTCCTTTAGCTTAGGAAACAATGGACCATCCTTTCCAAAAGGAAAGGAGAAGTAAACGCCCCATAATGCCTTGCAGCACATGACGTGTATAAACACGGCTCCTGCCAAAGGTTTACGGAAACTTGGTGGACAGACATTTTTTTTTTTTTAACATTTATTCACATAAGAACAATTCATACATTCAGCAAACGAGATCAGAGCATAAAAATAAGTAAATAAAAAAAACAAAATCACAACAAAAACAAAATGAACAAACCAAAACATAAAAATTATTATAAGCAAGAGGTCAGTCTAATCGTGCATAAGGCATTTAGAAAGTCTATTACAACCAATGCTTGTTTGGTTAAATGTACCTCAGTGATTTTTGGATGTTCTTAAGCTCATCCATGTAAACCAGAAATAATGGTTTTATTTTCATAAAACGACTCCTGTGTATATTTTGTTTGGCCAAGATAATTATGGTATTGTACCTATTTTCTCTCTGTCTGTCCTCCAATGAAACTTCAAATTTAATGTTATTATAACTAAGATTGGGTGAATCTGAATCAATTTCAGACATCCAACGCTGAAAAGATTTCCAGAAGGTGTTCATAGAATTGCACTCAAAAAGAAGGTGTTGCAGTGACTCAGTTTGCCCTTCACAAAATGTAGTTACTTGTTTCTAACTTAAATCTCTGAGAAAATCATTACAAGGATAAATCTCATTTATTATTTTCAGATGCGTTTCTTTGGCCTTGGGTGGAACAGGGAGGGAAAGATATCTCATTCTAATTTTAATAAATGTATCTTCTGACAGCTGTTGTAGAATATCTCCTCTTTCCAGATGAAGGGGGAAAAGTCCATTTGTGACAGCACCTCTTAGAACTTTATTGGTGCATTTCTTTTCTGAAAAGTTTAAACCCTTGTTAAGAGGTGAGGGTAAAAGTGGACACACTTTGTCATATGACAGCATGGCCTTTATTATACTCAGCATTGCGTCAGGTATTGCTCTTGTGATTTCCAAGTATTATTGTCTGGTACAATTGATGTTGTATTTATTTAAAAAGTCAAAGAAATCAAGAGTTCCTTCTGAATTTGTTAAATGTACAACAGGCGGGGTGCTGGTTTGGCGTAGGGGTTAGCACCCCATGTACATGCTTCTGCCGGTCCAGGTTCCAATCCCACCTGTGACCAGTTTGCAGAGTGTCTTCCCCTGCTCTCTCACCCCCTTTCACAAGCCTATCCACTGTCTCTCTCCTAACAATGAAGGCAGAAAATGCCCAGAAAATATACTTAAAAAAAATGTACAAGGCCAGATTTCACTTTCCACCCAGTCACGAAAGCATAATGATTGTCTCTTAGACAGAATATACCTGTTATTTCAAATTGGAGAATTATGAGGGGTAAAGTTACATTTAAAGACCAGTTTCCAACAGAGGAGGACTTGTTGATGAAATCTGGATAATTTAATGGGTAATTTAGAAACACAGAAATCCCATTTAAGTAGAAATTCAATAGCACCACATTCACTAAATATTTTAGATGGAATATTGTACCAAATTGCGTTGCTACTACAGATAAATTGTTGAAGCCATTTCAGTGTAATCATACCATTCATTGCTTTTAAGTCAATTACATTTAAGCCCCCATCTTCAACTTTTTCAACATCATACCTCCTGAAATAATGATGTTTGTTTTTCCACACAAAATTGAAAATGAACCGATTAATTGATTCAATCAGCTTATCTGACACAGCTAGTAAAAAGGCAGGATAGGTTAATCTGGACAGTATTTCTACTTTAGTAATCAGAATTCTGCCAAAAATGGACAGATCCCTTTGTAACCAAAAGAAAAGCATATATTTGCTTTTCTTTATCACAGATTCAAAGTTCAGCTTTTCTCTGGCTTTTGTGTCTTTTGTTATTATTGCTCTGAGATATTTGACTTCCTTTTTCACAGAAATGTTATACAACTCAATCCCCAAGTAGTCATGAATTGGCATTAACTTGCACTTTTTTAAATTCAGGTATAATCCAGATGGTTTAGGAAAAAAATTCCACTTTTGAGATTATTAGTGGGATCTGCTCTGACTGTTTGATAGTTTGACAGTTGTATCATCTCCAAATTGAGTGATTGACAGAGGATGACCTTTAACGGCTCTATTTCTGTACTATTTTTTATGTAAATAGAAGGAAGTTCTGCAACTAAAATAAACAATAAGGGAGAACAGGGGCAACCTGGGCGTATACCACATTTAACCTCAAACCTTTTAGTTGTACATTGAGGGAGGGAGACAGAGCTATTTATTCCACTTTAGATCATATCAATTGTCTTAATGAACTTAGAACCAAATCCAAAATGTTTTAGAGTTTTCAAAATAAACGGGTGTTCCACTGAGTCAAAAGCTTTATAAAAATCTAGAAAAAAAACAAAACCTTGGTCTTCAATGAGGTTGTTATAGACTAGTATGTCGAGCATCAGTCTGATATTATTGTCTATGGACCTCGCTTTATTAAAACCTGTCCTTACTAATTATTTCATCTATTCCCATTTTCAACCTGTTAGCTAAAACAATAGCAAATAGTTTATATTCTACATTTAACAGTGTAATAGGTCTTAAATATCTATATACTTCTTTTTTTTATCTTCCCAGGTTTTGGTAGAAGAGTGATTATCCCTTGTTTCATGGGTGGCATTAAGTCATTATTTTCAATACATTCTTTCAGAGCATTAAGTAAAAGATCTTTTATTGACTCCCAGAAAAAAAATTTAAAAGGTTGATGTCAAACCATCCTGGCCAGGTGCTTTATTTAGTGCCAGTTATTTCAATGCTGTATATAAATCTCTTATATTGAATCACATATTTCTTTGAATTCTAAATCTATCTGCCGAATACTGTTGAATATTGTCCATAAAGAGGTTAGCATCACCTTGTGAGTAGGATGATGAGTGTAATTTAGAGTAGAATCAGTAAACCTCTTCAGAAATTATTGTAGTATCAGAACATTCACTATTGTTGATGTTCAGGGTGTTAATACTATTTCTCTCTTGTCTCTTCTTTTCAAGACCAAAAAAATAAGTATTTTTTTCACAGTGCTCCATCCATTTCGCTCTGGATCTTACATAAGCTCCCTGTGCTTTTTTGGTGAATATGGTATCCAATTTAGTTTGTAACTCTTTGTAGTATCTTCCTCTGATAAAAGATCACTTTGACTGTATTTGTTAAGCTCTTGCATTAATTTAAGCTCAGTTTCCCTCTGCTGTTTACACAGAGTTTTACTGAATTTAATCGATAAACTTCTAACCTTAAACTTGAAATACTCCCATTTTCTGCCGTAGGTAACAATTTCATTATCAATAATTCATCAAAAAAGATTTGACTTCCTCAACATATTTTTCAGTATTCAAAAGTTCAGCATTAAGCTTCCAATAACCCTTCCTGCTTGTAAGCTTGTGCGGTTTCAGTGTAATATTAATTACACAGTGATCTGTTAAGGGGGCAGCGGATATTGAAGACTCGGCTACTAAATTTGTGACTTCTGGAGAGGTAAGCGTAAAATCAGTTCTGGACCTGACCATTGGGTTTTATCCAAGTGAATTGACTACTTTCTTCAATGTTTTCTATCCAGATATCCACCAGGGAGTTAGCATCCATGAAACTCTTCATCGGATTGGTGGACAGATACAAATTACATGTTAAAATGTAAAAAGCACTCATTTTGAAGAAATACTTTTTCTCCAACACAATATAGATGAATATTAAACACACCATTTTTGTACTTGATAATATTGTATATTAATTACCACATTTCCACCTACTGTATCTTAATTTCTGAAGGGAATCATGTCAATAATAAGACAGAACGATGAGGCCTGATAACGCTTAATAAAGACAATCAATAAAAGAAGGACATATGAGGACTTTTACAATACTCCAAATATAATAAATGCAAACAATGTTCTTGATGATATATGTGAATGAAACAGGGGGAATAGTGCTTCTGACAGTCTGCTGTATTATCAGGCTTCAGATTGTCAGTGTCTGCCAAGGATGTCAACATTTATAGATGCTGTCACAAACCTCACAGCTGTGAGCAGGAAACACACACTGCATGACCAAAGACAAAACACTATCACAGGTAAATCCTCTGATCATGGATTGTTAATGTTAACAGGTGAAGACACCAAACGACCCTGTGAGATAAAGCAGAGGACAAATGCGCATTTTGTAGTTCATTTTCAGAACATTGTAGTTTGTTGTGGCTTGCCTACATCATAAGTAATCCTCGTCACATAAATATGACATCAAAGTGAAAGTGCAGTCGAATTCCTCTTTTACCACAGTTCTCCTTTCCTCTCTTCTTTTCCCTCCTTCGCTTGACCCTGCAACATTTTTTTTTTATCGTGGCTAAGGTAAAGTGGATAGGAAAGGACTTAGGAAGGACTATTCAGATCCACCCCCTGATTATGCTTCCCCAGCTGTGTCTCGTCACCTCCAATCAGCTCATGTCTTGTTGCCAGATTGTTGAGCCTCAAGTCACTTTTCAGCATCTATCTAAAGCAATAGTTCTGTTCACAACATCCTTTGCTTAGACCTTGCCTTTTTGTCTTGCAATCTTTTGGATACCTCTACCTGATTCTGCCTGCGTCTCTGTGTACCAAACCTGGACCATCTGATAAACCCTGATTTTGCCTCACAGACCGTCTTTGTCTGCATTTGAGTGTCTTGTGCCTGGTTTATTCATGACACATTTAGAAACGTATCTGATGTTTGGTGGTACTTTTACTTTTCATTCCAGCTTTGACACTTTTCAGTCAGGGTAATAAACACTGTAATATCTTAATATTGGTGCAGATTCAAGATTTATGCATTTGTTCAATACACATATTTATTACATCCATTGTTATGTGGAGTTGGTTTATCTTGATAAATACATGTCTTATTATTTTATGATAACAGTAACAAAAATTTCTTACCAGCTGCCCCTTCCTGGTCCATGTCTCTGAAAGACAGATAGAAAAATAAATGAATGTTCAGTCAGAAAACTAGAAAGATAATGGATTATAACATCTAAAGCTGCAGTCATAGCTGCTTCGAACAATCATTAAACACAGTCAAACAGACACAGTTTTGAAAATGCCTGAAAGCAACATAATCGCTATTATTCAGCAGTTAAAAAGCCTCACAGTTAAAGGAGAGATTTTAAAGGAGGCCTACTTACCAACTGGACTGATAGTTTCTGTCTGCAGTCTCTGTCCTCTCGCTCAGTCTGAGCTTCACTTTGACCTTTGTTCTGAACTGAACTAGTTTGTCTTGGGCTGTGATCCAAGAGGAAGGGCACAGAGGAAAACAAACCCAACAGAGTGGAGAAAAACACCCTGTATGTACACAGCTGAAGACATTTACATGAAATCATAGGATCATTTCATGAGCTGAAGTAGTTGCTGATGCTTTTCTTTAGATTATAAAGACCCTCTATTGAGTTAAAATATGAAAATGAAGACCCAAACTGCTGATGGCAGGATTTAACCAGTTCCTATAAGAGTAAACTTTCCCTCTTAAAAATAAAAAGAATAATAAAGGGAACAAAACATATAAGTTTTTTTTACTTAAGGCAGACCTTGTGTTTTTACAAGAGACACATCAACACAAAGATAAAATCAGACTAAGGGTTCCCTGGGTTACTGAAGTGTTTAATTTTAAATGTAAATCCAGAGTGGTCTGTAGGTCAGTTCATTTTTCATCTTCCAAAGTGATAGCTGGCAAGGAGGGCAGCTATTTTATAATAATAACTTCTAATGTATCAGGTTCCACCTCCGAGAAGTTTCTACAAAAGCTCCTATGATACCTGACCGGCCTAGAAAACACATACCATTTTTTTTAGTAGTTGGTACTGGATAACTCATCACAGCATTAACTTTTTCTTGCAAAGGCCCATCGCCATCCTCCCAATAGTTTCAAAAGTTCTGGAGAAGGTTGTGGCAGAACAATTAATTGAACACTTAGAGTCGAACCAAATGTTTCATCCACAGCAGTTTGGATTTAGAAAAAAATATTCCACAGAAACAGCAAACTGTTATCTGCTTGAAAAGATCAAAGCCTCTCTGGATAAGGGAAATGTTGTGGGAGCTGTGTTCTTGGATTTGAAAAAAGCCTTTGACACCGTCAACCACAATGTCTCACTTAAGAAACTCAATAGATTCAAAATTTCATCTTCAGCCATGAAGTGGTTTAAATCATATCTAGGGGAGAGACAGCAATGTGTCAGGGTCAATGGAGTGAAATCGAACACAAACAACATGGGAGTACCACAAGGGTCTGTTCTTGGTCCACTTTTGTTCACAATGTACATTAATGACCTACCAAGCTGCTGTCCAGATGTCAACTGCCAGATGTACGCTGATGACACGGTCATTCATGTGTCCACTAAAACATCCAGACTGGCAGGTGAGCACCTGACACAGGCTTTATTTCACATCTCTGAATGGCTGGAGTTATCCCATCTCACTCTTAATGTACAAAAAACTGTATCTCTATGCTTCTCTATGCGTAATAGGCCTGCACATGATGTACTTGAGGTCAGAATTAAGAATGAAATCATTAATGAGGTGAGTGCAGTTAAATACCTCGGCATCCTTCTGGACAAGAACTTAAAATTTGACAGTCACGTTAAGTTAATATGCAAGAAGGTAGGACCAAATCTCAACTGTTTTCGTTTTATTAGAGGGAGCCTGTCATATCAAGCTGCAAAACTGTATATGCATGCAATGATATTTTCACACCTTTCATATTGTATCACATCATGGTCACAGGCTTCTCCAACCACATTAAAACCAATATTTTCAATATACAAGCAGGCAATAAAATCATGGACAGAAAACCTATGAGATGGCATCATTGCCGCACGGTAAAAAAACACAATCTTTTCACCTTTGAAAATTTTATGGATTTTAGTGTTCTTAAACTGTTTTTTAAATGTTTAAACAATCAAGTGTCAACACTGTTTTCTGAACTGGCCACCAGGCATCAGAGCTCTCACAGGGCACCCACACGATCCTCCACCAGTGGTGATTGTCTTGTCCCAAGACACAAGACTTCACTACGACAGTCTGCTCTCTCTGTCAAAGGGACAAAACTGTGGAACTCTCTGCCAATACATCTAAAACTGGAGACAAATAAGAACGCTTTTGACAAAGGACTTAAAAAATGGCTTAAATCAAAACAACAGTGTTTGCATGAATAATTTTATTTGGTTGATGACCGATCATGTTGCCTTGTGTTACATTTTATGTATGTATTTAAGTTGAAAAACTGCTTCTTTTAAACTGTCGTATTTTATTGTACATTGTACTTTTTCTTTCCCTTCTTCATTTATCAATTTTATCATTTTATAAAAGCCTCCCATGGACAAGTGTTGTAAATTAGCACCTGTGCTAAATCACTTAAAACAATGCATCTGGTTTGTCCAATGTAATTGTTATGTCCACATCAAATAAACAATAAATTAATTAAGGACATATAGTACCCTGCCCTACCAACCAACCAAGGTACATTACTGCCGCCCTCGCAAACTCACACTTCGCCAGGTTCACAGTGAAGTGCGCCTCAGCCAAGTGGGCGAACAAAGCACAGATGCTTTTCAAATGAGAGGACCACATATCTGAAAAGACAACCCCAGCCTCCACATAAACTGTGAAGCCTTCCAAATCTGCCAACACTTTTTTCATAGGCTTCACGGGTGTTACGCAACCCAAAAGTCATCACTTTGTAAGAATATCACCATTTGGAGTGATGAATGCAGCCATCTCCCACACCCTTGCAGACAAAGGGACCTGCCAATAACCTTTCAGTTAATAAAACTTACTAACATATTTAGAGACCCAATCGGTCAATGCAATCTTCCATGCATGGAAGAGGGAAAGAGTCTGGTTTAGTTACCTTTTGGAAATCACTGCAAAACCTTCGGGTATTATCAGATTTTGGAACCAACAAACATGGTGAAGCCCAACTGGAGGAAGACAGCTCGATACCATTGTGTAACATATACTTTACCTCTGTCCAAATACTTATGCTTCTCAGGATTAACACGATAAAACTCTGCCGGATTGGCTGTGCATCTCCGACAATTATATCATGTTCAATCAAATGTGTCTGTGTGGGTGTGTCACTTAACAAACACTGGAAAGATCTCATCTACTCTGTCAAAACAGCCTGCTCAGACTCAGACAGGTGACTCAACAAAACTGTTAAATTCTTATGGCGGCCTTGCAACACTGCCGGATCAAGAGAAGGTAAACCATCCTCCACCTCAACTGTCAATGTCTGCAGAGCATTTATTGTAAATGCCCTCCCTCCCCACTGAACATGCTCAGTAAACGGATACAGAAGAGCACAATGCCTTTTTTTCTATCTGTGCCTGTTGACACACGTTTAAAGTATGGTTTCAGCAAATTTACATAACAAAGTTGTGTATGTTTCCTGCACTCTAGTGTAGCTATTACAGTTGCAGGAAAAAGTATGTGAACCCTTTGAGATTACTTGGATTTCTGCTTAATTTGGTAATAAAATATGTTCTGATCTTTATCTAAGTCACATCTCAAGACAAACACAGTCTACTTAAACTAATACTGCACAAAAAATTATAAGTTTTCATGTTTTTAATTGACACATAATGTAAACAGTCACAGTGCAGGGTGGAAAAGTATGTAAACCCCTTGACTAATTAATAGAAACACAGGAGACATGGGAGAACACCGAAGAACACATGGTGCCACAGGGAAGACGAACAATGACCAAACAATAGATTCAGGGAACACAGGGACTAAATACACAGGGGAATCATCAGGCACAGGTGAGACAATTACACAAGTAGAGGGAATTATCATCAGCAGAGAGACACAGAAGTGAGGGCAGGAACACACCACGAGGAGCACAGGGATTTAAGAAAAAACAGGAAACACAAGATAAGACACAAAACCAGAAACTTAACTAAAATTAACAGAATAAAAAAAAAGCAAAAGGAAAACACAAGAGGTTTAACCAAGGAACAATGTACAAAATAAAACTAAATAACCAAAACAGGGAGTATCATGACAATCACCTAGGCATGCAGACTGCTTTTACAAACATTAGTGAAAGAATGGGTCGCTCTCAGGAGCTCAGTGAATTCCAGCGTGGAACTGTGATAGGATGCCACCTGAGCAACAAATCCAGTCGTGAAATTTCCTCACTCCTAAATATTCCTCAGTCAACTGTCAGCTGGATTATAAGAACGTGGAAGTGTTTGGGAACCACAGCAACTCAGCCACCAAGTGGTAGGCCACGTAAACTGACGGAGCGGGGTCAGCGGATGCTGAGGTGCATAGTGTGAAGAGGTCGCCAACTTTCTGCAGAGTCAATCTCTACAGACCTCCAAACTTCACGTGGCCTTCAGATTAGCTCAAGAACAGTGCAGAGAGCTTCATGGATGGGTTTCCATGGCCGAGCAGCTGCATCCAAGCCTCACATCACCAAGTGCAATGCAAAGCGTGGATGCAGTGGTGTAAAGCACACCACCACTGGACTCTAGAGCAGTGGAGACGCGTTCTCTGGAGTGACCAATCATGCTTATCCATCTGACAATCTGATGGACCAGTCTGGGTTTGTTGGTTTCCAGGAGAATGATTCTTGTCAAACTGCATTGTGCAAAGAGTGAAGTTTGGTGGAGGAGGGATTATGACCTCAACCCGATAGAACCCATTGGGATGAATTAGAGCAGAGACTGAGAGCCAGGCCTTCTCGTCCAACATCAGTGTGTGACCTCACAAATGCACTTCTGGAAGAATGGTCAAAAGTTCCCATAAACACTCCTAAAACTTGTATGGATTAAGAATGGGATGTCACTCAAGTTCATATGTGAGTCAAGGCAGGTGAGCAAATACTTTTGGCAATGTGGTGTATCATTGAGAAGTAAGTTGCACACTTGTTTAATTTCTCTATTTACACTGAGGTTTTCTCCCAGGCCTGGAAGGCAGCAAATGTGATACTACTCTGCAAAGTTGGGGATAAAACTGATTTCAATAACTACTGGCCCATCTCTAAAGTGTCCTGTCTAGCCTAAATCTTAGAATCATTAATCAACAATCAGATCAGATCATTCCTCTCCAGGAATAATGTATTAAGCCCATATCAATCAGATTTTAGAAGAAATCAAGGGCCAGACACTGCAGTCCCATCTGTCGCAAATGATGTAATTTGTCAGACTAACAAGAAGAAATTCTGTGCAGCCTTATTTGTACACTTAACAGAAGCCTTAAATACTGTCAACAACTCCCTGCTTCTTGAAAGGCTGAGAGAAACTGCTTTTCATTCTCTATCCTGTAAATAAATGGTTCCAAGACTACCTTTCACAGAGGGATCACTGTGGTCCTTGGTAATTGCCGTTCTGTGTGTTTGCCTCTGTCAAAAGGGGTACCACAAGGTTCAATACTTGGTTCTCTCATATCTACTATATGTATAAACATCACATCATCCATAACACATTGTAACTCCCACTTTTTTGCCAATGATACAATTTTATGCTGTTTTGCCAATTCTGACTATTCAGCCTCTAAAAACCTTCAGCCAAATTTCAATAAATTACAACATGCTCTGTTTGACTTAAGACTGGCTCTCAATGCAAGTGTGGCAGATAAAGGGTTTGTAATAACTTAGTAACACTATACACCTGAATAACTTTTGTCTGTTGCTCAACAACGCCACCCTGGGAATTTCACCCAGGGAATTATCATACCTCAGTCAAGACACACAGGTTCGTTTATTCTCAGGCTGAGGCTTACTGGGTGGAAGAGCTAGTTACGGGGGAGTGAGCCACCAAAACAAAATTAATCCACTTAAAATCACCCACACACACGTGACCTGAAGTGAAAAACCCGCATCCCAGGGAATCACAGCAGGGGGGAGAACACCACCACCCAATCACCAGCACCACCACCACCACTGGCCTTCTGCCCTGGAAAGGGAGGGAGAAACAAATTAGTGGGTTGCAACAACAAAACCCAAAAGAAAAGTAACAAAATGGAACAAATTAGAATATCTATAACTCAAGAACTAATAAACTTAGAAAACTAACAACATATACAACATAACTGTTCAATTAAAGCCAATAACCTACAAAACAAGCCCAACAAAATATGTATGTATGATTATGTAATTTAAATCTCCCACAAACTGAACCAATCAATAGAGCAAATTAACTGAATAATAAGGAAAAAAAACAAAATCAAATAAAATATAGAAACAAACTTACAAACTCAAGTTAATCTGAGTTGTAACCTATACTCACTCATACACAGACCTTAAAACCTGATTTAAAAGAGTTTGCCCTACCCGCTATGTGCAGTGTGTTTAATAGACATCAGTGTGAAGACAGAGCTGCAGCAGGGTGCCAGAAGAGGCAATGTAGCCTCAGAGCGCATGCAGAAACAAAGCTGCAGCAGTGAGGGCAAAGCAGCCATGGAGACAAAGCAGCCTGAGACAAAGCAGAGCTTCAGGAGGCAAAGCAGCAGCAGAGTGTCACCAAAGCTGATCACAGCAGCAGTGATTGCAGCCTCACCTGACAAAATGCGGACATGCACGCGCACACTGAGGATAACAGAGAGAGCTCTGGACCACCTGCAGCGTTTACCGCCTCACAACAATGCTGGAGCCCACATGAACAGCTCAGAACAG
Organism: Scarus forsteni; assembly: GCA_036419115.1. Lineage (NCBI taxonomy): Eukaryota > Metazoa > Chordata > Actinopteri > Labriformes > Labridae > Scarus > Scarus forsteni. The sequence goes on from JAZDUH010000264.1 coordinate 285,114, forward strand.
CACCAAGCGACACGCTGTCTGGGGCAGACGACCTGACCCGCAAGTGATGCATCAGAGGAGAGCGCAAAGGAGGAAGCGGAGGGAGAGCTGCCCCTGTTATACCCTGGCCACTGATCACAAACAGTGGCAAACAACTAAGCATAAAAATAAACAATTATTTCTGTGCTGCTACATTCTACCCCCCCTTCTGCATCGTCGCCCCGATGATGGATGAACTAAAGCTAAAAGGCTAGTTCCAAGGCCTAAACAGAGCAGAAACCGCATTGGACACAGAAGCAGGAGCATTAGCAGCCTGCACACCAGCTCGCTGTGGTAGACTTGGACATTAGAGTGTTGGCCTGCAGTTGATTGAAGGGTCCGGCGCAGAGAGAGCAGAACCAGGACATTCAGCCAGTGGAGCAGCCAGAGATGTGAACACTTCTGCATGTGAGGCAGTTAAAGGACCACATCCAGGAGGGTTTGAGTCAGATGGTGGGAGTGGATGAGTCACAGTAGCTAACCTGGTGGAAGGACTGACAGCAGTGGCCACTGGAGACTGTTCTCTAAGGACCAGCAGGTCATAATTAAACGAGTACTCCTCCGAAAACCGCTGCTCCACAGGTGGGGAGTTTTGGGAAGGGGCACCCTGAGGAAAGTTTGCTCCCAACCTTCAACATAGAACGATGGACCCGTCTGGTCTTGGTCAGATCATCTACTGGCCCAATGGTGTACACTGACCTACCTTGGCTTGGTGCTCTCAACACTCTATACCTGACAGAACTCCATCGATCCCGGGTCTGGTGGGCCACCCTTGCATTAAAGTCACGCAAAAACACCATCTGACCTCCACTCAGTGGTCGATCTTTCACATGATGGTCATGGGCTCTCCGGCGATCAGCAGCCTGGTGTAAACGGGCACCCTCAAATGTCACCTGCGGTCGAGCCTGGTGCTCCTGAACCCACTATGAACAGGCCCCCCAACAGGACTATCGACTCTACCCACCAGGAAATCTACTGGTAAGCGTGGGTCCTGGCCAAACATCAGGAAAAAAGGGGACTCACCTGTAGTTTGATTGGGAGTTGTGTTATAGCAGTAAAGGACCTGGGATAAACACACATTCCAATCCCTCTTTCGGGATACAGGCAGTGTGCGCAGCAAATTGTGGAGCGTGCGATTAAATTGCTCACACTGACCATTCCCTCCAGGATGGTAAGGAGTAGTATGAGATTTCACAACACCATACAAGCTACACAGTGGGTGGATAAGAGCATTATCAAAATTACGGCCCTGGTCTGAATGCAACCAAGCAGGGACACCAAACTTGAAAAACCATTCCAACACCAGAACCTTGGCCACAGTGGCTGCACGCTGATCCCAAGTCGGGACAGCTACTGTGCATTTACTAAAAGCATCTGTCAAGACCAAGACGTTCTCCACACCATTCTGGGCAGGCTCTAGAATGGTCACGTGGTCTTCGCGATTAGGACGCTGCCATTTCTTTCAAAACCCAAACAGCTTCTGCATCACAGGGTCACCGTTGAAGGGCACGGAGCTCAGAAGGGGTGTGCTGTGGCAGGACTGCAATGACAGATTGAGTTACCTTCACCTTCCTCGACCTCAGGGCTTGTTGCAAGGGCTGAGGCATAGCAGTGCCTGGAAGCATAGCCTCCACATCCTGAGGACCAGGTGAGTGCTGACGAGAGAGTACTTCTGTGTTCCTATTGCCTCTGCCTGAACGATACTTGAGCTCAAAATCGAAGGAGGCTAGCTGAGCAGCCCACCTCTGCTCAGTTGCAGCCAATTTAGCAGAAGACAAATGACTTAAGGGATTTTTGTTGTTATACACAACACACTTATGAGCCAACAAGTACTCTCTAAATTTTTCTGTCATGGCCCACTTAGGGGCTCTTTACATACTCTTTACATGATACACAAATGACTGCATTAAGGTCCACCCTGATAATTACATCATTACATTTTCAGATGACACTGCCATCCTTGGTTTGCTGCACAAAGATAAAAGTCCAGCAGCTTACCATTCTGAGATCTGTCAATTTGTTCAGTGGTGTGACTCTAACTATGAAATGCTGAATGTGAAGAAAACAAAAGAGATGGTGTTTAGTCATAAAGCCGTGGATGACTTGGGGCTAGTGGTCATCCACAATGAACCTATCACTCAGAATCAGAATCAGCTTTATTCGCCAAGTATTTCCAGGAATACAAGGACTTTGACTCCGGTTTAAACTGCTCTCTAAGTACAACTATGAATTGAAGAAACACTAAGAAATTACACTAAATATTAAAAAAGTCTAAAAATAGAGCTTAAATAGTATATACACAATTTAAGTTAAAAATAGTGCACTGGATACATGTCAGAACAAAAATGTGCAATTTGCAATTGAGAAACGAACGATAAATAAATATGCAAAGAATAAGCAGAAGAAACTGACATGACAGGTTGTACATGAGGTATATGAGTTGTTGTTTTATGGCAGGTTAAGTGTTCATCAAAGTGACTGCCTAGGGGAAGAAACTGTTCCTATGTCTATATGTCTTGACACACAGTGCTCTGTAATACCGGCCAGAGGGGAGCAGTTTAAAAAGTTTGTGTCTAGGATGTGAGGGGTCTGCAGAGATGTTGCCAGCCCGCTTCCTGGTCCTGGACCGGTATAAGTCCTGGATGGAGGGCAGGCTGGCACCGATGATTTTTTCTGCAGCCCTGACAGTTCGTTGCAGTCTGTGCCTGTCGTGTTTGGAGGCTGAGGAAAACCAAGCAGAGATGGAGGTGCACAGGACAGACTGGATGATGGAAGTGTAGAAGATGATGAGCAGGTCCTGGGGCAGGTTGAACTTCCTGAGCTGTCTGAGGAAGAACAACCTCTGCTGTGCCTTCTTCCTAATGGAGTCTATGTGGGGGGCCCACTTCAGATCCCTGGAGATGGTGGATCCCATGAACCGGAAGGAGTCCACAGTAGACACAGTACTGTTGAGAATGGTGAGGGGGTGGATGAGACCGATGATGGTGGTGTCGTCCGCAAACTTCAGGAGTTTCACAGAGGGGTCCCCTGAGGTGCAGTCATTAGTGTACAGGGAGAAGAGCAGTGGAGAGAGCACACACCCCTGGGGGGCACTGGTGTTCACTGTCCGTGTGGTGGACGTGATGGACCCCAGCTCCACCTGCTGGGTCCTGCCAGTCAGGAAGCTGGAGATCCACTGACAGGTGGGGGCTGGCACAGAGAGGTGGGAGAGTTTGTGGTGGAGGATGTCAGGGATGATGGTGTTGAACACCGAGCTGAAGTCCACAAATAGGATCCTCACGTACGTCCCTGCAGAGTCCAGGTGCTGTAGGATGTAATGCAGTCCCATGTTGACTGCATCCTCAGCTGACCTGTTTGCCCGGTAGACAAACTGCAGGGGGTCCAGTAGGGGTCCTGTGATGTCTTTCACCTAGTTCAGCACCAGGCAATCAAAAGACTTCATGACTACAGATGTCAGGGCAACGGGCCTGTTATGGAGGGTTTCTTTGGGATTGGGATGATGGTGGAGCATTTGAAGCAGGAGGGCACCTCACACAGCTCCAGAGATCTGTTGAAGATCCGGGTGAAGATGGGGGTCAGCTGGTCAGCGCAGGCCCTCAGACATGAGGGGGAGACACCATCAGGTCCTGGAGCCTTCTTGGTCTTTTGTCTGTGGAACTACTGGCGCACATCCTCTTCACAGATTGTCAGTACGGGTGGGGTTGCAGAGATGGGGGGGCTGTCCAGGGGGGCAGGTAGACCTTTGTTGTTGGGGTTAGTGAGGGGTGTGAAAAAGTCACTCTCGAACCTGGTGTAAAACAGATTCAGCTCCTCAGCCAGTTGAGGGTTTTCCAAGGGTGGGGGGGTTGTCTCTTGTAATTGACGGCCTCCTGAAGGCCTCTCCACACCGACGCAGGATCGTTAGCTGAGAATTGTCTTTTCAGCTTCTCAGAGTAGCTCCTCTTAGCTGCTCTGATCTCCTTTGTCAGCGTGTTCCTGGCCTGTTTGTACAGGAGCCTGTCCCCACTCCTGTAGGCCTCCTCCTTGGCCTGGCGGAGTTGCCTCAGTTTCCCAGTAAACCAAGGTTTATTGTTGCTGCATGTGCAAAAGGTCTTGGCTTGCACACACAGGTCCTCACAAAAACTGATGTAAGATGTCACAGCGTCACAAAGTCCATGAATGTCTGTGGCTGCAGCTTCAAACACGCTCCAATCTGTGCAGTCAAAACAGGCCTGGAGCTCCTGTCTTGACTCTTCCGTCCACTTCTTCACTGACTTCACTACAGGCTTTGCAGATTTTAGTTTCTGCCTGTAGGTAGGAATAAGGTGGATCAGACAGTGATCAGAGAGTCCTAAAGCTGCACGGGGAACAGAGCGATAGGCCTCCTTTATTGTGGTGTAGCAATGGTCAAGAATATTTACATCCCTGGTGGGACACGTGACGTACTGTCTGTATTTACGGAGTTCATGGCTGAGGTTTGCTCTGTTAAAATCCCCTAAGATGATAAGCAGGGAGTCTGGATGCTTCCTCTCCACGTCTGTGATCTGGTCCGCGAGCTGCTGCGCCTTCGTTATGCACGCATGAGGAGGAATGTAAACACTGACCAGCACAAACGAGGAGAACTCCCGCGGTGAATAAAACGGGCAACAGTTTATAAAGAAAGATTCCAAATGGGGGCTACATGTCCTCTTCAACACTGTGACATCTCTACACCAACCTTCATTAATATAGAAGCATGTTCTGCCTCCCCTCGTCTTCCCCGAGAGCTCCGTTACGCGGTCCGCGCACAGGAGCTGGAAGCTGGGCAGATGTAGAGTGCTGTCAGGGATGTTTTCACTGAGCCAGGTTTCAGTGAAACACAGGGTGGCGGATCTGCCAAAGCCAGAGTTTTTTCTGTTGAGGAGCAGTAGTTCGTCCATCTTGTTTGACAGAGAGCAGACGTTGGCCAGATGGATAGATGAAAGCGCTGTGCGTAATCCCCGCTGCCTCAGTTTCACGAGCGCACCTGCTCGCTGCCCTTGCTGGCGTCTTCTGCAAACTCCACACACAGCTACTGCTCCTACGATCAAAACATCTGTAAAACTCCCTACAGATGTCAGGCCAATGTTTATGAGCTCTTCCCTGGAGTAAGTGATCAGGGAAGGAGAGCAGAGTGCACCAAAAACACACAAAAACGCACAAAGTACAGTACTCAGGTATGCTCCTATAAATACCTCGGAGTTTATATCCATGATGCATTCAGCTGGAGGGTGCACATGGAGAGTCTCTGCTCCAGACTGCAGCAGAGATTGTACTTTCTGCGCAGACTGAGAGCTTTTGGTGTTGAGCAGAAGGTCATGCTGTTGTTTTACCATGCTGTCCTGGAGAGTATTATAAGGTACGGAATCACAGCCTGGTACGGTAACTTGTCCGTACAGCTGAAGACACAGCTAAACCGTCTGGTACAACAAGCGATGAAAATTATGAATGTTAAAAATCACGCTTCTCTTCAGACTATCTTTGAACAATCTATCATGACACAAGCACGAAAATTTTTGTCCGACCAAACCCATGTTCTCCACACAGAGTATCACCTGTTCCCTTCAGGGAGGAGATTCAGAGTCCCCCGCTGCAGGCTGAACCATTTTGAACACTCTTTTATCCCAACATCTATTAAGTTTGTGAATGAACAGATGTAGTTTTAATCTCTCTTGGCTCCTTGGCCTTCATACTGGTTTAATGTATTTATTAAAATTATTGGTACTGTGCAATAGGGATGTTCTGGATGTGATTGTGACGTGTTTGTGACTGTAGTGTTTGTGTTATGTGATTTGTGCTGTTCTTTTATGACTGCAGAACCAGCAGGGAGCCCGTGAAAAATTTCCCCACGGGAACAATAAAGTATGTGAAATGAAATGAAATGAAATGAATGACAGAACTCGAGCTTCATAGAGCTGTAGTGTGCCATGTTCTTGTCAGTTGGCCTAAGGCCTCGACTAGGGTAGGCTATTGGCCTCATCTTCCCTGCTTGTTCTTGAGAGAGCACCGCCCCAAGCGACCTTGGCTTGCGTCTACCTCAAGAATGAACGGGAGGGAAAAATCTGCGTAGGCTAACACTGGTGCAGTGGTGAGCATCGTTTTCAGTGCTCCAAAGCTCTGTTGACATTTATCAGTCCAACCCCTGATAACCCCACCATTGGACTTCCTACCAGCCCTGGTGCTACTACAGGCAGCTACAACCTTGTGCAGAGAGGCCTCCAGTTAGGCAAAACCCCCCACAAACCGCCGATAATAGCTGGCAAAGCCTAGAGAAGAACGAAGCTCTGAGACAGTAGTGGGAATCGGCCAATTGGCAACCACTTCAGTTTTACTCGGATCTGTTGAGACACCATCACCAGAAATTACATGGCCAAGATAACTCACTTTCTTCTGGAAAGGAGAACATTTACTAAGTTTGGCTTTAAGGCCCTCCTGCTGCAAGTGACCCAGCACCAACTTCAGCCTCTCCAGGTGTTGTTCCACTGCCAGTTCCTATATAATAATAGGGACTGGCACTGCTGGTCACCAAAGATACGTTGCATTAGCCTCTGGAAAGTGCTGGGAGCGTTACAAAGCCCAAAGGGTATTCTGTTCCACTCAAACAGGCCAAAAGGTGTACAAAATGCAGTCTTGGGCTGATCTTTCTCAGTGACCAGCACTTGGTTGTACCCACTGGCGAGGTCAAGGGTGGGGAACCAACAAGCGCCACACAGAGCATCCAGGGACTCCTCTATGCGTGGTAGAGGGAAAGCATCTTTCCGAGTCTTACTATTGAGCTGCCAGTAATCAACACACATACGTATGGAACCATCTTTCTTGTGCACCAACACAATGGGGGATGCGTAGGGGCTGCAACTCTCACGAATGGCTTGTGATGAAAGCAACTGATTGATGTGCTCCTTCGCAACCTCATATTCGGAGGGTGGAATGCACCGATACCATTGCCTGACTTGGGTATCATCAACCAGAGAAATGTCATGGAAAATGACATTTCTACAGCCCAGATCTCCTTCATGAGAAGAGAAAACAGGGGTATACTGCTTAAGCAGGGACCTCACCTGATCCTGCTCTTTAGCAGAGGAAACCATCTGGGAGGACATGGTAGCCACATCTGATGGAACCTCAGTTACCCCTGCAGGGAGACTAACAACATTCACAAAGTCCAGCGTGCCAACAGCAGTACGAGAATGCAGCACCACATTGGTGCAACCAACATTGAGGATCGGTATGCAGGCCGTGCCCCTGACTACTCGAACCAGGGCAGGGGAATCAAGCAGCCCCTCAGGCAAACCAGAACCCAAGGGCTCAAAAAGGACAGTGGAGCGAGTGTACTGCTTCGAACATGTGGTGGTCACGACCTTCATGGCACCACCAGGAATCCCCCAGGCCCTTTTATCCCGAACCTTCACCCTTGCTGGACCTTCACAAGGGGCCTGAGTGCTATTAGAACGACACAGCTGCAGTGCCTGCATAATGGACTCAGGGGCCTCTGGAACACAAGGCTGCGAGAACAAAGCCTCACCATGTTGCACAAAAAGCTCTTAGTAATTGTCAGGATTTTGTCCCTTTGTAATTCAAAAAGCTCAGTAAGGTTCGTACCAAAAAACCCCTGACATAAATCCAAAAAGGAAAAATGATGATGAGACAACTGAAGGCAAAAATGAGGTTTTATACAGCGCCGGAGTTTACAACATGACAACAAGATACTGGATGCTGAAACTAATCCTGTCCTGTTGTAGCAGCGCATAAGGACAAAAGAATAAAAGAAACAACATCAGCACTGGGTGAAACTGCTTCTGCAGCTGCTGTGACAACGGGGTCAAGCTTTTTGTTTCTTTCCGTGCCAATGCTGCAGACATGTGACCATCTTTAGAGTGGCAGAAAAGATTTAATGGTTTATCATAGTCAGGTTTAATGACAGGGACTGATGTACTGCCTTTTTTACATGATCACAGAGGTTTTCATTCCATACAGATAGTAGAAAGACTTTATTGTTTAATATTAACAGCAAGTACAGCAGTCCTCATATAGCACAGACATTAGGAATCTATTGTCTGCTGTAGTTAAGAGTTCCTAAGAACGCCATGAAGTCTTTAGGTTGAGAAATAGTGTGTCCTAGGAATTTAACCAATGATTCTATCAAACAAAGAAAAAATGGATCATTTTCACTAAACAGGAGCCATAACGCAGGCAGACAGTCAATCTGGACCAAATGTCAAGGTCAGAAATACGCTGCTGCTAGGAGACGGTGCTATCAGTGGCCTTAACCATAGAAAAATTCAAACATGCTGCTATCTGTGCCACTGTCTCTGAAATAACAACACTCCTCCCAAAGGTTTTGTCAACACACCGAGGAGTCAAACAGCTGATCGTGCACGTGGGTGCAGCGAACATCAGAAAGGAACAGACTGAAGTCTTGAAAGGGAATTTTACTACATGTCCTTATTCAGCTAAAAAAATGAAGTATTGCCAATCAATCTATGCAGCATATCATCATCTTAGGCGAGAAGGATATCATTAACATACAAAACAATTTGTAAACCACAAGGTGGGTTAAATTTAGAAAGAATTGTGATTTTTATCTACAGATATAGCAAAAGAAATGCATTTGCTAGATCCACAACTGTAAAATGTTTTTTCTGTGGCCATAAGTTAGCAAGTAATGTATGTGGATCAGGCACAAGTGGTACACGTGTTTAAACAGCTCTTTTTACAGCTCATAAACACTTTACCATTCTGAATCCTGTACTGGGTAGAGCTTTCATTACACTGTAAACACAAACATTCATATTACTCAGAAATATTGGGTTGAACTAACTCACTTTTTGGTAACTTGTTATAAACACTCATTATAAACAAGTTGTTAGTAATTCTTGATGAAGAAATTAATTTACTCAGTTGTCTTGAGTTAACATGTTTTAAACAAATTAAGTATTTAGAACTTGTGGATTTTTTGGTAGTGAAATGCTGTATATTCCATTGGAACTTTACATTTCTTATTGTTTTTCTGTTACTACAAAAACATTTATTGATAACCAATATATCCTTATATAACAGCATAACAGTTTTTAAAAATCAAATTTAACTTTATACATTTTATAATATTTAAGCTATATAAAGTAGTGCGGCTTATTGTGTATAAAACCAGTCCTAAAATACGCTTTATTACATAGAACTCTGGCCTTCCCAGCTTTTTTCTTTCCTTTTTGGCTATTTAAACAGTTCCATTGCTTCTCTAAATATTTTCTCCATCAACCTCTGCCACCTCTTTCCTTCATTATTCAAACAAACACACATCACTTCGCCAGTGTTTAGCACTATTTTTGAGCGGGGTGTAACATCGGCTAACTTCAGTTACAACTCGTTTTTCATGCACATATCACTCCGCCTATCTAGAACTTTCTGCCTCATGAAGGGACAGTCTGAGGCACAAGTGCAGCTGGAAAACATTTCCACATTGCTCCTCGTCAGTTTGGCCGTGATTGTCTTTATTGCTGCCGGTTTTTGGTAAGTAAAAAATATTTTCAATTTCTATTTTTTTCAGCATTCAATGACAGGCTTTCTGTGCATACTTAGCTTAGCTTAATCGTCACATTAGCTACCTCACTTCCAAAAGCACCATATGACGTGGTAATATAAACGGTTAAGATTTAAATCATTTTGGGAAATTACATTAAAATTTTGTATGCAACTGGAAAATATCTGGCGCCAATTCATTATTGTTTTTTTAATATCATTGAATAACATATTTGTGAGTGTTATGCAGATTAACCATCCTAACCAGGTGTCGTTTGTAACACTACAGAGTCTTGTGCTGGTCCGCAGCATTCTGGCTGATTAAAATGTAATTTAATTTTAAATCGGCTGCTTTGACTGCTGGGTTTACTCAGTGTCTTCAATCTCGCGAGACTCTGATGCTGACCTTTCACCTATGACAACACGGTCCTGGGCGGTCCTCGGTGCATGAACAGGTAGCATGACAGGTAGCGATAGCATCGGTGTAGGGCAAACGGCGACGTATTTTTTCAGTGTCCATCCCAGAAAGCATGTTATTTGAGAAACTTCGAGATAGTCTACCCGTGTGTACGCTTTGTTGGAAAGTGATTATGTGCCTCGGTTGCGGAATATTTTCACCTGATAGGTTCCATGATAACTCCTGAACTGTGGCGCTAGCATTAGCAAACAGCTACACGAGCAGGCCCAGTATTACAGACGTTGACGATCGGATTAGAGGTTTCTGCAGTTATAATGACAAGTAAGTCCTGACTGAAGAACAAGGGGCTTTCTCAACAATAAGTAGCGTGCAAATCGACTGGAGAATATAATAGACGGAGGGGAATAGAAAAACAATGTCTTCTTTTTCTTTATCATTGTAATATTAACAGAATTGACATTCTATGTAATGAGACATAATTTGCTCCGTCAGTGTTTTCTACTACTTTGTTTAATGTACATGTGTAAAATTAATTGGTGTTAAGTGCTAGCAGGGCTTTACAAAAGGCACAAAGGTGGGTAAGAAAGTAGAGAAGCCAAGATGTTAAAATTATAGCAAGTTTTTATGGCTTACTTTCACTTTTTTTGTAAATTTTATCTAGAGCCTTCCTAAATATAAGTTTATCATGTCACAAATTTCTTGTGCACTTTGATCACGATACAGTCAGTTTATCAAAGTAAAATGAAAGTTGGTTTGTCATGTTTTATTTGAAATAATATATTTTTTTGTTCTTTCTTCCATCATTTAGGCAGAAACTGATGCACAGTCAACCTGTCAAAATTTCAACAATAAAAGGTATTTTCATTTCACATCAACACACTAAATAATGTCTCTGCACTTATTAAACTACATGGGTCTGGCTTTATTCATTTATTTTGTTTTTCAAAATAGTTCTAAAAACTTTTTTGAGACCTTTTTAAACAATGGCCTTTTTTCCTCTCATAGAATTATGACTTTTTTCATCAAAGTTCTGTCCTTTTTCTCAGAATTCTAATCAATGTTTTTTTTGTTGCTATGGATGATTATTGTAAGCATAGTTCTGGTCAGTAATACTTTGCAGCTTAAAACATTTTTGGCAATATAAATTAGATCAAAACAATTTTGGCACTCCTATATTAGTCATTAATTTGGTGATAAAATAGAAATCTTAATAATTTAAAAGTATTCATAAGAAATCGCATGAATCCAAGAAATTAGGTCCAAGAATTGTGATCTCAATTCTACAGTCTTCAAAATTTTTTAAGGTTTGTTTCATTAACTAACAGCTTTGTCTTCCAGCATAGCCCTGTAGTTGTGGTCTACTTGTGTCTTTGAGCTTTGTTTCTCTAAATTTTGACAAATCCCAATTTCATAATATTCCTGTTTTCGAAACTTTGTACACATTTATACCAATTGTTAAATTGAGGCAAGAAATGTTAGTTCCAGTAGAACTCTATAATATATCTATTTTCAGTTTTACTTATAAGGATGTCTTCATACTTTACTGATTGGCCTTCTAACTCCCCCACCCCTAAATCTCCCCCCTTGTTTTCTGCAGGTATTTGCGGAGTTCACTAGAATTACCAGCCATTGGGAGAAAACTGACAGAGTTAAAGCAGGGCACAAACTTGATGGTAAGTTTTTTTTCTCAGTCCAAATACTAAGTTAAAGCCATGTGTGGAGGTCCTCAGCTGCCAAGTGATCATTGATTTCTCTGTCAAAGCCGCAAGATGTGACTGTGCTGCGCTCCATTGTGCTCCAAGGGATTCCCATTGCAGTCGGTGATAATCCCAGTGATTTCTTCAAGACATGCTATGTAAGTATTTTTATGAAATAAGTTGTATTGTTGCAGTTTCAGAATGTGATGCTTGTTGAAAATTACAAGTTCATCTTTTCGAATGCCATCGCACTGGTTTCTTAGTTGCATGGTCATCATTTGAGGGTTAATTGTTGGATATCAAGATCTTGACTCTCAATCATCTCTAAGTTGTATACAAAGTAATTTGTGCATGAAGTTACTTTACACATACTAATAACTAAAAAGTAATGTTTATATTAAATATTTAACAGGACAACTTTTTAATTTAGAATTAAAATTACAAGCTTGTCGTGCCTTGACTTTTCTTAAATATAAGTTCTGTATGTTTTCTGAAGCTAATAAGGTCGTCTAATGAAGCACTAAAGATTTCTGAGCATTTATCTCTCTAACTGCAGTTGCCATCACATTAACTGCTGTAGAATGATACATTTTGCAGAGGTAATTTTCCTGCTGCTATTGTGCCTTTTTTAATCTTTTGGCTTCAACAAATTTATATATATATATATTTATTTATTTATTTATATATATATATATATATATGTATATATGAATCGGCGTTTCCCATTAATTGAACAATTTAGTTTCTACATGAAAAAAATATCTTGAACAATTTTAGTGGCTGTGTCACAAAGTGTTCAAGAGTGTCTCAAAGGTCCAAAGTTTCATCTTAACTTCCTCTTCTTGCCTCGTTCACTCGCATCTTAAAAACTCTACCGTGACACTGTTACATTGATTTTATTACGTTTATGTTCAGTAGTTTGTGCTTTAAACTCAGATCAAACACTTCCCTAATCCCAGCTTTATGACAGCTTTTTCACAACTATTCTCTGACTGTTTTCAGTGCTGTCTTTATCCGTCATTAAACTCTGATGATGTGAAGTTTCAGTGAAGTCTGAGCTACAGCGTCCAATCAGTGAGAGAGGTCCTGTGTGGGGCGTGTCTGAGAGTGAAAAGACTTCAGCGAAGCCTGCACTTGTTTTTCCTCGATTATAGCTCCTCCAATCAGCCTCCTCTGGGGCATCCTCTAATACTGCTGCGCAGAAAGTGCTTGCAGTGTCGCAGAGGAGAGGAAACTGCAACCAGTGAGTTTAACGCATTGAGACCAGACACGCATGACAACAGGCTTCGCTGAAGTCTTTTCACTGACAGACCTGCCCCCACACAGGATCTCTCTCACTGATTGGAGGCTGTAGTGGCTCAGACTTCATAGAATCTTGATACCAATCTTGAGTTTAATGGCAGAGAAAAGACAGAGCTGAAAACAGTCACTGAATGTAGTTCCAAAAAAAACTGCCATAAAGCTGTGATTAAAAAAGTGTTTGATGTGAGTTTGAAGCACAAACTACGAAATATTAACAGAGGATGAATGGTAAATGGTAAATGGACTTGAGCTTATATAGCGCTTTTCTAGTCTTTGACTACTCAAAGCTGCTTTACACCGCTGGTCACACCTACCCATTCACACCCATTTGCACTCACATTCACTCACTGATGGTGCAGAGTATGTTAGTAATCCATCAGTATCTCTAACACATTCACGCTCTTTCATACCCATTAACACACCACTGACGCAGCAGTGGGAGCAACTTGGGGTTAAGTGACTTGCTCAAGGACATATCGCCATGCCCGGAGCTGGGCTTGAACCTGCAACCTCCCGATCACTGACCAATCGCACTATCCAACTGCGCCAACGACGCCCCAAATCACGGCAGAGTTTTTAAAACGCGAGTGAACAACGCAAGTAGTGAAAGTGAGGACGAAACTTTGCACTGTTGAGATGCAGCCAGTATAAGCATTCAAGAATTTGTCCATATCAGCCTAAATTTTTCATTTAGAAAATTAGTTCAGTTAGTTTTCACAATTATTTTCACGGTCAGTTTAACAGGAGTTAGTGCAAAATAAACAGAAAATGCAAACAAAATAAGACCTCCTTACTTGCAAGGGTTGCTGTCACCGACCTATGTGTGGGGACCTCACGGTAAATGCTCACGGTGAGAGCTTTTATCCAAAGTGTGCACTGTGGTGGGCAGGGCCCTCCACAGTGCTGATCCTGGTCATTGCCCTGGTCAGAGTGTTAAACTACTGAAGCTCTTGATTATTCCTTATATCACATCTAATACACATGTTTTTCCACAGGACACAAGTGACCAGATCCTTGCATCTGTGTTGTGACTGTTGCCAGTCAAGATGGTTTTCCACTGGGTCACTGCTCAACTCACCTTCAGCCAACAGGCATTACCCTTGAGGTACACATTGTCATGGAGGACATTAAGGACTTACCCCAAGCAGTTTGCCTTGTATTTGGTCTGACTTATGCACTACATTTAAACTACCCAAAATGCATGGTCTTCCCTCCCTTTATTCTGTTTTATTTTTTTATGATGTGTACATTAACACCTTGACTGTTAATCTGCAATTAGATTCATTTTTTGTGTTTGACTACGCTTTCTGTATCGTGCACTTTGGAAACTGAAGGTCACTGGCCTGTTTTAGGTGCCCCTGAAAATTTTGTGTTACTCTGTCATTATTTCTTCCAAGGTACTTAACTGTAGTAGCTCTTTGAAATGTTCTGATAAGAAAAAGTTGACTTTTTATCAGGTTGAGAAACATTTCACTGTCCAGCAGTGGTCCCATGTTATTACATATGTGGAAATAAATTTTTTATGGCAGCTGCATTACTTGAAGACTGTTCTCATTGACTTGATTTAAGTGTGTTTACAGGTGTGGATAATGTTTTGAAGCCTTGCATGTTCCTTATAGATTTTTACTGTATGGCATCAAATAAGATCTACTAAACGTTAGGTGTAAAGGCCAAAAACATATTTACCTCTAAAGGGTTTTTAGTACAAGTACTGCACACTACAAAGTGAGCTTGGTATTGAACACTCAAAGTAATTAATTCAAAGTTAGTATTGCAGACTTAAAACAAATAAGTTAGCACTATAATTACATACTCAAAATAATTAATTCAAAATTAGTTTTGCAGACTTAAAACAATCAAGTTAGCATTAGGATTAGATACTCAAAATAATTAATTCAAAATTAGTATTGCAGACTTAAAACAATCAAGTTAGCATTAGGATTAGATACTCAAAATAATTAAGTTAGTGGAAGTACTGTGCACTCAATATTAACAGCTTGTCTAAACATAAGGAATTCAAGTTAAGTTTACTTAATATTTGTAAGGCAACGAGTTTCCATATTTTTTTTAAGTAAGCTGAACTTGTTGTTTCTTACAGTGTACAGGAAAAAAAAGGTGTATTTACAGGTGAGTCCCCTCATGGTGTTAGGACTCCAGCTTTTAATAAGTCTTGCATTATTGTATCACAGGCATAATACCTGTAGTGCACCAGGCTTTAATAAATATTATCTCTATCGAGGCCTGTGTTAATTTTTTCTCTTTAATCTTTGAGGCACCCCAGAAAGAAAAATAATAAAACTAAATTAATTGATTAATGCATTCTAAAGTCAATCGTTTGCCAAAACAGTTCCTCTCATTAATGTAATAAAAGTGAAAGCTCAATACATTCCTTTTAATTTCATTGCATTAAACCTTTTTAACAACTTCTGACATCGGTATAGATATAAAATATTTCATTATTATTAAAGTTTTTGTGCTTTAATGTACTTTTTGTTATGAAACTGTTGTTTGTTTGTTTTTTCAATAGGAGAAAATCTTAAATCTTGAATTTTCTGTGTTTGCGAAATGGAATTTTTTTGGTGTGAGGTTATTGCAGTCTTAATAAGGTCATTAATTCATAAATAAATAGATTTTGATGCATTATTTGTTTTGGAGCAATTAGAGCTCACTCAAGAATTTAACATTAAAGTACCTCTAACTTTTCTTTAAAGAGAATTCTTTTTAAGTCTTAGAATAAGAATGAGACATATGGAGGGGTTCCTCTGTTTCAGGGACCTCTTCTGATATCTGGTCTCTTGAATCTGGTTTTCTTTGTCTTTCTTTAGGTGTCAGAGCTTGCTCCATTATACCCTTATCTTGTTTAAACAAATGCCATGTCATCATATCATATTGTAATCATTCTGTTTTTGTTGTTCTAACATATATTTTTGCTTTATATTGCTGCGCTTCCTTTTCTTTTCAGCATTTACTGCTGCTTGTGACTGGATCATTCTCAGAGTACCATGACAAACATGTCCCTCCATATTCCAGACGAACAATATATAGATTTATTTATATAATTAAAATAATAATAATAATAAATAGAATTTTGTATCCTTGAAAAATTATCATCCAGATTAAACTAAAATTATGTAATTAGATACCATGTTAAATAAAGATATTTTCAGTTTATTTAGGGTAGCAATTTTATTATTATTATTATTATTTTCTTAGTTCAGCATTAGTTCCCTTTGTATCTAAAAGAACACTTGTCCCACTGCCATGATTCAATTCTCTTGAATAGTGTTAAGAATTTCCTCATTTTTATATACATATATATATATATACATATATACATATATATATATATATATATATATATATATATATATATATATATATATATATATATATATATATATATATATATATATATATATATATATATATATATATATATATATATATATATATATATATATATATATATATATATATATATATATATATATATATATATATATATATATATAAATATATATAAATATATATACACATACATATGATAATTGGTCAATTATGTAAAATCCCTTGGTTTAATATATGAATAAAATTAAAACTGAAGTGGCAATTTAATAATCAAACATCAACATCACTGGTGTTACTGGTATCACATACCTTATTTTTTAAATGTCAAGAATATGTAAGAGAACCCCTAGGGTCATATATTATCAGACATTATTTTGGATTTTATCAATTATGTCATTGCAATTTAGCTCTTATCCAAATATATCTTAACTTCATCCGTGATGAATGTCAGTAATTTTATCAGCATATTTTATCCTTTATCAAAAGTACACATATATGAATTTTGTAATGATAACCTAAAGTGTGGTTACATTAATGACAGAAAACTAGGTACGTCTTTTTAAAGAAAAAAACAAAGCAAATGTTTTTGTTGTCTATTATTGTTGATAACAATCAATGTGCTTATTAAAACTTCCCATTAACTTAAATTTGTAAAAACTGAATTAAACTTTTTTGCTTTTAACTTGGAAAGTCACCGTATTTTGGTAATGACCATAGTTATCTTTTCTTTTCTTATTGGCTTCTTTAACTGTTCACATCAAATCCATACTCCTTATTCTATCTTTTACTCAGTTTACTGTTTATTTGGTTCACTGTTTCTCTTCCCCATTGTACAAAGTGTATATCATACACTAATCAATATAGATCAGCCACCATCAGAGAAAGATTGTCCACTACATCAACCTTCTACCGTGACTAATTCTAACGGACTAACAGATGTAGCCGTCTTTATCTGCAGCATCTCTATTTGACCAGTGTCACGCACACACACACAGTCTCTCAATTTAGAACCAAGAACAACTGCAGCCAATTGTGTCACACACACACAACATACATACAATTGTCACATAATAGACAATTGTCTTCACTCCTGAGACTGCCTTCTATCGCAGTTAAAAACACTTAGGAGTGGATTACTAGTTTAGGGCAATTAGATAGCTGTACACACTACCTCTAGTTCATCCTAAACTCTTAGTGTAAGGCAATAAGCAGGTTACAAATCTGCTCTAGTTCATCCTACACTGATACCCAGCGGTTTGTAAAGCTGCTCTGAAACTTCCCTCACTAGGCCTGCACTCTAGACAAAATATTCACTAGGCCTGCACTCTAGACAAAACATTCATGCTCACCAGTTTGATGTCAGCTGTCTCATGTGTGGATCCTCGTCACCGGGCCCCAGTCGAGTGCGGAGACCACCGAACCCTCAAGACGGGCTGTTCAGTGCTGGAAATCTTTTCCCAGGCCGTGCACGGACTTTCGCAATGGCCTCCCCCTCTCCCAGGGTCACAGCTGTGAGGAGCGACTCGAAGGACCAATTTATGTCAGGATTTTGTCCCTTCGTAATTCAAAAAGCTCAGTAAGGTCCATACCAAAAAACCCCCGACATATATCCAAAAAGGAAAAATGATGATGAGACAACTGAAGGCAAAAATGATGAGGTTTAATACAGCGGTTTACAACATGTCAACAAGATGCTGGATGCTGAAACTAAAGAAGTGTTATGTTCTCATGGTATTTATGAGAGAGTCAAGACGTGTATGTGTGTGTGTTGACCTCCGTACCTCACTGTCTTATAATAAGCCAGACTGAGCTGGTATAGAAGGTGTCCCTCAACAGATAAGAGGTCGAAAGACAGCCTCCACACCGAGGTCAGATACGGAGGTCAGTGAATCAGCATATATGGCATGTGCTTAAGATATGTCTAAGGTATGTGGGTCCGTGCTGTGTATGTGTCAGAAGAGCATGAGCTAGACAATGATTACAAGCATGATTACATGACAGGATAAAGAGTCAAATACATGAAAAGAATATATACAATATGTAGAAAAGTTGAATACAAATAATATGTACAAAGGTCAAATTATTCTTCGCATACTTGCGCATCACATTCATGCCCAAAACACCAGGCATGGCATGTATTTTAAAGAGGGTCTTTTCTCTCAGCTCCAGAGCAATACCTGATCTCATCTTTGGCCTCTCCCTCTAAGTAGTCAAACAGGAAAAATGCCTGGTCAGCCTGAGATAGATGCAGGGCTCTCATACATGTCTGCACTTCCTCTAACCACTCAATCAAACCCTATACCTGTCCTTCCTTTAAAGATTGGACACTTCCTATCTCTAGGTACAAAAACTAGTCTCTCTGATACAGGGACACCAGAAGCAGAAGGGGCAACAGATGATGCTGCAGAGGTAGATGGTTGAGCACTAACGCTTGCCTGTCCCTGGCGCAACTGCTAATTATCTGCTTTTAACTGTGCAATCAACTCTGTAAGAGCCTGTACTTTGTCCTCCATAGTTACTGCAAATTCGCAATACTACAAATAGCTAATATGGTGCACTGGCACCACATAAATAAACAGTACCATAACTCGCATCCCAGGGAATCAGAGCACATGACACAGGAAGGGAGAACCCCACCACCCAATCAACAGCACCACTACCAACACTGGCCATCAGTCCTGAAAAGGGGGGGTGGGGGCAAATTAGTGGGTTGCAACAACAAAACCCAAAAGAAAAGTAACAAAATGGAACAAATTTGTTTATCTATAACTCAAGAACTAATAAACTTAGAAAACTAACAACAATTGCCCTGAGATAATTGATGTTTGATGATTCAGCACTACAGTAATGAAACTGAGTTGAATTGATCACAAGGCTGACTATTGACACATTTTTAAAATGTGATTTAATGTCAGAGGCAGACAGGGGACAGTGGTGAGAAGGGATTGCTGCTGTTAGTGTTGAAGAACCAGGTGAGCTGTTGTAACAGAGTGTGTGAACAAGTGAGCATCAGTTCTAATATAACCACTTTATGTGCCCAAATGATAGTAGGGGCCCTTTTTATCATCAAAAGTAAGATGGTAAACAAAGCACACAATTGAAAATGAATAAGATGAATGTTAGCTGCAATAGACCTGCATATTTTGCCATTGAAAACAAATATTCTTTTGTTTTATTGGCTTTGGAGAACAACGCACTTAACATGTAAAGTTAAAGCCTAATTACATTATTTTAATACAATAGGTCATGATATAAAGTGAGCCGGTCTGAGGCACCAAATTCCAGGGCTGAAAATGAGTCCCACTCTGCCCCTGGTCTGAAGCAGTTGATTGGGCGCAAACCGTTGTCACTGCCAATAAAGCTCCCTTTATAAGCCTGGCCTGGAGTTGACCACACTGCCAGTTAATTCCTTCTTGTAAGGTAGAGTCTGTTTTCTGCATTACAAATTACCCTCTTCGAATCATTTGGGATTTTTTTCCTGACCTGATTCCTTCTCCAGGTCTTCAGGGGTAACAACTGCTGCTCCAGTTTTGGAGATTTTTGCTGAGCTCGAATCCTGCTTTATAGCCTGCTAAGTAGTGATGGGAAGTTTTCAGAGAGATGATTCTTTTGGCTTGACTCCCAAAGAAGAGTCTCTTTCAGCTCCCATACGGCTCTCAATTTCAATTATTTTGTAGCCTTAAATTTTACATCAGCTTCACAAAAATTAATGTTTTGTGTGTTAAAACCCTTAAAGCTAGGGTTGGCGTTCTGATTTAGATACATTTTTTTAAATACTGGTTAAAATGATCTTTATGATCTATATGATGGGAATCAATTCATAGCGTGTTCTTTAAGTAGAGCGGAAAATATCCGCTATCTACAGCAGGAGTAAAACAGGTAAAACAACAACCAATCGCCATGCTGGGACACCTTGGTTGTAAACCAATCAAATCCTGTCGCCGTTCTGCCGCCTCCTGCGCATACATGTTACTGGCGTGCACATGATTCAGTGCGCGTGGCCGAGCTGAGAAGGAAGGAGCAGCGCTGCAGAATGGCGGAGAAGCTACCTATACCTTGATTGCCCGTTGCCACTCCTCCAGCTAAACAGAGCAGGAAAAGAAAGACGGAGGCAGAGAAAGCCGAAGGAAGAAGGAGTTATGAAAAAGTCAGAGGGAAAACGAAAATCAACATTGGGACAGCTTTTCAGCAATGGAGAGAACTCAAAGAGGCCAGGGGCTTGAAAACTGACGCTATGGTCGCTCATTTTCTGCTGGAAAGGTAAGTTTTGGGGTTATTTCAAGGCGATTTTTTATCTTGATGAAATATTTAGCCGTGTTACTAGTTATGTTGTCATGTTGGTCATGTTAGCCAGATGCTAACGTTGGCCTTTCAGTCGTGAAGGACTTTACATTGTTATGTTTCTAAAATCCAGACGATTGTATTTTGGTTATATATCTTGGCGTCTGTGCAAGTTTTGAACCGAACGTTTTGAAGCAGTGGTGATACACAGTTTCTCTTTGTTGTTTGAGGGGCCGTTTACATGGAAACTCCTGACTTGAAGACGCAAAGATTCTTCCTTTGCGTTTTCAAATTCTTCTGCGTTTAGATGACAACGTTCAAAGACGAGGTAGTCCCCTGTAAATCCGCTGTAGTGTGCATGCTGGCTCAGTAGATGGCGGTGTAGGTCTGCAGAGAGGCAGCGCTGCTACAACACATGAACGAAGAAGAAAACCTTTCACAAACTACAATGGCGAATAGATGCACAAAGACACAGGGGTTTCTTTTAGGGACAACAAATCAGTTCGGACAACAAATCTGTCTGGATAGTTTTTTCTGGATAACAAACCGAGCACGGTAAGCATGTTACTTGGCGGACGGCTGAAGCTGTTATTGTTCCTGGTATGCGCGTGCAGCCTTCACCTGAAACTGCGAGTGCACATGCGGTGACGTCAGCGTTTCCCCCTGAAATGGTCTGCTCTGTGTTTACACGAGGCTGGATGGCGGAGCGGATTCAAATCTTTCCACTCTGGGGAGCGTTTTCAAAAGTTTGCGTTTTAGGTGGAAACGCAACTTGGTCTCATCTAAACGCCCTTCAGTTATGAGAAGGATTCACCAACTTACACCACTCAAGTTTGGTTACATGAGACCCCCTCCCCCTCCTGTGTCGACTGTTGCATCAGAGTCTCCCTCTGATCGGTGAGTAAAACTTGATTCATGCGTGAAACTGGAAAGATTACTGTTCTCTTTGACGTTCGGTCACATTTTTTGCTCCTTTTACCAACACGAAAGTGCAGCTTGTCAGAGATATGATCACATACAAAATTACTAGGGGTGTGATTTTCGTGCAACGAAATTTCAGGGTAAAAAATTACGAAATAAAGTTGAAAGGTGCACGAAATAAAAAAAGGCAAAGAGACATGCGCACCCCCTAGATTTTTTACCCTCCATGCTTACTGTAGCAAAACAATTTGTTTGCCTTTTCAGCCAAGAATGTACTTATTCTGATTGTTACAACAACAAAGCACTTTTTATTGAGATTTTATGTTTGGATTTGCACTGTAGTCTAAATAAGGGGAAAAACTACAATTTGTTTTTACAGAGCATTTATTTTGTACTGATGCAGCAATATTTTTGTATGTCTGCATTGGGAAGAAAAATATATTTTTGCACAACTTCCTACTGTTGGGGAATTTCTGTAATTTGTATTTTTTACTGTGAGTATTTCATATCATAAGCCCTGTTTGTATCGTTTCATGTGTGGATCATTTTGTTATACCCCTAAAAATTATTCTGAGTGCACTTCATTTCAGCAACAGCCCCGTTTTGCTTACCCTGTAGAATAAATTTGGCACAATTTGTCAGAAGCTGTATTACATATTTTCATATATATATATATTTTGATTTTGTGATCTTCACAGAGATGACGACTTTTCAGTCGCAGGAGTTGAGGAGTTAGAAAGCAGTGACGCAGCTCTTCAGCAACTGGATGCAAGGTATAATAATAGTAATAAATATATCTCCTATTTCCCCCCCTAAGTATGGCACACTGTCTGTGCCAGCTTTACTTCAATATGTTGTCACATTACTTCAGCTGTTGCTGCTTTCTCCTTTTTCAGTATCGCGTCACTTGAACTAAATGTGGATGATGATGCTGAAGAATTCAATGACATTCGAAACTCCACCTAAGTTATGTGTAATGCAGACATGTTTTTACTTGTACCTGAAAAGAAAATGTACATGTTGTGTCTATACAGTACTGTTTGAATTTACTCTTTCTGCCACAGCATTGACTGGGATGACAGCACGTGGTATCCAGATCAAGACACAGAGTCTGTGTCATCACTGGAAGAGGATGAAACACTGGAATTTGACTCGGAGGAAGAAGACAGTGATGATGAATCTTATAGGCCTTGTATTTGTGTGAGGTAGAAGAAAATATCCCTGGCTCTAAATACAGCCATAATATTGTTTCATTTTATATTCTCAAATGTATTTTTATGTAATTGCAATAGGACTGGTGGTGCCATCAAATCAAACATTTGCTTGGAGACACTTCCTACAATCAGCATGGAGGATACTGTCCACGACACTCCAGACAATGCCCCAGGTTCAGATGCCCCAGATATGCCTCCATTCCCAGAGACACCCAAGGTGATGGTGGAGGATAACATTATTGGCCATCCTGCATCTATAATGTATCATGACAGTCTGAGGCAGCTTACAGAATATCTCCGACTACCCATCAACAAATGCCCTGTACTTGATGAGAAACAAAAGGTAGAATCTCAGGCCCCAGGACCATTTGAAGTGACCATCAAGTCCAGGGGAACAGCTGCTATTGTTGAATGGGTAAGCCTGTCACAGATTGCTCTGGAATAATTAACGTTGGACCCGGTGAGTGAATTCAAGGGGAATGGCTGGTGGGAGCTCGCTGGAGGCACTGCGGAGAAAAGAGCAGAGGAGAAGGTAAGTATTCTTCCCAGGGTACATCCAGAAACAAACACACACAAAAAACTCCTCAGGAGCAGACTAGAAAGGCCGAAGGCCAACATGCAAAAATGTGAACAGTAGATGAAGTCAGTTGAGTTGGGTTACAAACCACACTAGAAGCGGAAACCCACTGACGCTCACACGCTGTCCTCCAGCAGGCTTTAAAGGGAGCTTGATGAGGCCATGAACTGCAGGTGTGCGCCTGAGATGAGTGATGCAGGTGTGCACCTAAGCTGAGTGCCCACAGAGAGGGGGAGGGGGGAGACTGCTCAGAGCGGGTGCGCTCCTCACAAAGCCACTGTTTTTGCACAAGATTTTATTACAAATATTTCAGTTAATTTTCATTTGTTTATGTAGAAAGTTGTATATTCAAATATGTTTCTTGTTCCACTCTGTCTTCTTCCTCAGATTTTTTGTAATGGTCATGTAGTTTGGAAATGGGCTTCTCAGCCCCAACTGAAATATGGCATGCTTGTGGGAGTTTCATGTTGTCCAGCAATATCCTGCTATCGGGCAATAACTACGCCAAGATTTCTCTGCTCTTCAAGTTCATGACAATGGAGATGGTGGAGAGGTCAACGTTCTTCAGGATCCAAGACTCCTACCGTGAGTTCTGGAGTGAGAGGAGAGTTGAGCTGATCAGCCAGCTTCATTCAAAAGGCCCCATACAGAGTTTATTAATGTATTACTTAGTTTATTGTTCTTCATTTTATGCCAGGTATGGCAAGGTGTACCATAAAAAGTCCAAGAAGTAGAGTCTGTACACACTAAAAGAAGATAAGGACTACAGCTACATCCAAGACCTCCAGAGTGCAATTCTGAAGAAGAGGTTGTCTGCTGCTGGAGGGTTGCCACGAAAAATGACTAGAAGGCCTGATGACCCCCGCCAGCTAGGGGTTCTGTCAGGTGTCCTTGCCCCAACCACCCAGGAGCTGTTGCAGATGCAACTCAGCAGAGGACTAGGTGAGTTGATGAACAATAATCCAACTTCAGCACCAAGTGCTGACATCTCTGTGCATAGGAAAAATTTACCCATTTTGCCCCACCGGCAACAATCGTTGCCGAAGTGTATCACTGTCATTTTGTAGTCACAACAAAAAATGTCAGCGGTAGTAATGCAACTTTTTGCACTGATGTATTAGAAGACAACTTGGCTAAAGATTTTGGTTCATAAAATATAGTTTTCAAGTGGTCCCTGTCACATGACATCATCTGCTTCTTGCTCGTTCCAGTGGAAGACATGAAGGATGCAAATTGTCCTGGAAAGAGGTCATTTTCATAAATCTATGCTTTCCCCTAGAACATATTTGTGATTATTTAATCATTCAAGTCTCTAGAGTAACCCTCTACCAAAATTTTTTACCTGGGGTAAATATTTATTTGTTTATGGGCTTATTTCTGTGAGTGGCAACAAAAGTTGCCGGTGGGCACATAGCTTGTAACTAACTAAAGGAAAACACTGTCTGCAGGATTTCTCATAATTTAATAATTTTTAAAATTGCAGAATGATGAACACAGGTGCATTTATGTTCTCTAAGAATACTCTTCCAAACTAAATAAATTCAAAGTTATTCAAGACCTGTGTCTGTAGGATTTTGATACATTACCATAAATTTTCTTGCTATTTGCTAAGCAATCTTTCTCTGTCAACTAACATAAGTATGGAAACCAGTTATAGCAACTTTAAAAAAAGGAAATCAGGGAACTAAAAATAAATAGATAAATACTAAGTCATAATTATGTAATAAAAAATCAACATTATGAGATACCATCTGTGCATGTGCCCCACGTAGATGGACGATCCTATAGCACACACCTTTTTCATAATTATGACTTTCTTACCTCATAATTATGACTGTTTTCTCGTAAATTTGACTTTTTTCCTGGTAATGAGTTTTTATCTCAAAATTGTCTTTTTTTTCCTCATAATATTGAGTTTCTATCCCATAATTATGACTTTTATCATGATTATGACTTTCTTATCTCATAAATATGACTTTTTATCCAATAATTTTGACTTTTTCTCATTATTATGACTATTTGTTTTATAATAATGGCTTATATCTTATTAATATGACTCTTTATCTCATAATTGTGACTGTGTGATCTAAAGATTTGACTCTTTTTCATAATAATGTCTAAAAATGTTGATTTTTTTGTCATTTTTACTTTCTATCTCATAATTGACTTTTTATTTAATAGTTATGACTTTATCTTATAATTATGTCCTTTAATCTCACAATTTTGACTTTTTTCTCATCACTTTGCCTTCTATTTCATAATCGTGACTTTATCTCATTCTTTGAATATGATATTTTTTCTCATAATTATGATTTTATTTCTCATAATTATGATTTAGTAACAAGTTTCTGGAGCTATAACCCACTTATTCACTGATATAAATGTCCAAATGTATGTCATTTTGGAATGTATTAAATGTGGATGTGTTGAAATGCACTAAGTTGTCATGTATGTCATTGTGATCTTCTTTCTAAAGGACAACATCTGCCAAAACCCTGAATTCCAACACCTGTCAGTCAACACTGGACCCCCTGAAGATCTGTACATATGTTTTTTGTTTTACTGTACATACATGTCTTTGTATTGTCTCTTAGGTGAAATCTATAAATAAACAAGTGATAAATCACATTTGTTGTCGTTTCTTGTGCAGCTTGTAAGGAGCTAATTAAAATTGTAATTGATTGTTCATGCTGAAGTTTTACAGGAAAACCATATGACTTTCTATTTTTTTATTGAAATAATTGACAAAAAATAAATATACACAACAAATGTTTAAAGAAAACAGAAATAGTAAATGTCGCTAAACGTGGGACTGTTGGGTAGGGTTAACTGTAACAAAGAAAAAGAAAAAAGTGCAGAGAGGTGTGTTTTAGACATGCTACTGCGTTCTGCTGGGAATGTAGCCCTTGTATTGTCCATGTGGATCTGGGAAGCGATCTCTTATTCTCCAGACACAGCAACTTGGTATGACCACTCTGTGGACAGCTCCAAGTGCCCCATACTGCCAAACAACAAATTGGCGGTATGCTGCGTGGCAAAACTGCTTGTTGCTCTCCCCTGGGTCTGGAGCATCATCAAGGGCCCGGACATCGTTCCAGATTCTTCTGGCAAGGCGCAGGTGTCCCTCTTGCAGGATGTATAAACCAAAGTGTGGCAGAGTTGAAATACAAGAATCTGGGGGTTGCCCACAGCACTTTCGTTCAATGTCTGTGGGCATTTCTCTGCAGTTACTGCACACACACCTTATTAGCTGCCTGAGAGCCAGGCAGAGGGGTATTAGCTGGGGTTGCATTCAGCAGGTCAAACATAAGGCTTGGGTCACGTGTCAGGCAGAGCTGGAGCAGTTGATGTGACTCCTCCAAGTTGAGTCTCTGGATTCTGGCCTGTAAAGCAGTACGTAAATGTCTTATTGAGTAGAGCTTTGACTAGTAAGATGTATTCACTGTCACAAGCATGTCACATATTGGGTCATAACATGTAACAGATATTACTGTAGTCAAAATATACATACGCTATTGATACCTGCTCATCTGCAATCCTCAGAGCCTGCAGACTCACAACCCGCTGAATGTCCTCTTGTTGGAGGTTTACTGTTACCCTGACTCTTGCTCCACGTCCCCTGCCTCTGCTTCCCCTGCCTCTTCCTCCCCTGCCTCTGTTTATAGCCCCCCTCGCTCGACCTCAGGCCTGTCCCCTCTGACCCGATGAGGTGCTCTGACCTGGGCTGTAGTCCGGATCGGACAGTAA
This sequence comes from Scarus forsteni, assembly GCA_036419115.1. Classification (NCBI taxonomy): domain Eukaryota; kingdom Metazoa; phylum Chordata; class Actinopteri; order Labriformes; family Labridae; genus Scarus; species Scarus forsteni. Next base: position 312,150 of record JAZDUH010000264.1, read on the forward strand.
AGAGCTCTCAACATGGGGGCTCCGACAAGTAAACAAATAAATACATGTAGTATGTCAAACAGAAAATGTATATGTATTATATATAGCTTATAGCATATAGCTTTTCTCCTGATGTCATGTCACCGGTTGATAATGCTAATACGGCAGTTGAGAGCACAATACCGTGTTTTATTTATACATTGTTTTTAATTTCACTGTGAGAATGTTTGGGGGTTTACTTACCGTTGAGTGAGCCATAACTTGGCGTGGTGCAAATAAAAAAAAATGAAGAAACGATGTGCTGATGACAGGTAATGACTCTTAACAGCAGCGCTCCTGTATGTGAGCGGGAGGCGTGGTTTTGGAGGAGCTCTGGTTGGAGCTCCTCCAATGGGGGAGGAGCTAGGCGGAGCCTTGGGGAGATGCTACATTATAATACATGCTAGTTTTCCAAGATCGCCAACCCTAGCTTTAACTGTTCAGTGTTTTTATCAGAGGCCTTATAATAATCTTTTGTTTTGCATTTATTCTGTTACAAAATCACTCCTAGTTTTAATGTTTCAACAAAACTTTCATTGGACAATTAACCAAAAATGCATGCAAAATCATGAAACAGAAGCAGAACTGAACCCAAGCAAAAACAAAACAAAACATGAATGTCCTCACTGTAGGTAGACACTGAGAAAGATGAGATGCCTCAGTGGATGGGGTAATGCGATGTCTTCTCTCTGTTACAATCTGTCCTGATTTCGAGAAGATTCTCTCTGAAGGAACAGACATTGCCTCAATACAGTCTCCCCTCCATCACCTTCACCCTTCACCAGATGAGGAAAGACTGAGGCATTGGCCTGCCACCAACTCAGTGGGTCCTCTGCTCATTGGATGAGGGGCTCCCAAGATACGACCTCACCTCCATAATAGAATCAGCTGTTGAATTTCTCCTTCCTGCATCTCCTGTAGCTCTACCATAAAAAAAACTCCAAACAGCAGAGGTTTGTCACTCCTCCTCCATTTGGCCCTCTAATGATGGAGCTGGCTGGCTGCTGGAGGTGCATTTTGCTGCTGCTGCTGCAATTCCCTGAAGTGCCTCATCAACTGCTCTGCTGTTACTGAATCCAATTTTTTTAAATCTTGGATCCAACAATGTAGTCTCTGGGAGGACAGTGTTGTACTCCATATGCAGAAATCTTTGGTCCATGGCTGAAAAAAAGAGTTACAACCAATTCCTTCACTTTCTGAATGGTTACTGTCTGTTAGTGTTTGGTAGACACCCGCTGCAGACCTTTGAAAAGCAGGAGCTTCTTCGAGGCTGTGACAAAGCTGAAGGGGTGAAAACAGCAACTTTTAAAATAAATCTTTTTTATAGTATACAGCATAGGTGTGGTTTCTGCAAGGTATAAAATTAACTGAATAGTAGTAGTGAAAATACAAATGTGCTTCACAGGTTCAAGGTACCTGTCTGCACTTATCTCCACAGTCACCTCCTCAAATGGTTGCAGCATGGTGCAGACCACTTTCACCAGTTCCCATTCCTATTGACACAGAGTATCAACTGGTGCATTGATGAGGGCGAGGGTGGAAATGAGGGCGTCTTTTGTTCAAGGATTCGTTTCAACATATAAAATGTCGAGTTCCACCTGGTTTCACACTCCTGTTTCGGCCTCAGTTCAGGTATCCCCATCTTTCACCTTATCCAGGGTTGTTTTGTCCACCTTCAGGGCATCTCTAATCATCAGGTTTAATGTATGTGCAAGACATGGGTGGTAGGTCCATTTCAAAATTTGTATGGCTTTGGTGATGTTTGCAGCATTATCACTCACACAGCACACAACTTCGTCTTCTACTTGTCACTCTTTCACCACTCTTAATAGCTCCTCTGCAAAGTTTTCTGCAGTGTGGCTGTCTGTGAACTTAAAGCAATCCAGGAGGCAAGATGTCATCTTGAAATTTTCATAAACGAGGCAAGTGGCAGACATGAAAGAGCAGGTTGTTCTCGAGGTCCAGCAGTCGACTTTTTTAACTCAGATTGCCATAATGCTTGTTCTGCGTCATTTGGTTTTGGGATCTTTGTTTGTGACAGAGTTTTTCTATCGGCTAGAGTGTATGTGGGATTTAAGGCCTTGACAAAACTTTAATGCCTTTGTCCTTCACAGTGGAAATGGGTTGGAAATCATTGGCAATCACTGTAGTCAACTCTCCTTCAGTATTGGGCTGTTTAGCTGGGGCATCCGTTTTGTTAGGAACTGACTTATTTTGCTTTGAGCTGCAGTAGAAGATGTTACACTTGCCTCTCTGTGGGTGGCTGTATATGTTGATGGAGCAGTTGACACACTAGGATCAGTAATGCTGTCTTCTCCTCTCGGTCTCCCATTGCTGCACCATCGGATGGGCAGTTCTCACATGTCTATGCAGGTTTGTAGTGGAAGCTGCTCTAAAAATTATTTTCATTTTGCAGTGAAGGCGCTCTGCTTTTTTGGTCCCCAACACCTTAAACTGCAGCCAGATGCTGCTTCGCTTTCAGGTGAGCTTCATAGTTACTACGCAACAACACAAAGCACGCACACACTCTGCTCATTGCTGTGTCAGCGCTGCCGTATGTCTCACTCTCTCGCGGGGGAGCATCTGTTATGTCCCTAGTCCAGAGAAGTGATCACCAACTGGTGACCTGAAAAGAAATAACAAGGAACTCTGTTATTAGTTTTTCTAATTCCTAAGCGACCAGACATGTAATGTTCATGGGCTAAACTCAGAACATACCAACGAATGGCTGTGGCACTACAATCTGACATACTGAGCCATGCATAATGCCGGAGTGCAGAGAACAACGGCGCATGGCACACCATCCTCACAAAGGTAAGAGCTACATTATTTATTTGTCTTTTCCATTACTATAGACCTACAAGATCATCATCATCATCAGCTTCCTGACCGTTAATTAGTCTCTTTATTAACGGGCAGTGTTAACTCTTTTTTTGTCAGGCTGAAGCTCAAACGAGACTTGGGTTGGTTTACAATCTAAAACGGAGTTGGATGGATTAACATCAACCAGAAAAGAATCCCTTAAATCCACCACATCTCCAAGTATGTATGCCTGAGCATGAGTGGCAGCGCACACAGGAAAAAGAGGGGCTGTGTCATGCGCCGCGGAGTCAGAATTAAGTTCATCGGGTACCGGACATTCAATAACCTTTTTCACTGGCCAGATCATTCCCAAGGACCAGACCAGCACCTGAAATTGGCAACTGGGGTTGCACAGCAACGCGGACTATGCCAGACTCAAATTTGGAGGACAGCCAAACATTATACAGAGGCGCACAGACTACACTCATTTTGACACCCCAGACCAGAATGTCTGAACCACAGTAGGATTGTTCTGAAAATCACAATATGTCACCACAGATTAAGGACTGTTTAGCCCCCATATCCTGCAAGGTAGTGATAGGGACCCTCTCTGCTGAATGCAGTTTGAATGCAATTTCAAACCCATGTGAAACAAATGATCTGAAACCCTCATCTGATGTGGTTTTGGAAAATTGGCCAAACTCTCAGAATTTTCAAGAGGAGCCCTTGTTTGGATAAGCCTCACTGGAGAAGGAGATTTTACCTTTTTTGACTGATTTTTTTTAAGAATGAGGCAAACAACAATGAGATGGCCCTGCTCATGACAGTAAAAACATTTACACTTTTCAGGGGACAAGGAGGGACTACAATGTCCACTGATGGAGGTGTCGTTTTTTCAGGCAATTTTTTCACATTTTCGATATTTTTGGAAAACAACACAATATGACCCAGGGTCATTACAGTGCCCTAGTTGATATGTCTGTGTCTGTAACTGTTTTATGTCTGTATCTTTTTAAATGTGTTGCTGCCTGTCCTGGCCGGGACACTCTTCTTGCAAATGAGATTTTTAATATGAAAGGGATTTTTCTGGTTAGGTAAGGTTTATCTTGAATTATTGCAGCAAATAGCAGCGCTTGCTGAACTTGCTCCTTTACCTGCTCTCTCTAAGTTCTGGTTTATGGAAAAAAGTGTTGATCATTTTCAAGAACCAACACTGCTGAAGTTTGGCATTTTGCTCTTGTTTTGTGTCTACATACACTACCCACAGTAAGTTAGGGATATTGTGAGAGACTCAGTAGTTTTCAAATATAATGTGTTTGTTTCACTTCAGTGATTTTTGTAATGTGTTTGTTTTATAATGTGTTTGTTTCACTTCAGTGATTTTTGTAATGTGTTTGTTTTATAATGTGTTTGTTTCACTTCAGTGATTTTTGGGAGAAGGAAGCAATTGTGATAGACCTCTTTTTGTGTTTTCCACACAATGGTCTCAGTGTCTTCAGTGCTAAAATATCAAAAATTACAAAAGACAACCCATTACAATGTGGCATCAGTTTCAACATTCTGGGGTATAAAAAGCTTGAATTGCCAGCAAGTCATTCACAGTTCATCAAGCAGCCATAAACATACAATGTCACGTAACGGATGAGCAGCGCCACCTTGCCATAGCGTGCCTTCAGGTTGGTAGCAGGCAGTAAGTTGTTTCTCATGAACTTCGTGTGTGTCTCCAAGTGTCACCGGCAGACTTGCAGCAAGACACAGGACTACTGGCAATGTTCATGACAGACCTAGGAGTGAAGCCCTACGAGTGATGGACCGCAGTGATGACCAGTACCTAAGAATCAGTGCACTCAGACACCGTTATGCAACTGCCACAAAGCTGCAGGCCTGTCTACAAAAAGTGAGGGGTACTAGGGTCTCCAGACAAACCATTCGCAATCAACTCTATTGCTTTGGCTTGCATGCAGCATATAGCAGTGGTTTACTGTCCTTTCACTGATGAGTGTCAGGTCACCCTGGACTGAAATGATGGTTGTCAGCATTACTGGAGAAGACAAGGTGAGCGATATGCCAAGGTCAACATGTTCACCCGGGTTTGCTTTGGTGGAGGAGGTACAACAGTCTGGGCAGACATCACCAGTCAGTGCAAAACAGGTTTGGTGATAGTAGACGGCTCAGTCATTGCATGCTCTTACCTCAGAGACATCATAGAACCCAAAATCATCCACCAATTCCACCAGCACATCCCCAACTTTCTGTTCATGGATGCTAATGGTCCACCACATCATTCCAAAATTATCACAGCTCGACTTCAGGAAGTCAGGGTGCCTCATATGGTATGACCAGCAATGTTATTGTCTAAATTGTAGGGGTAAAAATATTAAACTAACGAAAATGGTGTTTCTTCTCATTCATTAAAGGAGACATATCATGCTGATGCATGATTTGATACTTAAATATAATATAATACATTTGAAACAAGACCTTACACCCCCTTAATTTTTAAAAAATGAGATATTGTATTCTTTCTGATATCCTAGAATGAGATTTGATGCCTCTGAAAATAGGTCATCAAACATCGTGACGACACGAGGTACCTTTCTTTTTATTAGAGTAATCTGATAAAACACTTCCTCCTCTGTGATGTCTGTTAGCCACAAACCATCAGTGAGGAACACATCCGTCCAGCAGGGGTATAAAGATCCGTTGCTGACTCTCACTCATTACCAGCTCTGGCCTGTATGGGGACTCAGTGCACGGTCGCTGCTTTGAGCCTGCCGGAAAATACAGTAGAAGAACAGGGACAGGCTGGCTCAACCCCCAATAGAACTGATCTTGGAAAACTTGAAAAACTTGGAAAATGGCCGAAAATGAGGATTTTGAGAACGCGATTGAGGGGCAATGAAGGAAGTAAGTGACTTGTACTGAGGGCAGAAATGCTTTACAGGCATCCTAGTCTGGCATAGTGAAAAGGAGAAACAAACATGATATGTCCCCTTTAATAGTAATATTTAATGCAACTATTACTTACTTCATCAAAATTTAGACCATATAGGAATAGCACTCATGTACATAACAATATCCCTAACTTACTGTGAGTAGTGTATGTTGATAAGCCATTAGCTCTCACTGTCTTACCTAGACAGGACTTCATCATCCCATAGCTGGGGTCAATCCAAACGTTAAAAGAACCTTCATTTCCTGGCTTTGCCTGTCTAAATTTTACTGATGCTCAAGGTTTCTTTATTTGTTTTACGGATCAGGGAACTCAGCAATCCCAGCATACAATATAAACTAACAACCCCCAGCATAGTTGAACGGTGTTCATTATGCCTTTATGTTACATAGATATGGTCACTTTTCTTTTATCTCAGGCATGAATATTCTTCACGTACCTTGACCAAACAAGATCAATAAAAGAAAAAGCACAACAGGAAAATTACAAATCTGCCATAACAGACCATTGCAAAAGGGAAAGTCATCTCATGGACTGGGGCAAGGCCACAGTCATCCGCACCGAGGATAATAAACATCAGCGTTGGATAAGGGAAGCCATCGAGATCAGGAAACGGGGCCCAGGGACGATGAACAGGGACGAGGGGGCTTATATGCTCTCACACACCTGGAGCAGCATCCTGCAGAGGCGAGCGGACAGCGGGAGGCGTGACCCTCCTGTCAGAAAATTTGACAGGAGGGTCACACCTCCGTAACACCAGCTGATTTAACACGTCACACCTATCATCTGGTGACACTTCTGAGGAAGGCGGAAGTTTCCGCCGAAACATGTCAAGGTACGCGAAGAATATTCATGCCTGAGATAAAAGAAAAGTGACCATAACCCCCACCATACATGTAATGAATCCCATAACAAGGAAACATGTGATGAAAATCTGGGGGAATTCATGGAGCAGGTAGAATGGGCGGAGTGACGATGACAGGAGTTCCACAACGGCTGAACAAAGGCTTTCCCTCACTGTCACAGTAGTAACGTTTGTTGACAGACATGCACATGGCTCCTCCCCAGGATTTCCCTGTTGAGTCTGCATTCCTGTCCTGGTGGAATGGGACTCCAAGTCCATCAATGAAGAGATTGGTTTTCGAGTCCAGCTCTGTAAACGAGGTCTCTGTGAAGGCCATGATGCAGCATTTTTCGTAATCGCAAAGGAACCAAACATTTCCCTGCAGCTCATCCATCTAATCCCCAGTGACATTGTGTGCATTCCCCAGGATCAGGGAGGCCAGGGAGAGGTGATTCAGCTTATGCTTCTCCAGGTGCCGCCTGACTCCTCCCCTTTTACCCCTCTTCCTTCTTTTAATTCCCTTAGAGTTTGCACTGACACACATCTTAATCAAAATAATAATAATAATACATTTTATTTAAAAGCACCTTTCAAAACACCCAAGGACACTATACAGGTTAAAACGACTACAATAAAATCAACAAAACAATACAACTATGAAATCAACAAAATAGAACAGATGGTGATGGATGAGTGGATGAGAGTGGAATATTCATGGTAAGGAGTACGCAGTTCTAAACAGGTGGGTTATGAGTCTGGATTTACAAAGAGACAGGGAGGTCAGGTTTCGAATGTCTGGGGGGAGAGAGTTCCAGAGCTGGGGAGCAGAGCACCTGAAGGCCCTGCTCCTCATGGTGCTGAGGCGAGCAGAGGGCACAGTGAGGTGGGTGGAGGAGGAGAATCTGAGGAAGCAGGCTGGAGTGGGGATGTGGAGGAGGTCAGACAGATGTGGAGGGGCAAGGTTGTGGATGGCCTTAAAGGTGTACAGGAGCAGTTTGAATTCTATCCTATTTCCTAATTCTATCCCCGGGAGCCAGTGGAGCTGCTGCAGGATGGGGGTGATGTGATGGTGGGAGGGGGTTCTGGTGATGATATGGGCAGCTGAATTCTGGGCGAGTTGGAGTTTAAGGGGGGACTTTGGGGGGAGGCCGAAAAGGAGTGAGTTACAGAAGTCTAGACAGGAGGTGACAAGGCTGTGGACAAGAATGGAGGTGCTAGGAGGAATGAGGGAGGCGGTGGATATTACGGAGGTGGAAGCAAGCGGACCGGGTGATGTTATTTATGTGAGATTGGAAAGAGAGTGTGCAGTTGAGGATGACACCCAGACTCTTAACCTGAGGGGAGGGGAAGACCGAAGAGCTGTCAATGGAGAGCGAGAAGGTGTCAACTGTTGAGAGTGTGGATTTGGTGCCAATTAAATGGAGTTCAGATTTGTCACTGTTTAATTTAAGGAAATTTGAGGTGAACTAGTATTTTATTTCAGATAGGCAGGAGGTGAGAGAGGGGGGTGGGAGTGAGGAATTGGGATTACTAGAAAGGTAGAGCTGGGTGTCATTTGCGTAGCAGTGAAAGGTAATATTGAATTTGCGGAAAATACGTCCGAAGGGGAGGAGGTAAGTAATGAAGAGGAGGGGCCCCAGGACGGAGCCCTGGGGCACACCTGTAGTGACTGGGAAGGGATCGGAATGGAAGGAATGTAGCTGTATGAACTCAGTGCGGCCTTTGAGATAGGACTGTAACCAGCTAAGGGGGGTGTTGGTGATGCCAATGAAAGAGAGATGACTGAGGAGGATGGGGTGTGAGATGGTGTCAAAGGTCGCTCTCAGGTCAAGAAGGATGAGAATGGAGGGAGAACCAGAATCAGCTGCCATGAAGAGGTCATTAGTGATTTTAAGGAGGGCTGTTTCAGTGCTATGACGGGGTGAAAAACCAGACTGGAAAGGCTCGTAGAGGTTATTGTGGGTAAGGTGGGAGGCAAGTTGGCTGGCAACTATTTTTTCAAGGATTTTGGAGATGAATGGTAAGTGAGAAATGGGGCGGAGGCTATTGAAGTAATTAGAAGCTGAACCAGGTTTCTTTTGTAGGGGGTAACAACTGCAGATTCGAAAGAAGAGAGAACAATACCGGTGGAGAGTAGGGAGTCAATAATGGCAGGGATGAGAGGGAGCAGAGAGGAGAAGGAGAATTTGACTAGGGTAGTAGGGAGGGGATCGAGCTGGCAGGTAGAGGACTTCGAATTTTTAATGAGGGTGGAGATGTCAGATGGAGCTAGGAGATGAAAACAGGAAAAACATTGACAGTGGCGGAGAGGGGGAGGTGGGGAGAGTGGTGGCCCGGTCAAGCATATCAAGGTCAAGGTGGGGAGAGTGGTGGCCAGGTCAAGCATATTTTGTACTTGTATAGCTGTAAATGATTACTGTACATGTCCTTATGGATGGTGAGACCAGTTTTTTATAGAGGCATTCAAGTTTTCTATACCCTCATGGGTATACCAGGGGGCAGATGAGGAGAAGGCGACATAGCGGGTTCTGACTGGGTCAAGGGGGTTGGGGATATCCTGTATGCTGTTATTGTAGAGGGTGACCAGTTTAGCAGAATGACATTTGGTGAGAGGGCAGACAGATGGGTAAGCAGGGTCAAAAAATCATTTAAAAACCCTGTGTGGTTTGGGAGGACAGTAAGCAGTAGCAACCACAGCTGTGCTGGTGCAGCACGGGTGGTGGGGGCTGGGGCAGGTGCCAGCGGATTCACAGCAGCTCGGCTGCATTATTTTCAGCTTTATGTTTTTTTTGGCAGGGCCATGAAGAGGGTTCAGTGACCCCCTTTGGCTCCACATGCACAATCCTGTCCCCCAATGCTTCAGGGAGTTTTCAGGTAGGCTGTTGTTTTAGCATTATAGCTAATATAGCTGTTCATGTAGATATTACCATGATCCATACATCTACAGTATCTATCTTTTATTACCACATAGGCGTGAGGTCCCTCTTGAAAATGGGATGTCACATCTCAAGAGGCCTTTAACACATCTATACTTAACGGAGACAAATATGGTGGGGATGCACTTGTGGTCTGGGCACCCATGAGTTTGTCACTACTATAAATTTCTTATTTTCAGTAAGAATATCATTGATTATACTTCTATAAAATGATCACTACAACCATTCAGACATGAGGACCCTCCTGAAAATGAGATGTAGCAAGTCAAGAAGCTAACCTCTAATAAATCAGATGACAGGTCTGTTTTCATGAACCTGTCCCTAACTTTGGGTGTTATTATAGTCCACTTGTCTCCTCTTACCTCCCTTCTTTTGCCCTCACACCAAAACAGCATCGTGTGGATTTGCTGTTCATCATGAGACTGGGATCCACATTCAAGATTTCCTGCTTCTTAACAGAAGGTTTTTTCTTGCCGCCATGATGGAGGGATTCATGATTGGCTATATGGTTTCATGTTGGGTGTTGGATGTATATATTTGTATCTATATGTATATGTGTATCTTTATATGTATATATGTATCTATGCATATCTGTGTATCCATAACATGAAGAGCTTTATGCTCTATTGTAAAGTGTCTTGAGATAACACTTGTTATGAATTGGTGCTATACAAATAAAGATTGATTGATTGATTGATTGATTGATTGATTGATTGATTGATTGATTGATTGATTTTACATGCTAACTGTGCACTCACACCAGGACTGGGGGGAGCAGAAACAGCCCATCAGGTGTACCAGGTTAATGTTTACATGCAGCAAAGGGCAAAGGTTGCACAGCCCAACAGTTACAGTTGTGAATTGGTTTATTAATGCGGCGTTACAGAGTGATTACAAAGGTGACACACATTCAAGACTCTCTAAACAAGAGCAGCCAGTAGGATACATGTCACAGTGCAGACTATGTGCTGGGTTAGTTTTTCTTTATGTTATCAAACATAAAATGATGTCCTTATCTGCTGGTGATTTGACTATCCACCATCACTTAATAGTTATATTAAGTTTCAGACCCCATTAACTATGAAGTTGGATGTTGAATATAATGTAAATAAAGACAGAATAATAGTTTTTTTATGGTTTTTAGTTTCTATGTTGGGGTTGCTTGAGGCCTTTGGCATTTTTCAATATAATTTCCACTACAAAACATGACCAGCCTTGTCCTTCGTGGGACACTATAGGGATTATGAAACAGTCTTTGGTGCCTCACAGTTACTGAACACTTACATTAATGCTACATAAAAACAGCATTTGACTGGACACAACAGACTCAACAGTAAGCACCCTTACAGTATTTACCTTTACCTGGAAAAGCCTCAGCGTATGGAACTTTAGTGCTTTGGGACATATGGGGTTTTACAGTATTTTGCCTTGCATCTTGCAGTAACCGAGACTCCCCCAGTCTAACCAGCATCATCTCTCCCTGTTTCCCAGCAGTGATCCCTGTTCATTAGAAGAGCAAAAACATGATTTTTATAAGAGGGACTTTGTGACAGTCTTTGCTCCTGTTTTAAAGAAGAAATTGAGTCCACTTCTGATAAAACTTCAGAAGCCGCCATTGTTTTCAAACCTGCAGCCACTTCCCACTGTCATCACATCTACAGCTCCTGCCTCCTCAATTTTAACTTTATCTTTGTCCTGTGGGAACAAATTTTTCAGCAGCAGGCATCAGCACACCAGTACATGATAGAACATAAAACATACAGGCATTAGGAAAGTCAGGGAAAAAACTGAGCACAAGTGAAAAGGATGGCACTTAAACCATCCTTTAGATGATTGGAGTTTGGCAAGATGGATCTTTGTGATTTCAGACAATGAGTCAGGCAGGTCCATCTGCTGTGCAAGGCTTCCAAGTGAAAAGAAGGGATGGAGAGACTGTTGTGAAACAGATCACAAGTTTGCCTGTTTACACAAACCTGCGTCCCACTGCTGTAGCGAGTGGGACTGAGTAACACTTGTGGACTTTTTAGCAGAGCTTTTAAAACTGCTGCTGTGTGCGATGGTCCTAAATGGTTAAAAAGCCACTGTAAACATGATGTTCTCTCATTACAGAGGAATGAGTCCTTCGGCCTGTTGCACAATACCAATATAAGGGATTAAGTTGGGACAGCTTTGTTATCCATGATCAACTTACCTGCGAACTGGTCGCACATAATAAGCGGGATTGGGGAAAGTGGGATATGTTTTGACATGACTCAGCATGGAGATTTATTCTGTGGATCTAGCTGCTCCAGAGGGGTACACTCAAAGAAATGGAATATTGCTGTAGTTAACCTTATTTAATGTATTTATGTTGGAAATATTAAATAAATTCACTTTCAGTAATAAACACAAGCGAGTTTCATTGAATCTAAATAATAATAAAAGTCTTGGGAATATACAATATGGCTTAATAAATTTATTTAACTCAGTCATCTTAAAAATGAAGTTTGTCACTTTCCGTCCACCTGACACATGCGCACTGCATCAACCCTCGAGAGAAAGGGAGCGGCAGCCATTTACGCACGCTCATCACCTGCCTGCATCGTGTGGCGTGTGGTCCTGTGATTTTTCATTGATTTTCTGGTAAGTACGGAGCTCCCGACATGAAATAGCATAAATGTTGTCAAATCTTACCCACGGTGTACATATAAGGTACTCACGAGATACTACTTCGTTCTCACGAAGTAAGTATAACGTGCTCACTCGTATGTCGAGGCCACAAGGTAGCCAGATTCCTGGACCACCGGGTATGAAAAACGAGTGCACCTCTTTTGTGATACGGGCTCCATCTTAACGAAGAAGGTGCGCTCGATTTGCAAACCCAGTGGTCCAGGGTCGACGATGTTAGTTCTACACTGTGCAATTTTGAAAGACAAACAGGGCGGGATAATTTGTAAATTTTTTATGAATGAAAATACATCATGAATGACAGCCTGCTTATATTTAAGCAGCTTAAAGGTGTAGTCAGCGATGTGGGAGAAAACGAGAGGAGGGTTTGTTTATATTCGAATTTAGACCCGCCTCCCGAAAGCTGATGGACGTGCATCGTCATGGAAACGGCCGTAGACACTGCGTAGCTGACGTAGCTAAGGAAACCCCGACTGATCAGACAACTCGACTGCCAATATTGATGACATCACAACAACAGTACATTTTGGCAGATTAGACAATAACATGAATGCCTGACGGCTGCTACTGTTATGTGAAGCACCACAAAGCTAATTTTGCTTACCTATCCAGCAGATGGACGGCGACATCCGCGTCCGTTTTCAGGTCTTTCAATTGGCGGAGTTCCCTCCACCGCTGGAAAGCAACACCAATGTTGACCCGGGTCTTCGCTCTTTCATGGTCATAGCCCTTCTTTTCCACTTTTCACTCCTCTGGCCTCTTTCTTTGGGCTGTTTTCAGCCATTGCTACCGCAACTATTGTATCTCTCTCTTACGCTAACTCTACGCACACTATCCCCCTGCCTCTGTCTGATCTGCGCATGTGTATGATCGCCCCCTGGACGTGGGGGGTTTACTTTGTTTTGGTAACTCGGCCCGAGCCACAGTATTTACCGGCTAAAATTCAGAGCCAAGGCTGTATATTGAGACCGGATTTTTTTTTCAACACGCTGTCAGTGGTGACATCTTGTGGATGGAGAGGAGACATACAGTGAATTTCACAAATACTGCATTTGATTAGAAGATTAGAAGATCGCTGAGTACACCTTTAAGGAACTTTGAGGTTGTGATGGTTTAAAGTTTGAGGACAAAAACGGTTATGTTTTGCTTGAATGATGACTGGATTTCTCATTAAACTGAGCTCGGTTTTCACTGGCTAGCAGCTAACTTAGTAACATTTCAGTCATAGCCTTGCACACACCAGAAGAGCTGTGCCGTCTGCGACGTGGGTCCGGTGACCTCCCCTTATCCACATCTCAGCTCGTCATCACCAGAATCTTTCCCAGAGATGACAATGATTTCATTGAACTTTGAAAAGTAATAACATATTGCTGTATGCATAATTTGCAGTTACTGTTATTGAATAAATTAAGATTTAATAAAGTGATCAAAGTTACTCATTGATTAATTTTGTGATAAATATTCAAAAACTAATTATTCTTTTCTTTATTTCCCTAGGTTATGTGGAGATGTAAAGAGTGTTTGGCAACTGTATGTAAAAGGTGCGAGCTACTGAAGCACTACAAATTAGCACATGGCCATTTTGGCCAGAGGCACCCATATCCATGCACATATTATGAATGTCCTTGCTCATTCAAAACTTGGAATGCCCTGAAGACTCACTTAAGTAAATCTCATGGTTCACCAAAAAGTGCAGTTTAAAATATACATGTGCTTTTTGTGTCCAGGAAGTGCCATACCATCTAATAGAGAATACTTTGCCCATGTTTACAGCCACGTACCAGAACTGTTCTTATCAATCTAATATATATGCTTCTTTCAAATCTCATAAAAACAGGAAGCATAGCACTTGCACAGTGAATGACTTGAAAGTTGGAGTAGTGACAAACACTAATGTGAATGAGGATAATTCACCAGAAGAACTTTGATGCAACTTCGATGATGCAGAAACAGTTTCTGATTTAGATTCCAACCAATTAATACAAACAGAATCTAGATGTTGCAGTTATTCATAAATTGGCATCTGTTCTTCTAAAGTTGGAGATTAACTCACATGTCCCAACCTCAGCCATTGATGTGTTGTTGGAAGACTTGCACTTTATATTCACCTCTGCTGTTGTGCCAATAACTAACAGTAACTAACTAGCTGTTGATGTTTTCAAAAGGCATGAGCTCAGTGTTATAGATATGAGGCAAAACACAGCTTTTTTAAGCAGATTGTCAGGCATACAAAGAACTTCCAGAACATAACTTTGTCTCTGGCAAAAAAAACATCAGTTGATGGTGGGCTATCATATGAACATACCTGAAAGTAAGCAATCTCCCTTGAAAGTATCACAAGTCACAAAGGTACCCAGTGGCGGCTGGCCAATAGAGGGCGCTAGGGCGCCGCCCCCCCAGTGGAGAGTGTGATATTAAATGTATTTACTTTATTTTGAAAAAATGAATATTACCAAAAATTACTTATCTAAATATGTAATATAACATAAATATAACATAAATATATATCCATTAAGATATAAAGTAATTAATTTTCATTAATGTAGAACAAAAGTAAGCCTTCTCGTCTCTACCTCCGTGTCTCGGGGGCGCTGAAAATATCGCCCCTGAGACAGTGACGAATAGCCAATAAGGGACTGTTACTAGGGCAAGATAAGGGCATATCAACGTGAATTTGGCCAATCAGCATCGTTGAAAATAGTCTCCGAAGGGCGATTCTTATATTGCCCCTCGGGTTTATTCGGCTTGTGTCGACCATGCCCGGAGTGACTCATCGGGAGGACTGGGACAATTCCCGGTGGGCCGGCCTGACGCTTGGGCCGTGAGGGCCGGTGTTAATATACATTTTTTAATATTATTATAATTTTTTGGTTTGGTGTTCATTCATCATGACACTGAGTGAGTATTACCTCCATGCTGTTACCGCTGTCCCTGTGGGCCGTCTCCCTCGGCAGTTTTCTTTTTTCAGAGGCATCCTGACGTGCAGGCTAAAAACAATTAGCTCCGCCAGTCGGAGCAGATAGTAGCAGCGGTGCTGGACTGCTGGCAAGATGGACTGTGATGCAGCAAAATGTGCAAAATAGGCACTTTTTAACAAAACGAGCTCGCGGTCTGTAACAACAGAGGATGACGATGAAACTGGTAAGGGAAGGTGTTGAATAAAATGACACTTGCACCGTGTGATGACGCCACATAACTGGGGAAACTTTGTCTTGTAGCCCCTCAGAAGAGATGCAGCAGCACCAAGCAGCAGCCATGAGCCCATCACAGGTGCAGAGTGGGCAGGTAGGATTGTTCACTGAGTGAATGTTAGAATTAATGTCAGAGTATGGGAGAGTGGGGTAAACTGAGCCAGTGGGTAAGTTGACCCAGCCCCTGTTTCTGGGAAACAGTAAATAAGTCTTGTAATGAGGCCCTAAATTCAGAAAGCCCTTATCATTTCACCCTGCCTCTGTTGAAGAGAAGCACCTGGTACAAACAGTTGGTACTTTTAACACAAAAAACTCTTTTGGTGTGCCAGAGTAAATTTACAGCATGTCTTTGAGCTTTTTTTTATCAGTTCCAATTTATCCAGGTCTAAAATGGTGCAATATACATATTTGTTATTTACCAATGTATAAAACTATATGACTCATTTGGCTACGGATGAGCCTGTAGTTTGCGTCGAATCGTAGTGGGATGGTTGTTAAAAACTGAGTGTTGCACAGTACTGCCCCACCAAGAATATTTTTCACCAGTTGCCACTGAAGGTACCCATTGATGTCCTAAATGAAGATGTTGTCCACATTCTTACTCTGAAGTACCCTGAAGTCACTGCAGTGAACCTTGCTAATAGTGTCTCCATTAATGTCATTGATTACAAAAAGGGCATGGTGGTTGTGCATGGATCTTGCAGTGGCCTCCAAGAATTCTCTGAAATCATTCAGCTCTGTATCCTAAATGGTGATTTAAAGCTATGGTCTACAATTTGGAAGCTTTGTACATATGAATAACACCGTTTATAAGGCTGTTAGGGTCCTATGGTCCTATCTACACAGTATAAAGACCAAAAAGAACGAAAAAAATCCATTCAGTATATCCGCTGCAAAGCTGCATACTAGCTGACCAATCAAACTTAAGAACCTGTGACTATTAATTGGTCCGTGAGTTGGTCCGTGAGTCCATCCAATCCCCTGTCTCTCTCACTACGCAGCATCATGCGTAGTGCGTCATGGTCCCGTCTCCTCCCCTCTACCTACGGTGAGCAGCTAGCAGCGTTAGCTACTGAACTATCATGGAGCCGGAAAAGCCTAGTGCCGAGACCGAAGCCGCCTCCCTCTCCCGCGGGGCCCAACGGAGCTCTGCCCGCGGGTTGAGGCCTGTTAGCGGGCTAACGGCTAACGGCTAACGAATAGCCTCAGCCGGCCGTCAGACCTTCAGCATCGGCCGTTTCGCCCCTGGTTGATCAGGTAATGGCTTTGTTTACTACAGTGGGAGATGTCTGCTGAATAACTCTGGTTAGTTTGTGCCTGCACGGGCTAATAACTTGTAGGGGAGCGGGTTAGCCTGTAAGCCGCTAATCGTTTGCACTGTAAGCTGAGCTGGGGAGGACAGGCTGAGAAAGATAAATCCTCCCCCACACTCGGCTCCGCTCTGGCGGCGCCAGACCCGCGTACCGCCCGGTCCAATTGAAATGGCTACTGCTGTGTGTTATAAGGGAGATGTCTGTCGTGTTTGATACTTTCAGTTGAGCTGAGCTGTTTTTGATTGAGTTTGCTGCTGATATATTGTGCTAGTCGCTCGTAGCTCTGTCCGAGGGGGCTTATATGAGGCGACACAAGCTGGGGGCGAGATCTTGGAACACGGGGGGGAGAGGTGAGGGAAGGGGGGGCAGGCTGCGGTTTCAAATCGTAGACCACAGCTTTAAGCCTCATCGTCAAAAAGTTTTCTGCATGGTATCGGGAGCACTACAGAGCCTACGAGCTGGAGCCAATGAGACAGGTGGCATTAGTTGGTTGGAAAGACCTTGCTGACCAGTACCCTCTGGTTGACTATAAAGTGGAATCCAAGCGGATGGTGACTTTAAAGAGATTTCTATATTTTAGAGGTAAAACAATTAACCGCAAAAACTGTGTAGATGAACGTGACTGCAAATTGTTTGGCGAGA
Organism: Scarus forsteni; assembly: GCA_036419115.1. NCBI lineage: Eukaryota > Metazoa > Chordata > Actinopteri > Labriformes > Labridae > Scarus > Scarus forsteni. Next base: position 329,516 of record JAZDUH010000264.1, read on the forward strand.
GAAATGGGTTCCCGTGTAGTCACTAGGGCTGAACGATTTGAGAAAATAATCTAATTGCAATATTTTTCCCCTATATTGCAACTGCGATTTACTCTGCAATTGTTTTAATGTTCCTCATCTTATGTATTCTTAAACAAACAAAAGCAGTAGATCATTTTATAGTATAACCAATATGACATTAAATCAATCTAGGATAAAAGATTTGAGAAAAAGTGAAGTGAAGAACAGAAGCAAAATAGGTATGAAATTGTAAAAACTGGGTAAAAAAATGGTAAGTCAATATGTGCAAAATAGGGATGAAATTGCAAAAACAAGAAAGGAAAAAAAATCCAAAAGTGACTAAGGAAAATTGATTATAGCAGCAAAATTGGGATTAAATTTCAAAAAACATGTAAAAATTCCAAACATGGTCTGACAGTGGCCAAAAAAAAAGATGAATGGGAGCATGATAGGCATACAGTTGAAAAAAATGGTTAAAATAGGCATGAACTTGCAAGAAACTACATCACAATGGCAAAATGTGCAACACATTTTGGGTTAAAATTATTGCACTGTCTGCGATTTGAAAATTGCAATAAGCCATATAGCGATTTAACCTAATTTGCAATTAATTGTTCAGCCCTAGTAGCCACATGGCATTTTGGGTAACTTTTATAAGGAAGTGTTGCCTTTTAAGTTCTACTTTTTTATGTTGCCATGGTCATCTAATGTCTCAGGGGCTTTGATGCTCACTATGACTTGATGCTCATGTTAAAGATCATATGACATTTATCCCAAAGAGTAGGGGTTCCTTGGCTAATTCTGCACACTCCCAGATGTTCCTGTCTCTCTGTTGCTCTTTGTCTGTCTGAAATGTTTGTCTGTCTGTTAGGGCTGGGCAATTAATCGGATTTTGATTGTGATTTCGATTTTGCCATCTGACAACATCTGACCACAGCGAGTGTGTGTGATTTATGTGGATCAGTAATACTGTATGTGCCACTCGCTGATTCTTTAAGGTTGTGTTTAAATCAAAACTGAAGTCTTTAAATAAATGAATAATTGTGTATGTTAATTGTGATTTCAATATCACTTAAAATAATCAGGATTCTGATTTTTACCATAATCGACCAGCCCTACTTGCTGTCATGAGATATTACTGTCTTGTCTATCTGTCTGTCTCTGTCTGCCTGTCTGTCCCTCTCTCTCTGTCTTGTTATGAAATGTTAGTGTCTCGCTCTGACTGTCTGTTACTCTTTCTTTGTCTCACATTCTGCGTTATTATGACTTACCTTGTGTTTTCTGGTTACTGTCAAGAATGTCACATCTGCAAACTGCAGAACATCATCATTGGATTTTAATAAGGTTTTAAAAAGTCCTAGTTGATCACTAGATTAGGGTTATTACATTTTAATCAATCAATCAATCAATCAATCTTTATTTGTATAGCGCCAATTCATAACAAGTGTTATCTCAAGACACTTTACAATAGAGCATAAAGCTCTTCATTAATGGATACACATATATGCATAGATACATATACAGTATACATATAAAATACACATATACATATATATACAAATATATACATCCAACACCCAACATGAATCCAAGTAGCCAATCATGGATCCCTCCATCATGGCGGCAAGAAAAAACCTTCTGTTAAGCAGCAGGAAATCTTGAATGTGGATCCCAGTCTCATGATGAACAGCAAATCCACACGATGCTGTATCGGGTGTGAGGGCAAAAGAAGGGAGGTAAGAGGAGACAAGTGGACTAGAATAAGAACTAAAATTAGGGACAGGTTCATGTACCATCAACCTGTCGTCTGATTTATTAGAGGTTAGCCTCTTGAGATGCTACATCTCATTTTCAAGAGGGTCCTCATGTCTGAATGGTTGTGGTGATCATTTTCTAGAAGTATAATCTTAGATATTCTTACTGAAAATAAGAATTTATGGTAGTGACGAACTCATGGGTGCCCAGACCACAAGTGCATCCCAACCATATTTGTCTCCATTAAATATAAATGTGTTAAAGGCCTCTTGAGATGTGACATCCCATTTTCAAGAGGGACTTCATGACTATGTGGTAATAAAAAATAGATACTGTAGGTGTAACGATCATGGATATGGAGATCATGCTAATAACTACATGAACAGCTATAATGATAATGGGAATGGAGTGTTCCTAATAAAATGGTCAACTATGTGTCATGTTTATAACTGTAGTTTTGAGGCTTCATGACTCCACAGCAGCAGGCAGTCTCCACCAAGGATCCCAGGCCACCTACAAGACAAGAGCCAGAGGCAGTACAGGAGCAAACAAAAGGGGCAAAAGCAGATGTGGAGAGAGAGAGAGAGAGAGACTGCCAGACTCCCCGGCAGTCTAGACCTGTTACATCTAAACTATGAGTTTAATTTATGAAGTAATTTATTTATTTATTTCTAAACTATGAGCTGGTCCCTAACTGAAAGCTTTATCAAAGAGGAAAGTTTTAAGTCTAACCTTAAAGGTAGAGAGAGTGTCAGACTCCCGAACTGTGGTTGGTAAATTGTTCCAGAGAAGAGGAGCCTGATAACTGAAGGCTCTACCTCCCATACTACTTTTGGAGATTAATGGTACCACAAGTAGGCCGGCATTTTGGGAGCGTATTGTTCTAGAGGGGTTGTACGGCACTACAAGCTCTTTAAGATAGACTGGTGCCTGTCCACTGAGAGCTTTATAGGTGAGGAGAAGAATCTTGAATTCTATTCTATATTTAATGGGAAGCCAATGCAGAGAAGCTAAAACAGGAGTAATGTGGTCTCTTCTCCTAGTTCTAGTCAGCACACGTGCTGCAGCATTTTGGACCAGCTGAAGCGTCTTAAGTGACTTGCTGGGACAGCCTGAAAGCAGAGAATTACAATAGTCCAGTCTAGAGGTAACAAAAGCATGGACTAGCTTTTCAGCATCGCTCTGGGACAGGATAGGCCTGATTTTAGCGATGCTACGAAGATGAAAAAAGGCTGTTTTTGAAATTTGCTTTATGTGGGAGTTAAAGGATAAATCCTGATCAAATAGCACTCCTAGATTTCTAACAGTTGCGCTTGGTGCCAGGCTAATGCCATCTATGGCAGTTAAATCACTAGAAAAGGATTCTCTAAGGTGTCGAGGGCCCAGCACAATAATCTCTGTCTTGTCTGAGTTAAGAAGAAGAAAATTTCTGGCCATCCAGGTTCTGATGTCCTTTAAACAGGCATCTAGTTTGTCTAACTGGTTTGTCTCACCTGGCTTCAGTGATACATAGAGCTGTGTATCATCAGCGTAGCAGTGAAAATTAACAGAGTATTTCCTCATGATTTCACCAAGGGGAAGCATATATATAGAGAAGAGAATTGGACCTAGCACCGAACCTTGAGGAACCCCATAACTTACTTTAGTGTACACAGAGGACTTGTTGTTCACGTGTACAAACTGATATCTATTAGATAAGTAGGACTTAAACCAATTTAAGGCAGTCCCTGTAATCCCAAGTAACATCTCTAATCTCTGTATAAGAACATCATGATCAATGGTGTCGAAAGCAGCACTTAGATCTAACAAAACAAGAACAGAGAGCAGTCCTTCATCTGAAGCTGAGAGTAGATCATTGGTTACTTTAACTAGAGCAGTCTCTGTGCTGTGATGAGCTCTAAATCCTGACTGAAAGTCCTCAAGCAGGTTATTGTCTTGAAGGAAGTCACCTAGCTGATCAGCTACTACTTTCTCCAGGATCTTTGAGGCAAATGGAAGGTTAGAAATAGGCCTGTAGTTAGCTATTGTTCCTGAATCGAGGTTAGGTTTTTTAAGGAGGGGTTTGATTACTGCTGTTGTGGTGCGTAGCCTGTTGATAGAGATATATTTACTGTCTCCAGCAACAATGGACAAACTAGAGGGAAGACCTCCTTGAACAGTTTAGTTGGGATCGGGTCTAAAAGGCAGGTTGATGATTTAGAGGAAGAGACGAGAGAATTTAGCTCCTGAAGGCTAATCGCAGAGAAACTGTCTAACTCAGGTCTAACTACTACTACATTTAGAGGTACGACAGGTTCAGCTGGAGATAGAGAGTTGCTAATTTTATCTCTAATTTTCAGAATTTTATCATTGAAAAAGCTCATCAAGTCCTCACAGCTTAGGGTTAGAGGAATCACAGGCTCAATAGAGCTCTGACTCTGTGTCAGCCTGGCTACAGTGCTGAAGAGATATCTAGGGTTGTTTCTATTTTCTTCAATTAGTGAGGAGTAGTAGGCAGCTCGAGCATGTTTTAAGGCTCTCATGTAGTTATTATGACTCTCTCGCCAAAGTATGCATGACTCTTCCCTTTTATCAGAGCGCCACATTCTCTCTAATTTACGGGTTGTTTGTTTAAGTGTACGAGTCTCTGAATTAAACCAAGGGGCTGTCCTCTGACGTTTAATACGTTTTTGTCTCAGTGGAGCAATTGAGTCCAAAGTGGATCTTAGTAGACTGGCTGAGTCATCAACAAGCTGATCCAGCTGAGTAGGGCTAAAACTAATATCACAGTTATCAGTTGGCCAATTTATTGAGCTTAAGGCAGTAGGAATGGCTTCTTTGAATTTAGCCACGGAACCACTGGACAGATTTCTACTGCTCACAATTTTGCTGCAAAACGCAGAATCTTCGAGGAGGATGCTGAAAGTTACTAAGAAGTGGTCAGATAAAAATGGATTTTCAGGAAAAACTTTCAGTTCATTAATATCAAGGCCATATGCTAAAACCAAATCAAGAGTGTGATTAAAATGATGGGTAGCTTCATTAACAGACTGAATAAAGCCAACTGAATCTATTAATGACATAAAAGCTGAGCTAAGACTATCACTCTCTTTGTCCACATGGATATTAAAATCACCTACAATGATTATTTTATCAGAGCTAAGGACTAAGTTTGATATGTACTCAGAGAATTCTGATAAGAATTCAGAGTATGGGCCTGGAGGACGGTAAATTATCACAAATAGGACTGTCTGGCCGGTTTTTGAATCAGTATGAGATAAATTTAGAGTAAGACTTTCAAAAGAAGTATATTTAGAATTTGGTCTGTGATTGATTTGGAGGCAGGAATGATAAATAGCTGCTACACCACCACCACGGCCTGTGTCGTGGTATATGAATATTTGAATGACTGGGAGAGTGGATTCATTTAAACTGACATATTCTTTCACGTAGCCATGTCTCAGTTAGACAGAATAAATCAATCTGATTTTCTGATATAAGGTCGTTCACCAGTAAAGATTTGGACCTCAGTGATCTAATATTTAGAGACCACATCTGATTCCCTGTTGTTTTAAAGCCACTACATTTGAAGGTTTTATTTTAACCAGATTTCTATGGTTGACACCTCTTTTATTTGTTTTTGTGTTAATATCTAAGTGAGCTTTGGGTCGGGGGACTGACACAGTCTCTATGGAATAATGTTTATCACCATTACAAAAGCCATAGCAGTTATCTAAGTGATTAAAACAGTTGTCATAACAGTAATGGCAGGAAAACTGTCCTAGAGCAAGCGCAGAGGAGCGTGGAGGACTGCAGCTCTGCAACATGGTCTCATCTCTGAGAGGTCATAAGTGTGACTCTGCCATGTTTTTTGATAGGAGAGATGCACCAGCCAGAGTAGGATGGATGCCATCTCTTCCTATCAGGCCAGGTTTTCTCCAGAAGGTTGACCAATTGTCAATGAAGCCCACATCATTTGCTGGACACCACCTCAATAGCCAGCGGTTGAATGATGACATACGGCTATACATATCATCACTGGTCAGACTGGGCAAGGGGCCAGAGAAAATTACGGAGTCTGACACTTTCGTTGCAAAAGAGCACACTGATTCAATGTTTAATTTGGTAACTTCCGACTGGCGACATCGGGAGTCATTTGTGCCGACATGGAGGACTATTCTAGCAAACTTACGTTTACTCTTTGCCAGCAACTTCAAATTTGCCTCAATGTCGCCCGCTCTGGCCCCTGGGATGCACCTAACTATGCCCGCTGACTTCGCTATCGTCACATTTCTGACTATGGAGTCGCCAATTATCAGTGTTTGTCCCCCTGTGGGCGGGTTACCACCATCACAGAGGGGAGAAAACCTGTTGGAAACGTGAACCGGATGGTGGGGTTCCGAGTGGGTCTTCGACTTACGGCTATGCTTGCCGCGGACAGTGACCCAGCCATTACTAGCCGGGGGGGGGAGGCTAAGCTAACGCGGCCTGCACCACTAGCTACGTCCTGCCTGCTCGCTATGGCTACGTAAGTGGGCTTTGATCCGGCGCAGAGCCGCTTCTCCAGATCGGACACCCTCGCCTCCAAATCTAGGAATAAGCTACACTTCTGACAGATACCGCTATCAGTAAAGGAGGCCGAGGAGTAGCTAAACATCTGGCACATGGGCCAGGACAGAGCAGGAGCAGGAGCGGAGGGAGAAGCCATGGTAAGAGCTAAGCTAAGCTATGCTAAGCAGAAGAAAATAAAACTAAATGACCGCTTGAGAGAAGCTAGAGTGGTTACAGTAGACCTTAGTACGTTCGATCGAACGTAGATCGTAATCAATCAAATCAATTATAAGCTCAGATGGCAGATATTAGTCAGTTAAAGTTAGCATTAGCTGAAGTTAGCGTTAGCTGAACAGAGACAACACACTACAAACAGCGCTGCACTGTGACACAGGAAGTGACGAATACGCTCACCAGGAAGTGACGAGACAGCCAAGAACAGAGGCTATTCCACCATTACATTTATTACATTTCCAAGGTATAAACCTTGTCTTTGTTTTTCCTAGATTGAATACAAGATGGCTGCAATCCTCAGAGTTGTGCTTGGAGAAGACAATGTAGTCGTTTTAGATCTTCCTAATGGAATACCACCTGAGCTTGAAGACCTTAAAGCAGAGATCAAAAGACAGCATGGCTTGTCTTGAAATTTTAGACTTCAGTACAGAGATGCGAGACTCGAGAATGACTTTGTGAACTTGACATCCATCTCCCTTATAACAGACAGGAGCACAGTGAAAGTAATTTACCTCACAAATGAGTCAGGCACTACCCCTCACGATGGCCCCTTACCATGCCCCACACTTGGAGGACCATCAGACCATCTGCTTTAAGGATCAGATGATTCATCGTTCTCGGCATCAGACACAGACATTCTTTCTTCTGCCTCATCTTTAAATTCACTGTCATCCTGATTCAGGGTCATCCTTGGGATCACAGCCATGGCCCCAAACCTTCACTATACCCCAGTTTGCTGTTGAGATAGAGCATCAGCTAGCTGAGGCTAATGATGCCTATTGCAAAGATGGCACTCCTCTGAGTCCAAGTACGAGACTTAAGTCAGGAATTCTAGATGTGTTAGTGAAAGAAATAGTCAAATACAAAATGTATCCTGAGAGCGAAGACGTGGAACAAGTGGCCAGGGCTCTGGTTGCAAAACATCCTTGTTTAGGAAACCAAGGAACTGGTTACGGTGGCCGGAAGTTAAGTTTAAGCACTAAAATGAACAATTACCGCCAAATACTGAGAAACACTGGCTACCCAGAGTTAAGCATAAATTCTGTGAACAGGAGAAGAGAGCGGGGTGTCTCAAACCTGAGTCCGAACCAAGTGAAGAAGCCACATAAAGCTGAAGTCAATTTCTTTCCTAGTTATCCAGAGGGTGAAACTACAGAAACTCTGAGAGGGGTCCAGCTGCAGACCTCCACTCTCAGCCGGCCAATGGCTGCTCCAGTGTGAATCGGAAGCCACCTCCAATGTGAGACGGACGTGACGTAAATATAAATAATCATAAATAACACCGGCGTGTTGGCGCCGCCTCCAGTCATTTTAATGAGTGACGGTCGGCGGACGGGAAACAGTCTTAACCGCGGCAGTAGCACAGAGAAGCGGCTGGCGTCCACGTCAGTGCGCACAGATTTTGTCATAGAAATCATACATGTGTAATATATAACGTATACGTATAAAATACGTATTATAAACGTATGATATACGTATATAATGTCTAAAGAATCTGCCCTGCTAGCGGCAGCCGTATAGTTGCAGCCAATCACATCTGAGTAGGGAGAGAACCCGGAAATAGCAGAGTTCACGGTTCAAAACTAACATTAAATAAGCTCTACCTCACTGCTCCACCTTCATATAAAGATAATTGGGAGAAAAACTTGGTATGAGAAAACATTTCACTTAAGAATGTATGAGCAGGGAGTGTTGTGAAGGACTTTTGGGCTCTGCTGTGACTTTCACCGAATCACCTCTCCGTCACTGCTGCCTCGGACTCTATGCTCGTTCCGGGGCGGCAGCAGACGCTTTAAAAACTCGTAATATTTAATGGACTCATCTGGCAAGGAGGCTGTTTTGGGGTTGTTGCTGCGCGGCGGTGTGAAGGGGTCTTAACTAATAAAACCTAGAATTGATGCTGCCTTTGTCTCCGTGTTACGGTTAACTTTGTGTTTTTCCATCACTGCCGCCTCGGACTCTACGCTCGTTCCGGGGCGGCGGCAGACGGTTTAAAAACGCTTTATATTTAATGGACAGGGAGGCTTTTTTTGGGGTTGTTCCCGCGGCGGTGTGGGTCATAACTAATAAAACCTAGAATTGATGCTGCCTTTGTCCCCGTGTTACGGTTAACTTTGTGTTTTTTTAATGTAACACGACTGACGAATCAAGTTACCACGGTAACCGACGACGCTGACACCACTTCCTTCTCACATTGGAGGTGATCATGACGTCACTTCCTTCTGACGATGGAGTTGTAGAGTCTGCAAGCTAGTCGGCTGAGAGTGGAGGTCTGCAGCTAGACACTCTTGGAAACTCTTGAGGCCCTAAGGCAAGCACTGGTATTGGAGCACAAGAAAAGAAACTCCAATAAAAACACACAGATCAAAATGAAAATGGAAAGAACCTTTGCCTATAGAAGACAGGAAATCATCACAGAGATGCCCTTCATTGCACGGCTCCAAAGCAGATGGCCAGCTCTGTTCACTCCAAGTGAGGTAAAGTACTAGTGACCCCTTGTGTGATGTGTAATTAGCATATGATTTGATTTATTTGATCAAAGTACCTGAGAATCACACTGTGACATCTCTGTAGTGATCTGTCTGTTTTTCAACTTTAGATTTTCTTGTGCATCCCTCAATGTGTTTCAGGTAAATGCTGAATTCACCGGCATTACCACTAAGCCGCTGGTGTCTACCTTAATGTCTCAACTGGACTATTACACAGAACCACTGTTGAAGGCCTTCTGGAAGAAGGGGGGAACAGCTGGACTAAAGATAACAGAGATCATGGCAGCCATTGGCAGGGTCGGTAGTTGCATGAAATCAATAAGACCTCATCCATATTAAAGTAAATGGTTTGTATCCTAACCTAAGTATTCTGAAAAACTAAACCAAATTGTCTATGTTCAATAAAAATGTTTTTTTTTCCCATGTATAATCTAACAACATCTGAAATGATATGGAGCTATTCTCTGCATGAGGGGTAAAAAAATACTGAAATGCTGCCCTGCTATTACAAGCTATTACAAATAAGGATGTGTCTGTGGCATACTCTGAGCTAGATCACCTCATAGCTCCTTATGGGTGCAACATCACAGGACAGCAAATGTACCAAGTCCAACAATCATGAAACAATAGAAAGTCAGTAAGCATAACTTTACAGTTCTAAATTTGAATCTTTGACAAACACATTCCAAGAGTGCCATGTTTTTAAAGCTGCTGTTCATTTTCAACATTGAGCTTAATTGTTGAGGCACCCAAAAAAATATGCACTAACGTCCCCTGTGTAACAAAACGGTTATTCTAAAATTTATGTATATGTTTATATATATACAGTTGAGGACAAAATTATTAGCCCCCCATGAAATTTTAAGTTTCTTCAAGATTTTTCCAAGTACTTTTTTAACAGAGCAAGAATTTTTTAACACACCATTTCTGAACATAATCGTTTTCTTTAGAAGGCACAAAATATTTATATTTGCACACCAAAACATAATTATTTAAGAAAAAGCTAAAATGACCAGGGACATTATTATTAGCCCCCTTTAAGAAACGGCCAGTTATTAAGTCATTGCACAAAACACTTTTGTGCAGTCGCGTGCGTTAACTCCACAGGTGATGTGCTTGAAGGTGATCAGGTGAAACAGGTGATTTCACTCCACAATTAAGTTAAAACATGGTATAAAAGCCACAGTGTGTGTCATGTGAGCTGTCAGTTAAGAAAGCACCATGCGAAAAACAAAGGAAATTAGTTTGGACCTGAGAAAAAGAATAATCGATGCACACAAAACAGGAGAAGGATATATAAGCATATCCAAGTGTTTCCAAGTGTCAAGAACTGGAGTGAGAGGTATAATCAAGAAATTCAAAGACAGCCACACAGTGCAGAACAAGCCTGGCAGAGGTAGGAAGCGAAAGATTTCAAAGACACTGGAAAGAAAACTAGTAAGAGATGTGTCTTAAAGGTGCCGTAGGCAGGATTTTGCTAGTCAATGCTAATTTTTCTGTGCTTTGTTTGGCTCAAATGTAAGAATATCCATTGAGAACCTTTTATGAGTGTATAATAATTGCCCTACAGCGAGATCGCTGCGTTTCCATCTGTCTCTGTTATGAGCTGACAAAGATTCTCGACCGCTCCAGGTATCTTTGACCAATCAGAAGAGCCCCTGAGGGTTCTATCCTGATTGGTCGAGGGGCGGGTGCTTCGTCCTACTTCATGATTGGTTGTAAAGCTCTTCGTTCTCGTGAACGCGCACCTTGCTCGTCAGAAAAACAAGTCCGAACCAAAGTGAGAAGCAGCATATCACATCCAAAGTGCTGCAGGTCCTGCATGTAACTGGAGTGTATAACAAAATCTATTTAAAAGAAGACCAGCGGAGGGCAGTGATACGCTCTGCAGCGTCTATTCTGCCGGAAAAGGTAGTAGAAGAAGAACAAGTCCGAGGAAGAAGGAGGAGAGCATGAAGAAAAACAGCATTAAACCTTGAACAATGGCGGACAGCGATAATCCAGCGGGCAGCAGGAAGATGCAGATTCCCTCTTTACCCCAGACAGCTTCCACCAAAAAGTCAAGGATCGTAAAAACGTTTACAGGAAGAGTACAAGAAGGAGGACCGTGCACGAAATAAAACAATCATGTCGGCGTTGTATTCGAGCGGAGGAGGACCCCTCAGTAGGACCTCAGGGGCTTCAAATCTACGTCTGATGGACAGGTGAGTTATTTTTTTTCCTCTTATGTTGTTTACTCTGTTTTACGGTATTAAACAAATGTATTTAGATTCCCTCTTAGACCAGTACCTTATGGGCATTTACTCTATACGTGAAAGCACGGCATGTTTTCCCCACGGGGCTTTGTAAACTCGGTAATCTGGTGAAATCTGAGACGTGCTATGTTTAAGATGTCCCGAATATGGAAACACGACGAGTGTCTTAGCACCAGGGTGTAAAAGTAAGACATTTCCTCTGATTTCAACCTCATCTACGCCGTTCAAATGACAGAGAAAGAGTTGTGGTCCCTGCCCCCACCTCCCCAGTCCGGTGCGGAGACTCTTTCAGACAGGTAAACATATCATAGAATAGAAGTATCAATTTAAGGGAGAGAGGGGTAAGCCACCCCCTGTTTCTGGTAAACAGTAAACTACTCTTTTCACGTGGTCCTAAAGTCAGAAAGCCCTCATCATTTCTCCCCGTCTCTGATGAAAAGGAGAACCTGGCATAAATGGTTCGTACTTTTTAACACACAAAATAAAATCTTTTTCATGTGTCAACTTAAATTTTCTGTTTGTCAGGTATTTGGAGATTGGTATCAAATTCAGTTTATCCGGCCTAAAATGGTGTATTATACTTATATGTAATTTAACCACTGTAGTGTAAGTGTGTGACTTATTGGCCTAAAGATTAGTCTGAATAGCAAAGGTAGCAACATTTTTGTCAAAATGTTGACAATGAGGCAAAATGAGCCATTGGTTCCTTTTATACCACCAAAACTTTGAAATGTTATATTGATACACTGAATCATAAAACACTATTTAATGTTATGTTAATTAACTGATGTGTCTGATCAGATGTTAAATACTATAGAAAATCATGTCGAGGGTAAACAAGAGGAAAACCAACTGGGGCTCAACACCCCCCGCTGTGATGGAGAAAACAATATAGGAGTGAAATATTGACAGTCAACCTTGCAGAGGTTTATGATGAAGAGGGATGTTTAAACTGAGTTGTTTTAGCAAGTCTGAACTTGTAAAAAATTGTTTTTGTTGTATCTCTTTGTATTTCTCCTTGCCTCAGTGACAACAGCAGTAAAAATGGCTCATCTTTCCCCACTGTCCCCTATAGATATTTTTGTAGAAATTCTTCTCTCTCGTTTTGTTTGTGTTCAAGTGCAGTTAAGGAAATATCTGAAAAAGAGTTGAATGACATTAAAAACTCAACCAAAGTGTTGTGTAACTTTGTCTCCCAACAAATGTGTAGCAGTCTATGATTTGTTTCTTTTATATCTACTTTGACAGATAGTTTTGACTGGGCAGATAAGACTTGAGAAGAAGAAGCAGAGATGAGACTTGGTGTCCAGATGAGAAACCAGTACGCGTCTTCTGGTGAGGAAGAGCAGGAGGAGGAGGATGAGGAGTGTATGCATGCTTGCAAGCGGCCCTCCTCCTACGACCCAGGATCTGCTCAGGACAAAAGTCAGCAGATTAATAGGTTTGAGCATTTTTTTATCATACCTTTCTATGTTTGTACTAAATCAATATTTATACCATACACTAACTACGTCTTTCTCTCAACAGGACAAGATCAGCAGAAGCAGTAAAATGTTCCATTTCGTGGTGTGATGGACCTGCCCCCTGTGTGTCAAGAAATGGACAAAATGGACAACAATTTCTTTAAATAAAATATTTTTTACCATATTTGTCTATAATGGAGCACTTCAGTTTTTTGACGTTATCTTATATAAAATATGACGGTGATGTTTGATGTAAATGCTTGGATTTGTTAAAATTTTTCTCGGGTTCATCCAATATGACTTCAGCATGTAAATTTCAATCATAACTTTACAAAAGGTTAAATTACCAAGACTCCAGTTCAGCAAACTTAAACGACTGAAGCAAATCTAGAGCCTAAGTTTCTCATAGGTTAGAAAAAAATTAAGATCTAATGTATGTAATTGCAAACACAAAATTGTTTAACAATCATAGAAAAAGTCTCAAAAGAATTTGAATGTAGGAAAAAAACGTATGCATACCATACTTGGGTCTTTTTAAAAATAGAGGCAGTATTTGTAATTGAATCTACTGAGTTGTCTAAAGAGCATCTTCAACAAAGTGTTGTGGTCTAATAATACATTCACATCAAAGTGAAGCAGACAAGTTGTTGCATTCAAAAACATCAACTCGGCAAGGATGTAAACTTACAGGATAGTAAAGACAATATTCAATTTTAGACTGAAAATCAACATAATGTATAAATAGAAATAAATACAAGAAGACAGTGCAACGTATTTATTAATTTCTAAATTTCAAGGAAACAACAGTAATCAAAATCAGTGTAGTTTCACAAAAATGAATAATGGCAAATAAATGTGAGTATTTAAAAAGGTATCAAGTAAATAATGTAATTGTAGAAAGGAAAGGCAAGACTGTGCAAATATATACTTCAGGTGTGTATCTCAAATACCATTTACAGCAGAAATTAAACATGCACCACACTCAATGGAGTGTGATGGAAAATAAATAACATCACTTCAAATTTAGCAAACTAAACACAGTTTCACTCCAACAACGATGACTATTACTAAGAAATAAAAACCTTTACAACACAGATGACTAGCCTCGACCCCTCAGTGCTCCTTGGGTATACTGATACAACCCGCGGCCATGGCCTCACCGGCCAACACCGCAGGTCCGCGGCAGCCTCCCCGACCAACACCGCGGGTCCGCGGCAGCCTCCCCGGCTAACACCGCGGGTCCGCGGCAGCCTCTCCAGCCAACACCGCAGGTCTGCGGCAACCTCCCCGGCTAACACAGTGGGTCCACGGCAGCCTCTCCGGCCAACACCTGGTCAGCCTGCTAACACCGCGGGTCCGCTGCAGCCTCTCGCCGGGTCCGCGGCCTCTCGCCAACACCGCTGGTCCGCTGCAGCCTCGCCAACACCGCTGGGTCCGCTGCAGCCTCGCCGGGTCCGCGCGGCCTCCTGCCAACACCGCGGCTCTGCGGCCTTTGTTGAGATTGTCTGCCTGTAGTTTGTCCCGCTCCATCTCACGTCCTAAAAATGAAAGAATAAACTTGATTTATCAGTTGACTAGCAGGCTAGCTGCTAACGTTGTCCAAATAAAGGATGCTGGTAGACGCTAATTCAGCTTTTTCTTTGGCTTTTAATTCAGCATGAGAGTTGTGTGATCCGTGTCCTGTTATGTCTTTTATGGTCTTAACCCCTTTGTTTTTTATGACTCTTATTTGTTTTAATGTGTTATTTTAATTGATTTTATTTTCTTTTTTGATGCTCTTATGTGTTATTTTTACTGTGCAGCACTTTGGTAAACTTTATTGTTTTTTAAATGTGCTATATAAATAAAGTGGATTGGATTGGATTTGTTCTATCAAGTATCGTCCAAAACAGTGATACGTAAAAGCTAAATATGAGCACAAGTTGTAATTACAATATTGCATTGAAAACTTACCTCAGAATCAGACACTGTTGCTGCACTTATCTTGCTCGTCGCTGAGAAGCTTTCACAGTTCACCGTAGTGTTGTGATACAGACGGCCTTCATGCAGCTCTCGCGCGCACGTCTTTGTGGGAGGGGCTAAACTCGCGTAAGGGCGTGATGTCAGAAAAAGCAGGACGGGAGGGGCTCTACTGGGTTTCAAATCGCCATCTTACATGGGTCAAATCGCCATCTTACCTAGGTAATCCTGCCTACGGCACCTTTAAGACCCCAGAACAACTGCCAAGACACTGGTGAATGACTTGGCCACATCGGGAATGTGGGCCAGCTCCTGCAATATTATCAATTCCTGTGCCCAATTAATTGTACTTAGCATTTAAGGTAAATACATTTAATATTTTTTTGAATATATTAACTACAAAATTAGGGAAAAAAAAAGAAAAAGTCCAAACATGTATTAATCTTTTTATTGAAAATGAATGCATGTCAGTGTCATATACAACTCTACATAATGGGGCCATAAATGAGTTCGAACAGGACTGACAGCCTGATGCAGGTCGGCTGGTTCATCCATCACCATATTACCCTCCAAGATAATTGCCACACTGGACGGGTTGCTCTGAGGATTTCCTTCATCAACACAGAGGATTTCCAGGTGTGTTTGGCTGTATCCATCCTTGTTGGTCACATCCTAACAGAGAAAAAAGACATTAGTAGATAATTCTATGTTACCCATCAAAAAGCACCTTTCACTTTCTATAAAGAAAAGCATCCTATATTAGAAGCCACAGCAAAAGTAATAAAGAAAAGAACAATATTTGCCATATATTTGAATGCATTTTTTAAAACTCTCAGGGCATAAACATTGCCTGCTTTCTTTCTCTTAAGTCTGACTTTTAAGTAGCGTTTTACAATGATAAATTTATGGTTTTTACTTATTTAAGATCCTCACCAGACCAAAAACAACACAGGTAAAACTTACTTAGACTACTTATTCCACTGCAGAGTTCCTTGTTTATATTTTCTCTGCACCCATTCCATAAGTTGGAAAAATAAATAAAATAATTTTAAAAAATTATCAGCACAGTACAGGGAAGGGCCCCAATGACTAGGTTTGCCTTGGGCCCCCATATGACTAGATCCGCCCCTGTATTCACCTGTTCAGTCACTGTCATTAGGAAACTCACACAGCCGAACTCCAAGTAGCACAGCAGTGATAAAGTTAGGTGACCACATGGCCGTCTGAAAAGTCAATACCGTGGCTAATGTTAGCTTAATGGCACTCACCACATGTAGTAGGTTTTGTCAGGGACGTCCCGGCGTTAACCTCCTCTCCGGCGGAAGCGCGGTACACAGCGGGGTCCAACTCGGCATCAACAATATCCCAGTAGACCGCGGTAACGACGGCGGTGCTCCCGGCCTCAGCATGGATGTATTATGCCTCAGCCTCCTCTTTCTCTGCTGTACAGCACGGTCCGCCCGGCAAAGAGCTCGGCGTTCACTAAGAGGCGGTGTCCGATTCCACAAGTCCAAATTATCAGTCCAGTTGACAAACCACACGTCCCCACGTCTTGAAAATGTCTTAAAATTTCAGTATATCCACAGTACAACTTCATCAACTGTCTGTGGGTGATGAAATGGTTGACAGTTAAAAAGGGCTGTTTCTCTTTCCCATAATGCATTGTGAAAGGTTAACTCAATAAATTTAAGTAATCAGGGTTAAAACTTGATGAATTAAAGCTAGAATAACGAAAAATTGTGAACACATGCATTACTGTTATACTTAAGTATAATAAATTGATATTTGATAGTAAGCAAGGATCACATACACAGATTTTGAAGTAATAAAGTCAAACTTGATTTGTATAAGTAAATTGTAATTTAATTTGTAAGTACAAAGAAATCCGGGCTAACAGTGTAGGGAGGGGCTGGTAGTGGAGCAGCTTGGCTTGAAATTTCATAACAATCGTTCACTTTGTGATACAAACATGAAATTTGGTACAGTGATAGCGAAAGGCATTCCAAAAAGATGTGGGTATGGAGGCATCCTGAATTTTCAACATGGTAACCATGGCAACCATTTTTCAAAATGGCCGCTGCTAATAACAGCCGTCTTATCAATTTTTCTATCAGGGATGGAAATTTACCGACAGAAAGGACCTAATAAGTTTAATTTGTCTACCAACCATTTAAAGGGTGGAGGTTTGGTAAGGGCTTTGATCAAAAATGGGCATGGTTTAAACAGAAGCTGTTTAATTTTGCAATTTAATATGACAAAAAATTGAAAAAAGTTGCTACATGCTATATTTTGTTATTAGAAAATAAAATTAAGATCCCCTTAAAATTTTGCTTCAGATCAATGCTTTTGATCTCAAGAGTTTAGGTGCCCACACACTAAAAGGCAACTTGTGCGTCCTTGGTGATCACTCTCCATGCAAAGTCAATGTAAAGCTGTGATGGGGCAGGGCTAACACTCCCACAGTGTGACTGCTGCATTCAAGGTGATCACTTCGCTTGTCGTCCGATGTCACAGTTAAAAAAAAGTTGATCTTTTCAGGCTATGTCAGAGGTGTGTGTGTGTGTGACTGAATCCATGACAGACAGTTTTTCTTCTGGACTACAAAGCAACAATTTATGTCCGTGTAGGAAACATTAGTCAGTGAGTATATTAGTTCCACCAAGATGGACCACAGAGAACTGACAGAGGATGCTGCTGCAGTGTTTTGTGTTTGATAAGTGAGTGAAAAGGATACAGCTAGAATATTGTCAACTTATACATCCTTTTATATAAAATATATGTTTGCAGTGAAACTGGGGCGGACGTGACGTCACTGAGCCACTGCGTCTGGCATTGGTGACGGAAATGAGATACGGATGCTAAGGCGCATAGTGAGAAGAGGTCACCAACTTTCTGCAGTCAATCGCTACAGACCTCCAAACTTCATGTGGCCTTCAGATTAGCTCAAGAACAGTGCAGAGAGCTTCATGGATGGGTTTCCATGGCCGAGCAGCTGCATCCAAGCCTCACATCACCAAGTGCAATGCAAAGCGTGGATGCAGTGGTGTAAAGCACGCCACCACTGGACTCTAGAGCAGTGGAGACCCGTTCTCTGGAGTGACCAATCACGCTTCTCCATCTGACAATTTGATGGACCAGTCTGGGTTTGGAGGTTGCCAGGAGAACGAAACTTATGGAACTGCATTGTGCCAAGTGTAAAGTTTGGTGGAGGGGGGATTATGGTGTGGGGGTGTTTTTCAGGAGCTGGGCTTGGTCCCTTATTTCCAGTCAAAGGAACTCTGAATGCTTCAGCACACCAAGACATTTTGGACAATTCCATGCTCCAACTTTGTGGGAACAGTTTGGAGCTGGCCCCTTCCTCTTCCAACACGACCTTGCACCAGAGCACAAAGCAGGTCCATAAAGACATGGATGACAGAGTCTGGTGTGGGTCAATTTGACTGGCCTGCACAGAGTCCTGACCTCAACCCCATAGAAACACCTTTGGGATGAATTAGAGCAGAGACTGAGAGCCAGGCCTTCTTGTCCAACATCAGTGTGTGACCTCACAAATGCTCTTCTGGAAGAATGGTCAAAAATTCCCATAAACACTCCTAAACCTTGTGGACAGCCTTCCCAGAAGAGTTGAAGCTGTTATAGCTGCTAAGGGTGGACCGATGTCATATTGAACCCTATGGATTAGGAATGGGATGGCACTTAAGTTCATATGTGAGTCAGGCAGGTGAGAAAATACTTTTGTTAATGTAGTGTATGTAGGGACACGCAATGTGACTTCAGTGGGCAATATGATTTTGATCATGGAGTCGCATTTGGTGTGAACACAGCTTAAGAGAACCAGTTCAAATTAACACTACATTTCATATGAACTTGAATTAAGTTTCAGATCCATGTTCTTTTATTCCAAGACTAAAGAAACTATTTATAATTTACACTGAGTTTTTCTAAACTTGAACTGTTTCCTACCAGTCTTTGATCACGTGTGAAAGAACTATTTACAATTTACACTATGTTATACCTAAACCTGAACTAGAAATAACCTTCAATGAATCAATGAAAACAATTTTTAGTACTTTTATGGGTGAGGGAAAAGGAAAATAAGGAGAATGAGGTTTTTTAAGTGATGTATAAACTGAGGTTAATAATGAAAAGAGAGGGAAAGCACTTGTGTCTGTCACAGCAGTCTATTCAACTTTCTCCTTCACAGAAGCAAAGGGATGTGCAGTTTAATTCATCTTGCACTGTGTTACGCAACTCTTCTTACATTTACAGGAGACAAGTTTGTAACTGGACTTGCCGGTGTAGGTACCAGATCTGCTTGGGCTGCTAGATCGGCTCGGGGCCTGCGCCTACCGATGACGTCACGCTATATGATTGGCTAGAAATACGCAAAATGACGTAGAAGATTGTGATTGGTTCAGAGTAGGTTTAGAATAGTATTATTTCAGTGAGAAATTATGTTTGTGTGACGGCGTACGACGGCGTATTAGGGCCACTGAAAAGAAATAACCAGTTGAAGAATTAGCATCACACGCACAATACGGTATTAAGAATAAGGAGAGGCTGAAAATTTAAGGTACTACAGAGGAAAAATACAAAACATAACGGTAAAATGCAAGAATTGTCTGTAATTTACGCTAATAATGCCACAGATTGACGTAACACCACTGTCCGGCCGTTACGAACTGTTGACGGAAAAACAACCATAACTGACCTTTTTACAATTTTACAGCTTATTACAAGTTGAAAAGGTAAAGATAACAAGTAGTGGCTCATATATTTATATTCGTGTACTCCCGTTGTTGAAGCCTCGCTTCCGCCGCATTGCATTGTGGGTAACAGTAGGCGAAGCAGGCTGGTCTGATGCATATTGTGAATTTTTCCCACATCAATACGCACTTCTAGTATAGGATGTGAATTTGAAAATGGCCAGAGGTTCGAGGTGAATTGAACGAACGCAGAAATAAAGTAAACCGTGACGGTCTTTTAACCTATCACAGCGTGACAGCGTGACAGCGTGACGTCATTGATAGGGGCAGGGCCCCGAGCCGATCTGGCAGCCCGAGCAGATCTGGTACCTACACCGGCATCTGGTAGACATGTACAGACGGAGTCATATACTGCCTGAACAACAACAAAAAAAATGTTACCACAAAAAAAAATCACAGCACTGCCCCCACAGACTTGAACGGTAGGCACTAGGCATGATGGGTGCATCACTTCACCTGCCTCTCTTCTTACCCTGATGCTCCCATCACTCTGGAACAGGGTCAATCTGGACTCATCAGACCACATGACCTTCTTCCAGTCCTCCACAGTCCAATCTTTATGCTCTCTAGCTAACTGAAGCCTTTTGTTCCGGTTAGCCTTACTGATTATTGGTTTTCTTAAGGCTACACAGCTGTTCAGTCCCAATCCCTTGAGTTCCCTTCACATTGTGTGTGTGGAAATGCTCTTACTTTCACTATTAAACACACCCCTGAGTTCTACTGTTGTTTTTCTTTGATTTGATTTGGCCAAACGTTTAAGTGATTCACCGATCACCATCATTCAGGATTTTATTCTGACCACATTTCTTCCTTGAAGACGGTGGTTCCCCACTATCCTTCCTTAATAATGTGTTGGACAGTTCTTAACCCAGTTTTAGTAGTTTCTTCAACCTCCTTAGATGTTTTCTCTGCTTGATGCATGCCGATGATTTAACCCTTCTTAAACAGACATCTTTTTTACAACCACAGGATGTGTCTTTGACATGGTGGTTGAAATGAGAAGCTGCTCATTGCATCAGTTGGAGTTAAATAACTTGTTTCCAGTTGAAAGACAATCGCCCATGCAGTAATTGTCCAATAGGAGGCTTGTACCTGTTTACTAAGTTAAATCTAGGTGGTGACTTTTTTTTTGGCTCGGCAGTGTGTTTAACTAACACCAAATGATGACACCCATGATGAGCACACAGTAGTAGTGTTATCAGTGTGCTCTCGCTGTGCTTCGAAACTCCACTCTATTACATTGTCTGTAACACATGACTACAGTTACAGTAACTATTATTCATTTTTCATTCTCTATCATCCTTTTTTATCATCCTTGATAAGAAAACTGATGAGAAAATGTTAAGCATTAGCAGCCATTTTGAAAAATGGTTGCCATGGTTACCATGTTGAAAATTCAAGATGCCTCCATATCCAGTTTTCTTGGGAATGCCTTTGGCTATAAGTGTACCAAATTTCATGCTTGTATCACAAAATGAACAGTTGTTGTGGTTATCTGCTCCACTACTGGTAAGACATGTTTTAATGAAAGCAAGAGAGGAACAAACAAGGCACATTGGCAACAGCATACACACATTCATGGATATTAAAAAAGTTGAATAAAATAGAAAAAAAATGTGTAAAATAAAATAATTAAAAAGGGAAACAGAATAAAGACAAACAAAACAGAACAAACCTAAAAAAAAAACAATATTGTGGTTGAACCACAAACACAGCTGAGTTGCAGTGTTCTTCAGGAAGACTTAAAAAGTAAAAAAAACATGATGCCTGACCCTGGTTCCTTGGCGCATGATTAAATTATTATTTAATCTAATTGATCTAGTTGATCTGAATAACTGATCTAAATTGCCTAGACATTTATTGAGCTTATTTAGTGGAGCTTTCAACAGAATTTCAGGAGGAGGATCATACATCAACCACGGCTCTTCCTGTGTTCCTATAAATTCTAACTGACCATTTCCTCTTTTGTTTTGCACACTCAATGCACGGCACAGCGCCGGGACGGTACTTTCAAGCAATTCGCCATAATGCTTGTTTAACAACTAATCAGCATCACTCACCTACTGAGCAGTCCCACACCCAATGTTTAACCAGCCTGGAGGCACTCTTCAGCCGAAATGTGCCTCAGCGCTTAAAAGTCGGAACCACGCCGTCCACCATCTGAGCCGACCAGACTGAATGAGTTGGAATACACAAGTCGCCATCAAAAAGTGAGTCCAGCACAGCAAGTTCCCTCTGTGGTCTTCATTCATGGTCTCTTCATCAAACCTAATCCATCCAACTAATCCTCTTATGACATTCTGAATACAAATGACGTCCAATTAGCTAATCGTATTAGGGATTCCCCCCCACCTCCTCCTATGTCGCCACCGGCCACGAGTTCATTCACCGGTCACCACCATGCTCTTCCAGCACTGGCACCGCAGCTCCAGGCACCACACAGAGCCCCACCGGTGTGTCGACACACCTCATCACTCTCATCCCTCACGAGCTGTCAGGTTATCCCCCAGTCTCACGACAAACAGAAACGCCTTTTCTTGAACTGCTGAGAACTAAAACAAACTTTTCTGTCATTAGCCTTTGCCCAATACATCCATGCCTTAGCCCCGTCGATAACACACTTCCGGATGATGCCATCACGCATCAAACACGCATGACCCCTGTTAAAGGTAAAGTACATTGTCTAAGAAACAGAAAAGGATGAAAAGCGGAAACATTTATTTAAATAATAAAAATTGTGATAAGTAAATAAACAAATAATACTAGTTCAATAAAACAACTCATAAAGATGAGAATAATAATCAACATTAAGCGTCCTTAAGCACAATCCAGTCCTCCACACAAACTGTTTTAACGGAAGCGGTAGATAACCAATGACAGTCTTTCAAGCCTGCTTTATTTTCTTTCACTTGATTTATCATTCAGTTCTAATATAATTAGATTGCTCTCTATCGTAAAGCATAACATAATCATATGAGATCTACTCCTATATCATTCAACCATACTGTATATCAGCTTCAATGTAACATGATGTCATATCTTACATTGCATATAAAATGGCATCACATCTAATTAACTCTTATTCCATCATATTGTATTGTGCCATCATACCATAACATATTGTTTCGTTCTCGTATAACACAAAATTATATATTGATTATTAATAAATATTAATCAATATGTGACATTGTTTTATTTTATCACAAAGTTCTGCATTACGTCAAATCATGTTGGATCAAATTTACTGCTCTACATTTTATGCTATTGTTTCTCATTGTAGCGATATCAAACTGATCAACTTTAAGGAAACTCCAAAAGGGACAAAGAACATTCCTCTCTGACTCTGGGCCTCCCTCCCTGCCATGACCCTAAATCTCCTAGAAGCATCTGACGCCATAGAGTCTGGCGTTAATGGCTGCAAGGTACCCCAAACAGACATCGGTGTGGATGTTTACTCTTCTTCCTAAACAGCGATTGGCTGAGACCAAATAGTATGTTCGAAGAGAGTCCGTTCCCAAAGTCATAAACAATTCTTGGTGACACCTAAGTTGACCTTGGACCTCCCTGGACATCTTGGACCCCTCATCCACTCCAGATGTGGTCTCTGTCTAGCACAGAAAACCACAAAACTTTCAAACTGTTTAAATGAAATAATGGACATGTGTAATAATGTAATATTTTGTCCTGTCATGAAAAATGCTTTGTAATGATGTGACTTGTGTGTTTTTAGCCCTAAAGATCCCCAAGTTAGGAGAAAGTTAGGTTATCACTCTGTTTCATTGAAGAATGCTTATGTAGCGATATCAAACTGATCAACTTTAAGGAAACTCTAAAAGGACCAAGAACATTCCTCTCTGACTCTGTGCCTCATGACTGTAAATCACCTAAAACATGTGTTGCCATTAAATCTGTTTTGCCCCCTCCGAACTACCCCAAACAGACATCGGTGTGGATGTTTACTCTTCTTCCTAAACAGCGATTGGCTGAGACCAAATAGCATGTTCGAAAAGAGTCCGCTCCCAAGTCAGAATTTTTCTTCTGTGGCTCCTAAGTTGACCTTGGACCTCCTGGACATCTTGGACCCCTCATCCACTCCAGATGTGGTCTCTGTCTAGCACAGAAAACCACAAAACTTTCAAACTGTTTAAATGAAATAATGGACATGTGTAACAATGTAATATTTTGTCCTGTCATGAAAAATGCTTTCTAATGATGTGACTTGTGTGTTTTTAGTCCTAAAGATCCCCAAGTTAGGAGAAAGTTAGGTTATCACTCTGTTTCATTGAAGAATGCTTATAATAGGATTTCTACACCTTAAGTTTTGGTTGCAAACCATCTTAAGGGCATGTTGACTGATATATCTTAAATTAACCACCTCTATTGTGTTTAATTGACTGTTTAATGAGATTTGAATTGTTTAATTCGTTCTTATACTTTAGATATATAGTATTTGGTATCAAATTGATCACCATGAGATTTCCTATCCAGTTGGAGTGCTTATATTGGATGTTTAATCAAAATACAACTTAATATTGGCCAAATATTAGTTGATAAAAGTTTTGATCACCACAGAAGGCCCTCCTCCTCTGAGATCCTCATCAGGAGACAAAACAGAGAAACATGCGGTCTTCTCTTCTCTTGTCCTCTTCTCTCTGCTCCTCTCTTCTCTTGTCCGTCTCCTTCTTCCTCCTCGTCTTCGTCACCACTTTTGATTTTGGCTCACATATTTTTCCTTAGTTTTTGTCTAAGTTTTGTGACATGCCCGCCGATTCTTTCTTTATAAGCCAGTAAGACTTCAAAGATTTGCTTCATAGTAAATGGACTTTCGTTATTAATTTCAGAATAGAATTTGTTTGGCCAATGAATTCTTGATTTTTGGAATTAGTTACAAATCCACTTTTTATACAATCGAGACACCAACGCCCAAGCTCCAGCTTCACCTTGACAGAATCTGCCAGTCCAATCTAAGACTTCTCTCCCGGGAAACCTGGGACCACATCGGACAACCTCTTTGGATCCATCGCACTGGATAGAGTGTGGACTTCAGCCCTCTGGACGACAACCAGAACCAGAACAGTTCTTCTCTCCAGTAGCTCCAGGACCAGATGAGGCCCGATTAAAGTAGAGGCAGTTCTGTCTTCTTTCAGATGGGCTTGAGCGTGTCTTGGTTCAATTCTCTAATAATTTCCCCTTGATTTGACCTTTCACAAGTAGGTTAATTCGGAAATTAATCCTCTATAACCACTCCATATGCTTAAATGTTCCTTGAGGGTTCATATCTTCTTTCCTGATTGACAGCATCATTGATTCAGTATATCTCTGACATTTGTTCCTTCTTAAGTGTTTATTTTATTTTATTTTGTCTTATATATTCATTTTAATAAATCACCCTTATATATTTAAAGTTCTGTCTGTTGGTATTCTATTTGGAAGATTGACATCACTGCATGAGAGTTCTGTCTTTAGATTTGAGATTGATTAAACAACTATAAAGTTTGACTTAATTGATTAAACTGATAAGTTTGACTTAATTGATTTATCTAATTTAAATGAAATAAATTAATAAATCAGCTAATTAAGTTAATTTTGCCTTTTTGTATAAAAGGATGGTGCCTTTAATTAACGAGAGCAAACCTGGTTATTAAATGAATATTAATTACTTTTAATTAATATCCAATAATATCCAGTAAAATAATCGCTTTTACACTTATAATGCCTGCCAGGATCCGCCGCAGCCACAGCTCTGGCCTGCACAGGCCGCTCAGCAGTTTGCTCTAGCAGGTCAGCCACGCGCGCTAAGGGAGAACTAGACCCCTTATTTAGCGGTGTTTTTGATGTGTGAATAGTAACGTAGTGTTCCTGAAAAAACATCCGAAGTCAGAAGCGACCGATATCAGACTTTTTTCAGTGGGGAGTCCGTTTATTTGTAGGTGCTTTTAAATCAAGCGACAGGCCCCGCCCGTCTGACATCATTGATTGATCCCTACGCTAACATCCCAAGCATCCAGAGGGAGTTACGCCCGCCTCTGGGCTGCTTCTCCACAGAAACACTGTTGTAGAGTGTAGTTTCTGCCCCAACTCCTTGTGATATCACTAACTGCTTGTTCAATCCTCGAATATCACTAAGTTTTGCTGCAAACCAAAACCATCTTAAGGGCATGTTGACTGATATATCTTAAGTTAACCACCTCTATTGTGTTTAATTGACTGTTTAATAGGATTTGAATTGTTTAATTCTTTCCTATACTTTAGATATGTAGTATTTGGTATCAAATTGATCACCATGAGATTTCCTATCCAGTTGGAGTGCTTATATTGGATGTTTAATCAAAATACAACTTAATATTCGCCGAGTATTAGTGGATAAAGCGTTGTTAACTCATCCAAAAGCCCTCCCCATGCGAGTAGCTTAAAACAGAGAGACATGCGGTCTTCTCTCTCCTCTTCTCTTGTTCTTGTCCTCTTGTAACCTCGTCTTCTTGTCGTCTCATCTCTCTCTTTTTCCTCCTCTTTATCGTCACCACTCCTGTGACTTTCGGCTCCACATATTTTTCCTTAATTCTATTTTTTTTGACATGCCCGCCGATTCTTTCTTTATAAGCCAGTAAGACTTCAAAGATTTGCTTCATAGTAAATGGACTTTCGTTATTAATTTCAGAATAGAATTTGTTTGGCCAATGAATTCTTGATTTTTGGAATTAGTTACAAATCCACTTTTTATACAATCGAGACACCAACGCCCAAGCTCCAGCTTCACCTTGACAGAATCTGCCAGTCCAATCTAAGACTTCTCTCCCGGGAAACCTGGGACCACATCGGACAACCTCTTTGGATCCATCGCACTGGATAGAGTGTGGACTTCACCCTCTGGACGACAACCAGAACCAGAACAGTTCTTCTCTCCAGTAGCTCCAGGACCAGATGAGGCCCGATTAAGTAGAGGCAGTTCTATCTTCTTTCAGATGGGCTTGAGTGTGTCTTGGTTCAATTCTCTAATAATTTCCCCTTGATTTGACCTTTTACAAGTAGGTTAATTCGGAAATTAATCCACTATAACCACTCCATATGCTTCAATGTTCCTTGAGGGTTCATATCTTCTTTCCTGATTGACAGCATTATTGATTTAGTATATCTCTGACATTTGTTCCTTCTTAAGTGTTTATTTTATTTTATTTTATTTTGTCTTATATATTCATTTTAATAAATCACCCTTATATTTAAAGTTCTGTCTGTTGGTATTCTATTTGGAAGATTGACATCACTGCATGAGAGTTCTGTCTTTAGATTTGAGATTGATTAAACAACTGAAGTTTGACTTAATTGATTAAACTGATAAATTTGACTTAATTGATTTATCTAATTTAAGTGAAATAAATTAAATCAGCTAATTAAGTTAATTTTGCCTTTTTGTATAAAAAGGATGGTGCCCCTTTAATTAACGAGAGCAAACCTGGTTATTAAATGAATATTAATACTTTAATTAATATCCAATAATATCCAGAAAATAATCGCTACATCATCAATAAACTCAAATCATATTGAATTATGTCCTTCCTCATAATGGCATTTATAATAATAATAATAATAATGATAATAATAATGATAATGATAATGATAATAATAATAATAATAATAATAATAATAATAATAATAATGATACATTTTATTTGGAGACGCCTTTCATGACACCCAAGGCCACCTTACAACAAAAGATAAAAAACATTGTAAAACATCATTAAAACAAATCGTCAGAATAAAAGCAAGTGAGGTGCACAGTGTTCAGTTAAAGTGAGTAAGCCAGTTTAAACAGATGAGTGTTGAGATGAGAATTGAATAGTTTGATGGAGTCTGACTGTCTTATGTGTGGGGGAGGCAGTTCCAGAGTCTGGGTGCTGAGCAGCTGAAGGTTCGGGCATCCACGGTTTTGAGGCGTGAAGTGGGGATTGTAAGTAGTCCAGCAGAGGCGTATTCATGGAGGTCACAGAGGTAAGAGGGAGCTTTGTAGGTGAGAAGAAGGTTCTTGTATTGGATACGGTATTGAACTGGGATCCAGTGTAGTTGGATGAGAACAGGGGTGATGTGGTCCAATGATTTAGTGTTAGTGATGATGCGAGCAGCCGAGTTCTGAATGATATGCAGTATTGATGAGTTTGGTGGGGAGACCGGTAAGGAGGGCGTTGCAGTAATGAATGTGCGAGGTGACAGATGAGTGAACCAGAATTTCAATGCTGGATTGGGACAGGGTTGGGCGGAGTCTAGAGATATTGCATTGTGTCGTATCAATCAGCTTTTTACATTGTTTCATCATATTACATAGTTCCGTATAAAATTTATTATTAAATCAAATCATATTGCCCACTTATATTGTATCATTACTCATCAAATTATTTAAATTGATTCACATGTTTTATACTAATTAAATGGCATAGCATCTTTTCAACCAAACTTCTTAGTTTCATCATACCCCATGGTTCTGTTTAACATTGATTGGCATCATTTCTCTCTTTATTAATTTATTATATTATACATCTTACATTGTTTCTCCTTATCACACGTTGCTATATGAAGCTTAGTGAAAGTTCAGTCAGGAAGACCTGTATGCTCATTCAGTCTCCTCTTTCATTCTTCACTCTGCCTACCTGCACAGGTGATCCAAATCTCAGCTGATGAGGGGTGTGCTCTCACTCAAGCACTGAGCCACACAGATCCTGCCACACACAATGTTCTGGCCAATCATCATGGTGCAGCCTTCTTTTAGGCTACATTTACACGTAGTCGGGTATTTTGAGAAACGAATATTTCCCTCCCTCCGTTTTCCAAAATAACATCGTGCACACGGCATCGTTTTCAAAAAAGTTTCTGTTTACATCAACCCGCATAAATACGCCGTCGAGCGCCGTCATAACTATGCCAAGCCTATGGGTGGCAGTGTAGGAAGAAGGAGAAAGCCATGCAAGCCAATCAGAAGCCTCATATCGACAACCACCATAGACATATATACGTAGACGCCTCATTGCGGCCTGGACCGCATCGGTCGTCGCCGCCATATTGGAGGGGTCTCTTCACTCCGGTCTAGCACCAGAAACATGTCGAGTGAACGCATTTATGCTCGTATTTTGTGCAGCCTAAAGTGACAGTAAAGCGGTATAATATTGAAAGCAGATGACTTTTTTTAGTTTTATTCCAACACAGCTGAGTATAAACTTATTTAAAGTTTAATACACATGTCAACGTGATTTATATAAGAAGTCTGGTTTGTGTGTGCGAGCGCAAGTAAATGTGCCTGTGCCTGAAATAGTTGCATTGAATATTCTCACAGCACACAAAAACAAAAATATAATAATAATAATAATAATAATTACAATTTTATATATATATATATATATATATATATATATATATATATATATATATATATATATATATACATATATATATATATATATATATATATATATATATATATATATATATATATATATATATATAAGAAGGGGATCAAGAAAGTAAATAAGTCTGATGATTAAGTAATAATGGCAATATAGTAATGGTAATAGTAGAAACAACAACAACAGTATTATTATTATTATTATTATTATTATTATTATTATTATCGTATTTTTGTTTTTGTGTGCTGTGAGAATATTCAATGCAACTATTTCAGGCACAGGCACATCTACGTGCGCTCGCACACACAAACCAGACATCTTATATAAATCATGTTGACAGGCATATTAAACCTTAAATACGTTTTTATTCAGCTGTTTTGGACGCTGCTCAAAACATGAGCATAAATGCGTTCACTCCACTTGTTTCTGGTGCTAGACCAGAGTGAAGAGACCCCTCCAATATGGCGGCTACGCCCGATGCGGTCCAGCCATGGATGTATTATGTGTTATGACTGTGTGTCATTTTATTGATTTAATTGTTGCTATGTTGCCTTTGTAGAGGAGCGCCTTCCTCCTTTTCCTCCTCCCTCCCTCTGTGCTCCTGCTCTTCTTAGCTGCAGGTGGAGCGTCCTGATTGGACAGCAGCGGAAAGACGCACCCGCCGCAGAGTGGAGGAGACCGGTGTCGTGGCACAGACGATTGGCTGAGAGCTGATGGCTGGGGATTTAAAAATGACAGCCGAAGAAGAGACGCTGACCCTCCTTCCTCACTACTCAACGCCACGTCTTTGTGTAGATCGATTGTTTGAACGAGTGTTTGTGAAATTCTGTGAATGTTAAAAAAAGAAAGACAAAGTAATAAGGTAATGTAGGGGAAGTAAGGCTTTTTGGTTTCTGTTTTCTCCTGTTTTTTCGTTTAGGGAGACACTTTAGGTTTGTATGTTTCTTTTCTCATTAGTGACTAGGTAAGACTTTTGATTTATAAGAGTGTTTTGTTTGTTGTTTTATATGCTTACTTACCCCGAGGTATTTTTGATTTAGTATGTAAAACTAGAAGAAAAGAATTATTAAAGAAAAAAATCTTTTGTTTGAACTACAAAAATCGTGTTTGTTTGTGGTTTCTTGCCGGTGTGCCTTGGGAAGTGACAAAGGAGTGGTCAATTTTATGTTTCCTCCAGTATCCCCTAGGCTGGTCGTAACATAAATTGGGGGCTCGTCTAATTTAACGTGTTTTTTCGGGTGAGTATTCGTCGTTTTTTATCACCTTCTGTGTATGTCTGATTGACTCTTTTGTTAAAAAAACGAAAAAAAACTGGCACTATGGAGTTCGACTTAAAAAGTTTTGTTAAAAATCCCACCTTAAAGGATCTCGAGAGATGTAAAAAAGTTGAACTCATTCTTGTGGCTGATTTCTTTGAGGTGCATGTGCCGCTGAATGCCAGAAAGGCTGAAATTCGTCAGCTTGTGGTCGACAAACTGCGGGAGAAAGGCTTCCTCACTGAGCTTCCTTCTGTGGAAGGAGCTGCGGCTAAGGCTGACGTGGACAAGGCTGATACGGTGCCGCCTGTCACACCCGCTCCCACAAACCCACCTGTTACGCACGGTCGTCAGGCCAGCGGATGAGCTCCAGCTAACACTCCGTATAAAGGAAATGGAGGTACGTAACCGGGAGTTAGAAGTTCAGGCAATGCACCTACGTGTAAGAGCCTTAGAGCTGGAGCGCCAGCCTAGTATTACCGCTGAAACACGCACTCAGCAAGCCCCGCACTCTCCCCGTGACACCTTTGATGTCAGCAGGCACATTGCCCTGGTGCCACCTTTCCGAGAGTCGGAGGTGGATTCGTATTTCAGTGCATTTGAGCGCATTGCAGCCACATTAAATTGGCCCAAGGATGTGTGGTCATTGTTGCTACAATGTAAATTGGTAGGTAAAGCCCAGGAGGTGTGTGCCAGTCTCACAATTGAACAAAGTTTGAATTATGATATTGTGAAAACCACTGTGCTTCGTGCGTATGAGCTGGTGCCTGAGGCATACAGGCAAAAATTCAGAAATTGTACAAAGAGTGTCAATCAGACATACGTGGAATTTGCACGCGAGAAGGGGGTTCTTTTCGATAAGTGGTGTCAGGCCAGTAAAGTTACTGATTTTGCACAACTGCGCGAACTTGTCCTGTTGGAGGAGTTTAAAAAATGTTTACATGAGCGCATCGTCGTGTATATTAACGAGCAAAAAGTTGCTTCTCTTTCGGATGCAGCTGTATTGGCTGATGAGTTTGCTTTAACTCACAAAAATGTGTTTTTGTCTGTTGCGCCCCGTGAGTCATCTGCACATGTCGAAAAAAAGAGTAGGTCGCCAATTTTCTCTCGGCGCAATAATTCGGCAACAGGTGACAAGCGTGTGTGTTTCTACTGCCATGATTCTGGTCACCTCATTGCTGTTTGTCCTGTTTTAAAACAAAAAGAACAAGCTAAGGTTAAAAAGCCGTCTGCTGTAGGACTAATTCAGTGCAAACCTGTAGCTTGTGAGTCTGACATTGTGTGTGAGAATTCCAAAATCGATGATGAATTCAAACCTTTCATTTCTCAAGGTTTTTTCTCTCTGGATGGCAGTGAGGAGGGCAGAGTTCCAATCACTATTTTAAGAGACACTGGCGCAAAACATTCCATTGCTCGGCGTGGAGTTGTACCGTTTTCTTCTGATTCGTACTGCGGTACAGATTTGTTGGTGTGGGGAGTTAAAATGAGCGTTTTGCGCGTTCCGCTCCACACAGTTTATATTTCGTCCTCTTTTGTGTCTGGCCCTGTGCGCGTGGGTGTGAGAGACCAACTGCCTGTAGCAGGAGTTGATCTCATTCTGGGTAATGATTTAGCCGGTAAGAAAGTGTTTCCCACCTTGCCCGAGGTGACTGAAAATCCTTGCGCGGATGTAAGTATTTTACCCCCTGTCACCGCGCTTGATCCGCGGCCAATTTTTCCTGCGTGCGTCGTTACGCGCGCCCAAGCTCGCAAGTTTGGTGATTTACCAGACCTTTCTGGTACGTTTTTGAGCGCGCCTGATTCTGACAGCCCCTCTGTTGAAAATGAAAAATGTGAAACTGTGATTGTTGATGTCCTGCCTGATGTAAAAGATTTACGTTTAGCTGTAGATAAAAAGCAGCTTATCCAGGCTCAGAAAAATGACCCATCTTTGACCACTTGTTTTTCGGCTGTTACTAAAAATAAAACCAGTACACAGTGTGGGACATACCTTTTTGATGATGAGGTCTTGATGCTTAAATGGTCCCCGTTGTCAGGTATGGAGTGTGATACAGTGACTCAGGTACTTGTGCCAAAAGAGTTCAGAGTCCAGGTTTTGAGTCTGGCCCATGATCATAATTTATCCGGTCATTTGGGGGTTAGAAAGACATACAACAGGATCCTCAAGTACTTTTTCTGGCCAGGATTAAAATCCGACGTCATTAAATATTGCCGCTCGTGTCATGTTTGCCAGGTAGCAGGGAAACCTAACCAGGTTATTCCACCAGCTCCTTTAAATCCGATCCCGGTTATCGGTGAACCATTTGAGCATGTGATTTTGGATTGTGTTGGCCCCTTGCCAAAAACAAAGTCTGGTAATCAGTATGTCCTAACCATGATGTGCGCCGCCACTCGTTTCCCCGAGGCCGTCCCTTTGCGCACCATAAAAGCCAAAGCAGTGGTGAGGGCTTTAACCAAGTTCTTTTCCACTTTTGGGTTGCCCAAACGCATCCAAACAGATCAAGGGTCAAATTTTATGTCGAAAATTTTTGCTCAGGTAATGTCTATGTTGTCTGTGAAGCATCAGGTGTCCAGCGTTCCACCCGAGAGCCAGGGCGCTGCGCTGGAGCGCTTTTCATCAGACTTTAAAATCTATGCGTAAATTCTGTGTTGATTCTAACAGGGAGTGGGATGAGGGTCTGCCACTCTTACTGTTTGCAATTGTGAAACTACTCAGGAGTCACTTGGTTTCAGTCCGGCTGAGTTAGTGTTTGGACACACCGTCTTGCGGTCCCCTGCGTTTGCTCCAAGAGAGCTGGCTTACAGACAAGCGCAGCCCGCCCTAGCGTCCTGGACTACGTCAGTTCATTCAAGGAGAGGTTACACACTGCCTGTGAGCTGGCGGACCTCTCTCTGCGCTGCACAGTCTAAAATGAAAGCATATTTTGATCAGAAAACTGTCAGTCGCATTTTTGCAGCAGGTGACCTTGTGTTAGTTTTATTACCTGTTGTTGGTTCCAGCCTCGTGGCCAAATTCAGTGGTCCTTATGAGGTGGGCGCAGATTGAGTGACACTGATTATGTAGTAAAAACTCCAGATAGAAGGAAAAAAGTCCGTGTGTGTCATGTTAACATGTTGAAGAAATATGTTGAACGTCCTCAAACTGATGTGCCGTCTGTGAGTGTTGTGCAGGCGCCTCTCCTGTGGTGTCTGTGGCTTCTCCCTCCTACAGCCCTGGAGGATGAGCTGAGAGAGACACCTGTTGCTGTCCGTGTCTTGGGAAAATTCCAAAATTTTGTGTAATCTCGATGACCATTTGTCATATCTGTCTGAGCCTGCTAAAAGTGACGTATGTGATTTAATTTGTTCTCATGCTGCTCTCTTTAAGGATAGGCCCACACAGACCACAGTGCTGCAGCATGATGTTGATGTCGGTGATCACAGGCCCATTAAGCAGCACGCTTACAGAGTGAACCCCGTTAAACGTGCTGCCATGCAGAAGGAGGTACAGTATCTTTTGGAGAATGGTTTGGCTGTGCCCAGCTCCAGTCCATGGAGTTCTCCTTGCCTCCTAGTCCCAAAATCTGACGAAACTCCCAGATTTTGTACCGATTTTCGTAAGGTTAACTCTGTGACGAAACCTGACTCTTTTCCTCTCCCACGTATGGATGATTGTGTGGATCGAGTAGGCTCTGCTAAATTTGTGACCAAACTCGACCTTCTCAAAGGGTACTGGCAGGTTCCTTTGACACCACGTGCGTCTGAGGTCTCCGCTTTCGTTACACCAGACCACTTTCTCCAGTACACTGTGATGCCCTTTGGTCTGAGAAATGCCCCTGCCACATTTCAGAGGCTGATGAACACCGTCCTCTGTGGTGTTAGGAACTGTGAGGCTTACTTGGATGACATTGTGTGTTTTTCCTCCTCTTGGCCTGAGCATGTGGAAACTCTGAGAGAAATCTTCAGTCGTTTGATGGCTGCCTCTCTGACTCTGAATCTGGCCAAGTGTGAGTTTGGTAAAGCTGTAATAACGTACCTAGGTAAGCAGGTAGGTCAGGGTACGGTGCGCCCTCTGTCGGCCAAAATTCAGGCCATCCTGGATTTTCCAGAGCCAAAAACCAGGCGGCAGCTCCGCAGGTTTCTGGGAATGTGCGGTTACTATCGTGGCTTCTGCAAAAATTTTGCCAGTGTTGTTTCGCCCCTCACTAGTTTGTTGAGTCCGAGTGTCCAGTTTGTGTGGACTCCTGTCTGCCAGGAGTCATTTGAGTCCGCCAAGGCCCTCATGTGTAGCGCCCCTGTGCTCACCGCACCTGATTTTGAGCGTCCCTTTAAGGTAGAGGTAGATGCTAGCGCTACAGGTGCGGGTGCTGTCCTCTTGCAGGAGGATGATCATGGCATCGACCATCCTGTCTGTTATTTCTCCAGGAAATTCAACAGACACCAGGTTAACTACAGCACCATAGAAAAAGAGGCTCTTGCGTTGCTGTGGGCCTTACAAAACTTTGAGGTCTACGTTGGTTCTAGCTCCGAACCAGTTGTTGTTTTTTCGGATCACAATCCGTTAGTCTTCTTGTCGCGCATGCGCAACAACAACCAGCGCCTCATGCGTTGGTCCTTGTTGTTGCAAGACTTTAATATCGAGGTGCGTCATATTAAAGGTGTAGACAATGTTATTGCGGATGCTTTGTCTAGAGTGGGGTCTTAATTCAAACATTGGATCAAACATTTCTATTAGGGGAAGAAATGATTGATCTTAGGTGGGGGGGTGTTATGACTGTGTGTCATTTTATTGATTTAATTGTTGCTATGTTGCCTTTGTAGAGGAGCGCCTTCCTCCTTTTCCTCCTCCCTCCCTCTGTGCTCCTGCTCTTCTTAGCTGCAGGTGGAGCGTCCTGATTGGACAGCAGCGGAAAGACGCACCCGCCGCAGAGTGGAGGAGACCGGTGTCGTGGCACAGACGATTGGCTGAGAGCTGATGGCTGGGGATTTAAAAATGACAGCCGAAGAAGAGACGCTGACCCTCCTTCCTCACTACTCAACGCCACGTCTTTGTGTAGATCGATTGTTTGAACGAGTGTTTGTGAAATTCTGTGAATGTTAAAAAAAAGACAAAGTAATAAGGTAATGTAGGGGAAGTAAGGCTTTTTGGTTTCTGTTTTCTCCTGTTTTTCGTTTAGGGAGACACTTTAGGTTTGTATGTTTCTTTTCTCATTAGTGACTAGGTAAGACTTTTGATTTATAAGAGTGTTTTGTTTGTTGTTTTATATGCTTACTTACCCCGAGGTATTTTTGATTTAGTATGTAAAACTAGAAGAAAAGAATTATTAAAGAAAAAAATCTTTTGTTTGAACTACAAAAATCGTGTTTGTTTGTGGTTTCTTGCCGGTGTGCCTTGGGAAGTGACAAAGGAGTGGTCAATTTTATGTTTCCTCCAGTATCCCCTAGGCTGGTCGTAACATATGAGAAAAAATAATACATCCATGGGTCCAGCACATAATGAGGCGTCTACGTATATAATGTCTAGGGCTCAGGGCTCATGGTTCAGGGAGGAGATTGAGATTCAGCCTGTATTTCTCCGTTTTTCTCAGTTTACATGAATACGCAAAAAACGGAGTTTTCCAAAATCTCCACTTTGGCCGGAGTTTTTAGAAAGATTCATTTTCCGATTAAGCGTGCCTGATTAATTCTCAAAGTTAACTTCCTGCAGTTTCTTCATTCCTGCTTCAAACTCTCCAATATTTTGGCCACCATCGTCAGTTCCATCCGATGTCACTGAAGTGTCTGGTTAATCATCAAAGAGCGTTCTGAGTTGGGTAAAGTGCATTTCTGCTCCTGATCAGAGCTCCAAATGTGAGCGCATGGCAGCTGCTGTCCTCCCCCTCACAGTGGTCATTCACACTTAACACGGAGAAACCTCTGCTGCCTCACCTCGGCCCAGGTGTAATCAATCCCTGCTTGATAACTGCTCGCTCAGGTAAAAAACAAGTCCTCTTGATTTTCATAGACTAACAGTCGCATAGTCTTGCAAAGTCGAGGAAAGCCACATACAGCTCATTATTTATTCCAGCAGCGCTGATCGTTCATGTGTCGTTTGATTAATCTCTGTGATCTATGGGTTCTGTTTGTCTCCACCCTGCTCGAGCTTCTTTGAGCTGCACGTTCACCGTAAGGATTCATTCGAGGATCACCGCAGGGTTTTCGGCACTCTCACAAGTGTTGTTCCGCTCAGAGCACTCCTGCCGCCTAACTCAGGCCGACCTGCTGCCTCCACACTGTCTAAAGTCAGTATCCACTCAAAGCTCGAGAAACATCTCCGAGCTGCTCAAACTCTCATGTGTTTCTTCCAATCAGCCTGTTAGGGCTGGGCAGCATGTCCCAATTTAGTTGGGCCACAGGCATATTTTACAATCTAAAAAATGAAACATTGTGCACTTACGCAGCACTCACTAGCCTGACGAGACTTCATATTAACTGGAGTCTTTTCTAGTGGGATAAATTAAAGGGAGTCACTCATATACATCCATTTGCTAATAATGTGTCCTAATTCCCCCCTGTTAAAGGAATACTCCAACTATTTTGGACCCACGCCCATTCCCTATCATTGACAAAGTCAGACAAGCTCAAAAATACCTTTTTTGTGTCTCTGCGTCCAGTGGCTGGCTCCCAGCTGTTAGCATCGAAGGTAGCTTAGTTCAGTGGCTGGAAGTCAATAGGAGTCAGAGCCGGACTGACGAAAGTGGACAAAATACTCCTTGCAGTGGTCCAGGGGATGGCGTATACGCACGTGAAGTAAATCCAAATGGTTATAAAACATTTTAAAAGACGTGTTTTCTTTCTTAAATCCGTTAAAATAACGTTTTGATAAACACAGAACTGCGCATGCGCAGAGCTCCGCGGACCGGAAGCAGCAGCCGGACTGACTACTGCGCATGCGCAGGTCTGTGTGTGTATCAAAATGTTGTTTTAATGGATTTAAAAATGAAAACAGGTCTTTTAAAAGTTTTATAACCATTCTGATTTACTTTAGGTGCTGATACACCATCCTCTGGACCATTGAAAATACTATTCTGTCCACTTTCATCAGTCCCGCCGCTACTTCCGGTCCGCGGAGCACTGCACATGCGCAGGTCTGTGTGTGTATCAAAACGTTATTTTAATGGCTTAAAAATGAAAACACGTCTTTTATAATGTTTTATGACCATTCTGATTTACATTAGGCGCTAATACGCCATCCTCTGGACCACTGCAAGGAGTATTTTGTCCACTTTCGTCAGTCCGGCTTCTACTTCCGGTCCGCGGAGCACTGCGCATGCGCAGGTCTGTGTGTGTATCAAAACATTATTTTAACGGCGTAAAAATGAAAACACGGGGGGGCGCGCAAGATGGCGACCGAGACTGACGCTAGTTTTTGTGGCTGAGCATTTCTTCAGATCTCTATCCCTTACTTTCTTCTTCTGACACTAAATATGAGGAACTAAAATTTATGAACAGACCGCAAACAATCTCCCAACCTGTGAAATACCAGCCCTTCACCTAACACTGAGTTAATCACTCTTTTTGCTGACCGAAACCCAGCTAAGCTAAAAAAATAACCACATCACTGCAGCATGTGTGGAGTCTCAACTTCGGCCAACATGAAGCCAAATGAACAAAGGATGAAACGCAAAGACAAAGAATCTCCTGTCAACAAAGAAGGTATGATTTTTTGAGCACCTATAAACTTTAACAAGACACCAACAAGCTCCTTAAACACTTCTGCTACCACTTCAGCCAGTGCCGATCACAATTACACAGTCTCTGACACCCTCGTCTGCAATCAAGATGCTGACCTAACTCCCCTGCCAGAATCTGCTCCTGATGCACCCGTCAAGCCTAAAGAAAAAAAACAAAAAGCTGATCCTTCTCTAATAGACATACAGAACTATATCGTCGCGGCAATTAATGTGCGTGCAGACAACCTGGAGGGTATGGTCACCAAGAATGCAGTGAGCATTGAAGAGCTGAAGAAGTCCATAGATTTCGCTTTTGCAGAAGTTGAATCTCTAAAAGCTGATATGAGAGACGTCCAAACAGCCAGTAAAAGGTATGATCAGCAAATAACAGAGCTGCAACTTAAGCTTAATGAAACTGAAAGATATGGACGAAGATGGAATCTCCGACTCCATGGTGTCCCTGAAAGTAACGCAGAAGATATCAAGGCCAAGGTCATCAAAATCTGCTGTGATATGATACCTAGCTCTCAGCAAAAAATCATGGATGACATTGACATTGTTCACCGATTAGGAAGGAACCAAGGAACATCAAACAGGCCCAGGACAACTAGTATTCGCTTCAGAAACAGATCTACAAGAGACCTTCTGTGGAGGACAGCTAAAAAAGGTGAATACCTTAAAATTAATAAACTGAGATTTGCAGAAGATCTAACTGCTGATGACAAAGCCATGCGAAACAAACTGTGGCCAATGATTGAAGCTGCAAAAAAAAAGGAAAAAAAGCACATTTTGCAGGTACTCGTGTCATTATCAATGGAAAAGAGGTACGTCCAGAGCAGTTTGAGCGGTTCCAAATGGACACATCATCTCCTGGTGCTGCTTCCTACACCTAAAAATTCCTTTGACTTTCTCTAAGATGACAAGGTAAAAAAAAAAATCATTAAAGTCATGACTCTTAAGCACAAGGTGTTATGATACCTTCTCCAGCTTGACCTTATGATTTAAATGATAATGGAAATATTTGAAGAAGGACAGAGAAGAAGTAGAGGAAGGAAAGAAGAAGAAGGGGAAAAAAAAAAGACTATCAATAACTGTTTAAGATGTAACTTCTGAGGCCTACACAATGCCATACAACCTGATATGTGACTGGCTGAGGAAAAAAAAATAAATAAATAAAGGAAGGAGGGGAGGGGAGGAAGAGAAGGAAGGAAAAAGGGAGGACAAAGAACAAAATGTTAAATATAACTGTGAAGAGGTACATTATTGCTGCTACTATGCCACTACTATTATTAACTGTGTTTTATTTTTTATTTTATTTTATATACATGTACCTCCAATTGGTTAATTTGCTTTATATGGACTCATCTTTTAGTTTTGCTTAACATTCCACGATGAGCACTGTTTATATATTTCAAGAGGTCAAAAGACATCTAAAGATTTAATTCTAAGTTTAAGGTGATGTGGAAAATGCTATACCTTATTATTTAATGATGGGGGACAAAAACAAAAAATAACAAGAAAAATGTATAATTTATACTTTGTAATTGAAGGGCGTGTTAAGCATTCTATTATTTCCCCCTTCGTAAATCAGTTTCACCACCTTTTAATGGCATTGTCTACCTCATGAGGAGATTGTTTAACGATAGATTATATAGTTTTATTGTTCTTTATTATTAAGGGATAGAGATTGTTCTCTTTATTCTTCTAATACCTTAGATAATCTACCTTTTATAGTACTTGTTCCAAGTTCTTACTTTTACATTGTCTTTTTCTGTTTTTTCTCTTAATGCCAGGGGGTTGAGACAGAATATCAAACGAAAAGCCTTATTTCTATTTGCAAAGCAACAAAAATCTGACTTT
The DNA here is from genome assembly GCA_036419115.1 of Scarus forsteni. Taxonomy (NCBI): domain Eukaryota; kingdom Metazoa; phylum Chordata; class Actinopteri; order Labriformes; family Labridae; genus Scarus; species Scarus forsteni. The sequence goes on from JAZDUH010000264.1 coordinate 369,163, forward strand.
TATTTCTTCCAAGAGACACATTCAACTAATAACGATACGCAATTATGGAAAACACAGTGGGGCAACGATATTTGGTTATCACACGGCTCAGAAAGAGCAGCAGGTGTTGCTATTTTGAAGAATTCCTTTGCTGGGACCATATTACATTCCGAAGGTGATCCTAAAGGGCATTTTTACATTTTAGTTATTAATATTAATGATACTATAATCTTACTCACTAACATATATGGGTACAACTTAAAATGTGACAATGACAGAATACTTGATGTATTGGAATCTCGCTTTTTACATTGGCTCACTAAATATCCAAATGCAAGGATAGTTATGGGGGGGGACTTCAACGTTGCTCTGGATGGCTTTCAAGATAGGTGGCCTCCACGAGCCAATTATTCTACAGCCTCCAATTTAATACAATTTATGCATAAATTCAATTTAAATGATGTATGGAGACAAAAAAATCTTGATAAAAACTCTTATACTTGGAGTAATAAATCTCGCACCAGCTTATCACACATAGACTTTTGGTTGATTTCTAATCACTTTGATAACGAAGTCATCAATGTGAATATCCTTACTACTCCTTTAACAGACCACAGAGCAATCTCAATACAAATCTCTTTAAATCCTAAAATTCATCATCGACACTCATATTGGAAGCTAAACTCCTCTATTTTAAAACATGATGCTGTATCTAAAACTGTTCATTTGTTGATTGAACGCTTTTGGCACAAATCTTTACTAGAAAAAAAGTTTTGTAATAACTGGGAACTCTTAAAATTTGAATTATCAAAATTCCTAAGAACATACGGAAGTTCGATAGCTAAAACTAAAAGAGCTGAAGAAGAAAATCTAATCTCAGAAATAACATCCATAACATCTAAAACACCTGAAAATCTATCTGAAATTGAACATCGACACTTAATTAATCTGCAAAACAAGTTGGATGATATTTACAGATTGAAGGCTGAAGGAGCCTTTGTAAGAAGCAGAAGAAGATGGTTGGAGGAAGGGGAACAGAACACTGCCTATTTTTTTCAACTGGAAAAATGTCATGCTAAAAATAATACAATAAAAAAACTAAATATAGATGGAAATATTACAGATGACCCTAAAAAATAGCAAAACATTGTTCAGATTTTTATACTAAACTATATGAATCCAGATATAATGAAGAATCTACCAGGCGATTTATACAGTCTCTTATGGAAACCAAGTTAATTAACACTGATCTGAAAGAATGTTGTGACAAACCACTCACACTTGAGGAAGTTATATCTGCCATTGAACATCTTAAACCTAATAAGTCCCCAGGCACAGATGGCATTACATCTGAATTATATAAAACATTTTCCAAACAGCTTGCACCCTTCCTCCTTGGTCTTTTCTTAGAATGTATAGGTAATGAATCCCTCCCTCCTACTTTAACCCAAGGACTCATAACTTTAATTTCAAAACCAAAAAAAGATTTACTCCTTATTGACAACTGGCGTCCAATTTGCTTACTTAATAATGATTATAAAATATTTGCATTGGTATTGGCTGAAAGAATAAAAACTGTGTTGGACCACATAATTGATGAAACTCAGTCTGGCTTCATGAGAAACAGACATATCTCCAACAACATCAGATTGGTACTTGATTTAATCGATTATTCAGATTTATGTACTGATAATAGTTTCATCCTTTTTATAGATTTTTATAAGGCTTTTGACACAATTGAGCATGAATTCATATTTCATGCCATAGAAAAGTTTGGTTTTGGTTCATTTTTTAGCAGTGCTATTAAAACAATGTATACAAATGGAAACTGCTCAATAAAACTCCATACTGGTACTTCTCCTCGTTTCTCCATCAAACGAGGTGTCAGGTAAGGATGCCCAATATCGCCTTATCTTTTCTTGCTCTGCACTCAGCTACTTACAGATTTTATAAAGCTCAGTCCACTAAAAGGTATCTCAATAGCGGGCAGAGAAGTTATCATCAGCCAGCTGGCTGATGATACGACACTATTTTTAAAAGACCTTTCTCGGATACCTTTGTCTATTGAGCTGTTAAATACCTTCTCTGCTGCATCTGGACTTTGCTTAAACATAAAGAAATGTGAATTGCTTTCTCTTAAATATTGTGACATCCCCTCTATTTGTAATATACCTGTAAAAGAAACTGTAACTTACTTAGGAATCATCATCTCTAAAGATAGAGAAGCCAGATGCAATATGAACTTTGACTTGATTATTAATAAAACCCAGAAAAAATTTAACCAATGGCTGCAAAGGGATTTGACATTGAGAGGAAGAATTTTGTTAACCAAAGCTGAGGGTATATCCCGTCTTACATATGCGGCTCTATCTCTGGATGTTAATAAAAAAATCTCCAAAGATATCGATAAGATGTTATTTAACTTTGTATGGAGGAACAAAAACCATTATATCAAAAAATCAGTAATAATGAACCCATATGATAAGGGTGGCCTTAACTTTTTAGACTTTTACACTTTAAATAATACTTTCAAAATAAATTGGCTTAAACAATTCATCAAGAACCCATCTTCAATTTGGAACTTCATACCTAATTTTATTTTCTCTAAATTTGGAGGCCTTAATTTCCTTTTACTTTGTAATTACAATGTTGAAAAAATCCCCTCAAAACTATCATACTTTCATAAACAGATGCTTCTTTCCTGGGCGTTAATTTACAAACATAACTTTTCCCCACATAGATACTACATATGGAACAATAAAGATATATTACATAGAAACAAATCCTTGTTCTACCCTTTTTGGTTTACAAATAACATACTATTGGTTCATCAGTTACTTAACCCAGATGGTTCTTTAATGACATATAATGAATTTATCTTGAAAAATAAAATCATAATCCCTATCAATGAATTTAATATAATTATGAATGCAATCCCAGATGGAGTCATTATGTTATTCAAAAGCACAGCACAACAGAATCCAACATTATTACCACTTGATCCAACCAAACTTAAAATTGGTCAGATCTGTTTCTCTGCAACACGCGATAGTAATCGTAGAATACGCTCATTATTTCAAAACGATATTGTATCAGTTCCATATGTAGTAACCTACTGGAATACCTTTGTTGATAACCTTAACTGGAAAAAGATCTGGAACTTACCAGCTAGGTACATGATAAATAATAAAGTAAAAGAAGTATCTTTTAAAATAATTCACAGATTTTACCCAACACAAATGTTTTTGCAAAGATTCAAAAAGGACATAGAAATGAATTGCTCTTTTTGTGAAGGACACCCAGAAGATATGTTTCATTTATTTTGGTCTTGCCCCTCTTCCACCAAATTATGGGAAGATATCTGCAACTTGATTTGTACTTGTATTGAACCATGCTTTACCCTTTGTTTTGAACATGTATTGTTTGGCTTCACTGACTATCCATCTACAAAGAAAAAACAATTCTATATTATGAATCTTATCATATTTTTGGCCAAGTGGCATATTCACAAATGTCGATACACCAGTCAAAAACCACTTCTATCTATCTTTGATAATGAGGTCAAACAATATATAAAAACTATCAGATATTCCACTAATATGAAAGCCATTAAGACTTATGATTTATGTGCTCTCTTCAATGTCTTTGTGTAATATGACATTTTGAAATTCTGCTACTGAATGCTTGTAACCTCCTGGCAACGATTATACTTCTTTGTATCACAATGTACAATTCCATGTTCTAAATAAAGCTTTGTTACAAAAAAAAAATTAAAAAAAATGAAAACACATCTTTTAAAATGTTTTATAACCATTCTGATTTACTTTAGGCGCTAATACGCCATCCTCTGGACCATTGTAAGGAGTATTTTGTCCACTTTCGTCAGTCCAGCTCTGACTCCTATTGACTTCCAGCCATTGAGCTAAGCTACCTACATTGCTAACAGCTGGGAGCCAGCCACTGGACGCAGAGACACAAAAAAGGTATTTTTGAGCTTGTCTGACTTTGTCAATAATAGGGAAAGGGCGTGGGTCCAAAATAGTCGGAGTATTCCTTTAATAGCAGTTCCCCTGTTTTTCATGTGTCCTTATGCAGGTCAGTCAAACTGTTTATTTGCTCTTCAAGTTTCAATCAGTTTACATGCTTCATCTTTATTCTTCAATTGCAGCAGCATGCAAGCTATTTTTTTGCTCTCCTTGAATTTAAGTTTTACCTTTTTCATCATTAAAGTGATAGTCCGGGATTGAACAAGTTAGGTCCTATCACAAGGGTTAGGGCAGAAATTACCTCTACAGCAGTGTTTCTGTGGAGAAGCAGCCCAGGGCGCGAGGACGTAACTCCCTCTGGATGCTTCGGATGTGCTCGTCTGCTCAATCCGCTGTAGTCAGACGGGGCCATATTTTCCTTGATCAAAAACACAAATAAACGGACTCCCACCGAAAAAGTCTGATATCGGTCTGCATTCACGCTTTGTTTAGAGAATTTTCAGCGCGTTACTTTCACACAAAAACACCGCTAAATAAGGCTCTAGTTCGCATAGCGCCGTGATACGACCATCCAACACGAGCATACAGCAAACAATGATGAGTAAGAGATTTAAAACCAGTAATGAACCTCAGAGCTCCATGATACACAGTATCCGCGGAAGAGCCAGAGGCTCCTCCGCTCAGGCCGTATCACGGCGCTATGCGAACTAGACCCTTATTTAGCGGTGTTTTTGTGTGAAAGTAACGTGCTGAAAATTCTCTAAACAAAGCGTGAATGCAGACCGATATCAGACTTTTTCGGTGGGAGTCCGTTTATTTGTGTTTTTGATCAAGGAAAATATGGCCCCGTCTGACTACAGCGGAATCAGCAGACGAGCACATCCGAAGCATGCAGAGGGAGTTACGCCCCTAGCGCCCTGGGCTGCTTTACCTGCTTCATCTTTATTATTCAATTGCAGCAGCATGCATGCTATTATTTTGCTTCTTTAGTTCTAAGTTATTTTCCCTGTTCCATCATTAAGCATCCCATGCGTTAATATTCATGCAATTTATCTGCTTCATCTTATTTCTTCAATTGCAGCATGCAAGCTATTAATTATTCTTTCTTTGCATCAGCATGCAAGCTTTTTATTTGATTTTTCCCTTGCTTCAGTGTTGAAAATTTATGTTCAGTTTGGAAGAAGGCACAAGTCCAGATTAGATTGTTAGCCAAACATTTATTGACAATTTGTCAGCCTATACAAAAATAATAAATACTCAGCAGCTGAGGACTCAGTTCTGTACCTCACTTGGGATGTACGGACAAAGAACATTGAACAATAGCATACACAAGATCTTATACAGATCAGGATTGGACAGTACCAATATATCACGTGTAAAAATCCTGTCTGGTTTTATATGCTGCCTGTCAAGAAAGATAACATAACGGCTAGATAAAGGTCAGACTTCAGGCAGAAATTCAACTAAAGTTCTCGCAGTTCCTCAAAACCACAAGACCAACTACAGGATGTAAAAAATTGGGAAATTGGCCCCCCAGTCCTTAACTGAAACCACAGTCCTGTCTAACTGAGATTGCACCATTACGATTTATGACACATTTGACCTGTTGAATATGTTTGAACTGATTTGCCCTAACATTATAATGTTTGAATAATTGTTACCATAAGAGGACATCTTTGGATAAATGTTAGCATTAACTTGTATATAATTGTAACTTCAGCATGGAAGCTTTTTTATTTGATTTTCCCTTGCATCAGCATGTAAGCTACATCATTTGATTTTATTTGATTTTACTTGGTTTTCCTTTGCATCAGCATACAAGCTTTCATTTTATTTGATTTTATTTGGTTTTCTCTTGCATCAGCATGCAAGCTACTTCATTTGATTTTATTTGATTTTACTTGGTTTTCCCTCAGCATGGAAGGTATTTTCTAAAGTTTCAGGCAATTTACCTGTTTCATCACCTGCTTTATCTCTATTCTTCCTAGCTCAGCATGTAGTAAGTAATTCATCTCTCTGGTGGTGGTTTGTTAGCTTCTCCAGCTTACGCTTATGTGGTTATGCTTTCACTCTTTTCAGCTGTTCCTCTCTACTTCTATGCATCTCCATGCACGTTTATCCGTCCCCTTGTTCGTTATCTTATCCATTTTCATTTAAATGTTTTCCTGTTTTCTTTGGCATCCCCCGTTTGTCTTCCCCTGCAAATCTAACCATGTGCCTTCCATTGAACTGGCATCTTCAGATTCTTTGCAGCTCACTTGGCTGATTTTCCTTTCCATGCATGTTTCTTTTCTTGCTATTGCCTATACCCTCTGCAGCATGCTGTACCCCTGTTCATCTGTCTATCATTCTAGCAGCATCTCAGGCTGATTCCCATTCTCTGAATCTGTCTTACTCTGTTCATTTGTTTTCTGTTTGTCCCTGCATCATGTCTGCATCCTTGCATCATCAGCCATAACCCTTGCAGCTTTGGCTGATATCCCTCTAATCCCTGCTCCATCAGCCAACTACCCTGCAGCAACACAGGCTGATTTTCCTATTCCTAGCCTGTCTTTACCCTGCGTACTGCTGTTCTCTGCGATTCTAACCCCTGCATCACATTGTACCCCATGTCTTACAATATCTACCTTGCAGCATCCCTGGCTGATTTCTTTTTCTGCACCTTCTTTGCCCTGCATATTTGCTTTATCCCCTACATTCATATCAAGTTTGCAGCTTCCTTGCTACCTAGTATTTCACTTCTGCAGCTCTACCGTTTATTGTAACTCTCAGTAATATGTTTTCTCTGTGTATGCTTTTTTATTCTCAGCTCATCTTCTTTTATAAAATCACTTCATACTTTTCCTGTAATATTGCATTCTTCTCTTTGCAAAGGACATATTCATATTGCATCTTATCTGTTTTATTTACTATGCATTGTATTATGTTTTCATAAGTCCTGTCTCTGCTCTCCTCCATTTTAGTGCTGATCAACTGGTATGGTATACCTTTTATTTTGGGGGGAAGTCTTTATACTTCAGCATCAAATTCATATCCCGCTTCCTAAGATGATCCACTTCCTGTGGGGTCTACGCGCAAAGACTTCATTAGTTCAAAGATTATCTGTTTCATTAAATTTGTTACGTTGCACGTTTGTCTTTCTCTTTAGTAGTCTTTCTTGGTTAAAATGACGCTAAACGAAAGTTCAGTCAAGAAACTCTCTCCCTGCGCATGCCCCTTTGTCAGTGTCTCTTCCGTTATACTTGCTTCACCTCTTATTCCCTCTCAGCAATCTGTCTTAGCTGTCAAGTTTAAAATGTTCTCCATCTCTGCAGTCTTTCAGCTGTAATTAGCATATTGGTATTACCTATCATCAAACAGTTTGCATGTCTACCTAATTGCTGTCATTGCTTCTCCCCTGATTATTTAGCTCCACCAAACAGGTAGGCTATTGGTATACCTTATTTGGGGGAAGTCTCCTATTACGGGAGCATCTAATGCATCCTCCTGCTTCCAAAGTTCTACTTCTGTGGGGCCGCTGGCTGGTGGGGCATGCTGTTCAGCTGCACCACCGATGCCCAATCAGAGCAAGTTTAAGACTAACAGGCAGTAAATGGCCAGGTCATTCATTAGGGCAGTCAGCTTGGACCTCTTGGCCACAGCAAGTTAGTCATGTGGATTTCACGACGGGTCATCAGACCCGGTCATGGTAAGCCACATGATTAAGGGTCAGTTAGGGAGAGCGCTACTCTATCAGAGATTATGATTACCAAATTATTGAAGCATTATCCTGCACTCATCTAATCACTACTATGCTTTGGCAAACTGTTCATCATTACCATCAATATGCTATGCTATCACCTGCATTGGCCAAAAGTTGATTACTTTAACCATTCTGTGCAATTTCTCAATGCATGCATTCATTCAACAGCGTGTGTTCTTTCATAAGCTTTCAGCTAAACTCAAGCTGGTAAATGCTGCACGTGCTGCATTCAGTGCCAAGGCTGGTCTAATAACCTATCTGGGAACTGAGTTAATTGTCAGCTTCAGGGCAAGCAGTTTGAATATCAATGGTCAAATTCTTAGCTCAGGACTTGTTCCAGTTTGGGTCCCTTCTGAATTCTTACAAGATATTCTAGTTATCAGGTCTTAAAACTGACCTCCAATTCCTGGCGTATAAAGCAGGTTATGTGCAATTTGTTTTGTTTGTGTCATGACATAACTGGTGATCATGCATCAATTAATAATATCATTCATCTAAAATCTGCACTCTGCATATCATTTGTCACGCCAAACAGACTAACAAGTTATCATGTCAGACTCCATGTCAGGGTATCAAGACCAGATTTCTGGGGTTTCATGGCTAAGGGTCAGTCATCAGGTTCAGGTATCAGGTCAGTTCTAGAACTGTCTCTTACCCGCAGTCATCGAACTGAACAGGGTTCACATGAAGTCACTTTATTATTCATTGCCAAGTTCTTCAGACAAGATGTGTTGGGTTTAAAGAAATCATCTCTGCATCACCATCGAATAAATATTTAACATTGTTTGTGTTTAATGCAGTTACATTCATAGAATCGTCTTGCACCAAGGTAAGGCCATCATTTCTTGGAAGTCTGCATCATCTGCAAAGGTAAGGCTTCATCTTGTCTGTTCATCTACGTCTCATTATTTTTTGGGGGGGTATCCTATCTATCATTCACCCTCAGTGCCCCTGAAGTACACCAAGACAGCACGATGGAGTCTAAACTCCAAAAGAGATTCTAACCAGAGACTATGTACATTTTCATTCATATCAACATGTACAATAAATACCAATTCATTCAAACTTGGTCTCTCCTGATTGAAATGAAGCTTAGTGAAAGTTCAGTCAGGAAGACCTGTATGCTCATTCAGTCTCCTCTTTCATGCTTCACTCTGCCTACCTGCTCAGGTGATCCAAATCTCAGCTGATGAAGGGCATGATCTCACTCAAGCAGTGAGCCACACAGATCCTGCCACACACAATGTTCTGGCCAATCATCATGGTGCAGCCTTCTTTTAAACCATGTCTTTGCTTCTCCACATTCAGTACGTTGGTGACATACCGGTGATCTCGGCAACCCTCCTCCACCCCAGGCACCTCCAGTCATATCACCAGTGCCCAGGTCCAACTCCTCAGAATCCTGGCTCCTTCATCTCAGATGCCCCTGTGTCAATTACATCAGGATCCCAGCAGCAGAAGTCTTCAACTCATTCTCCTGTATTCCTCACCACCACCAGTGTCAGACTCCAGGGGGTATCCTATCTATCATTCACCCTCAGTACCCCTGAAGTACACCAAGACAGCACGATGGAGTCTAAGCGCCAAAAGAGATTCTAACCAGAGACTATGTACATTTTCATTCATATCAACATGTACAATAAATATCAATTCATTCAAACTTGGTCTCTCCTGATTGAAATAACACTAAGGGGCCGTTTACACTGGGCTAAATACGGTCAGAACTGATACATTTTTATTGCGTTTTGGCCTTGTGTTTACATGGAGAATCATGTGGTTTGTCCGAAAATGGAATCTTTTGAGAACAGGTTCCAGAGTGGAGAGTTTTCAAAACACTCTTCCATGCAGCTCCGTGTAAACTTGAATCAGAGTGGTTCAGGGTGAAACGCTGTCATCACTCCAGTACTCTGTGCTGCTTGCCATGCTCTGTTTGTTCTCTAGACAAAACTATCCAGGCAGATTTGTTGTCCCCAGCGTCTTTGTGTGTCCACTCGCCATTGTTGTTTGTAAAGGTTCTCCTTCATACGTGTATTGAAGCGGCGATGCTTCTCTGCAAACCTCGACTATCATCTACTGAACCTGCATGTTTACTGCAGTTTTCTTCAGCATCTCCATCTGAACACGGATCGATCTGAAGAGCAAAGAAAAATCTTTGCCTTTTCAAGTCAGAGTGTCCGATTTAACGTAGCCTAAAAAAAATTAGCGATTCACATCGCTCTACGTTATATTGCATGGATACTCATCAATTAAGTCAAATCAAGGTGTATCACTTCTTTTATTTAATGGCATATCATACCCTTGTACTTTTTACATTGTTTCATCATATCACACTTTTATGTGTAACACTGAATTACATCAATCACATTGCTCCGTTTTATCCTGTGGTAACTCATCAAATCACATCAAATCATGGTGCATAAATGCCTGTATTAAATGGCATTGTATCTTATGCAACCATGCGTGTTACATTGTTTCATCATATCACATGGTTCCATTTAACAAATATATTTTTTCAGATATTTTTGTTCTAAATCCTATCCTATTGAGGTTCATCAAATCACAACAAATTATCATGCATCAAATCGTGTCATACCTCACCTCAGCATATATTAAGTAAATCACATGGTTTCACATAATATTCAGTTATACTACCTAATTCTTTCCACTTTCATATCATATCATGGCACCAAGATGTCAGTGTCCGTGCCAACTACAATCAACAATTATCCATGGCCACCCAGCAGGGGCTCCAGGCACATCATTGGGCATCAAACAGCAAATTCAATAGTACTGTTTCATTTGTTACACTTCGTGTCAAATCTTTGGCATGGTAGTGCCTGTGCTGCTTACAATCAACAATCATTGTCAGCAATCCAGTGGGGCACAAAGAAGCTGTCATTGGCCATCAGAGGGCAAATCTTATTCATTTGTTTCACTTTGTTTCATATCCTGGCACTGTGATGTCAGTACACTTGCCAGCCTCTTTCATCAACCATACAGGGTAATACAAGAATGCGCACTTGCACCGACACTGGAACATCAGTGCCAGTGCTGGCTTCAATCAGCAAATTTCAAGGATCACCCAGAGGAGGCTCCAGGAACCAGAACGTCATCATCGGCTACCTAAGGTCATATCAGTTGGGGCACCTTGCACCGGGATGCCAGTGCCTTTGCGAGCCACCATCATCAACAATACAGGGTAATGCAAGTATGAGCATATGGCACCGGCTGGTTAGTGTCAGTGCTGGCTACAATCAACAAATATAAGGATGAACCAGCAGAGGCTCCAGGATTCAGAATGTTATCATCGGCCATCAAAGGTCATATCAGTTGGGGCACCTGGCACCGTGATGCCTGTGCCTTTGCCATCCACCGTCATAAGCCATTCAGGTTTGTACCGGTATGGATACCTGGCACCAGGATGTCAGTGCCTCAGTTTTGCTACCGTAAGAGGGAACTCTAGAAACCAGAATAAAAGTCCTCCCACCAGTAACAATATAAAACTGCATAGCCGTGCCGTCAAGAAATAGATAAAAATAAAAATAAACCTCTACACCACGCTTATCTAGAAGGGAACCACAATTCCAGAAAACTTGATTTATCCCAGTTTTCCAGTCTCTTTTTGACTTATCCAAAACAATTTATTTCATCCATCCAAAATATTTAACTATTGCAATAACAGTACCAAGTTTCTTCTTTTCAGTTACTAAGGTGCTTCTCCTACCCAGCTCCTCTTACCCTCCATTTTATTTCTAGATCAATTCAAGTAATGTCAAATTCCTTATCTTGTTCCTTCTCGATCAGATCAGCATCATCTTCCACATGAATGTGTCATGACCCGGCTCTAAAGCCTGACAAAGACGGAAAAGATCGAACTCTGAACAGCTTAAATGTTTTATTTTTGGACCAATATCCCAGCAACAATTTAAATATAATTTAAAGATAACACAGGCAGAGGGTGAGACGCCAAGGAGGAACGCCGACGTGGTGAGACCCCTCAGAGGGTCTGTGCAGAGAGAATGAATGCTTGTGATCAGGATCCTAAATACTCCACACCTGGGAGACCGGCTGCGTCAGCCCAGGAACCACTAAACCTAAGCGCTTACCCTTTACCATACTGAATTAACTTAAAGGTTGACTACAAGATCATCGCTAATAACTTATGTTAGTAGGTATTCAATAGTTCTACCACTTCCCACTTTATTTACAATACATAACTTGAACTCAATCATACATAAGTTATAAAACATTTAATTATTCTACTTATTTTACTTTATTTCCAATTCATTATTTAAATTTAAACATACATTAGTTAGTTAGTTATTCTACCAATTTTCATTTTATTTACAATTCATTATTTTCATTTAAACATACATTAGTTAAATAGTTATTTATTCGACCAATTTTCATTTTTTTTTACAATTCATTATTTTCATTTTTTTTTTCGGAGGAACTCCGCCCAACAGCATTGCTTCTGCAGAGACAGACAAGAAAACAAAAGAAAACAGCAGGCCCTGCTGGCAGGAGGGCCATCACAAATGATAAACACATGCATAGGTCTTTAGTTTGTAAAATGTAGTCAGTCTTTCCAGCATTTTGGGGGGGTTCTAAAATAATAAGCATCTTGGTTTAGAAAACTAAACTGAACTCGCCAGATCGTCACACCGGTTTTCACAACCACTTTCGTCTTAGCTGAAATAATTCTAATATTTTGGTGCATTACAGACATTTATCCAACTCAATCAATCAATTTTGGTTGTGTACAAATTTTTACTGTCTTTCAACCAGTCAATTAACAAAGTTATTTGACTTTCACTGCAAGCCCTTTGCTGCCTCTCAGTCATTCATGTTGTTTCCATACCTCGCACCACCATTAACAAGTAACATTCCTGCAAAAGAAATTCATTGAAGTCAATTTGATCTTATTACATCAAGCTTGCTTTTGCCTAAAGTTAAGATCTTTTTCAAATATCATAGCCATCCTCCTCTAAAAATGTATCCATCTACTTGTTGTACCCTTCTAAAACAATTTACAGACTACAATCCACCTTTCAATACACTCATTGATTATTCTATTACATCAGTCATCCAGCCTCTCGAACTCTGTTAAAATTTCCACTCGGTTCAGGTTTACTTTATGCTACATCAGGGTATTCCCCCACTTAGTCTCCTTTAATAACAAGTAAGAATACTTAAATATAGCTCAGACTGCGCTTGTTACAACCTCATCTATCGGATTCGGTCGCTCTCTTGTCATCTCAGTATCTTTTGTAACTTGGAGCTTTTTAGGGGTTCGTCATGCACGGGAGCTACGGCAGATTCCCCATGAACCTCCCCAAACTATTATCCGCTTCACGTACCCACTATGTTGCTTGTTATCCACTGTACGCAATAAATAATTGTCAAATTCATCCTGTTGATGGTGTGGTCCTTGCTCATGAATTAACTATGTCTTGAGCTAATCTTCGTTCTGCCCCATCCCTCCTGTCCTTATTATTTATTTATTTATTTTAAACTTTTATGATTTTTATATCCTTTTGAGTTGCAACTTTTTCTAAAACCCCAGTATGACCACACAGCAAACTCACAGAAATTGGATGGCATCAACTTCTTTGGGGCCAGTTTCACAGACCTCCAACAACACAAAGCAACAGGAGTTTGGGTTTTCAAAAGGGTCCCTTACCTCTCTATAAAATTTTGATTTGAGGTTACTGGTGTGTCCTTGGTCTAGGAAAGGAGTTATCTTAAAGTTAAAGAAATCATCAGTTGTCGATCATCATCCTTAGGGTTTGCTTTGATGGGGTGAGTTTGTTAAGGCATGCCAATGAGCTGGTGAGCCAACAGAAAAATACCTCCATCAACTAAAAAACGGCCATGCACCATTACCCAAGAAAAAGAAAAATCTATTGAGCTCAGCTCTTCTGACATACATATATTTTAGACTTTTTAATCCCCAAATTTCCCTCTCATAACATCCACAATAGGTCCCTCCGGAGGTCCAACTTTGACAGAAATTTACTTTCCCATTCCAAATCGAGGCCGTCTACGACTTACAATACAGACTTCTGGATTGCTTTGTTACAGCTACAAGCAATAAAAAAGCGGTCACTTGAAGTGCATTTAATTATCTGCAATCCAGGTAACGCACTCTGCCTTTCCCTCGATCCACTGTTTATGCATTCTGTGCGTAATGGCCCCTGCTGAAAATTCCAGCTAAAACCAGCTACCATCTAGATTGTAGCTGGTTTTAGCTGGACCTGGCTGGACAGGTCCAGCTAGGTCCAGCTAAAACCAGCTAACTCCAGCTACCAGCTTAGACTGTGTTTTGGGCGCCTTTTAGCTGGTTTAAGCTGGTAGCTGGACTTAGCTGGTTTAAGCTGGTTTAAGCTGGTTTAAGCTGGTAGCTGGACTTAGATGGTTTAACACTAGGAGCGCCAGCATACTAGCACCCCCTCCTGGCGCAGCAACGGTCAGCCAGACCTTCATTAACAATTCAGCTGCTTTTGCTTAGAAGCACAGAACAAGTTGTTTTTCTTTAAAATAAATGCACCAGAAATTCCTTTAAAAAAACAAATATAACACTCTACACAATCAACAAACCTTTAAATGCCTCAAGTCCGCTTTTTAAAGTGTATTAAGTGTATTTAATTTTGTTTCTACTATGTGCAAGTCTCCATTGAAATAGACAGCTCGTCACAAGACCCTTAAACAATAAATGGTTTATAACATTAACTCTACTATAGCCTGTTGTTGACTGGATATATATATATATATATATATATATATATATATATATATATATATATCTATATATATATAGATATATATATATATATACATATATATATATTGCAAGAGAAAAGGCACAAAGACCCGAATCACGATAAGAGCTGCTTCTGCTGCTAAGCACATATTATATAATTCATCATTAATAGCAACTAAGAAAATATTAATTGTAGTTTTTAGTTAATACCACATCACACCTTAACACAACTTTTGCCGAAAGTCGGATAGCGCTGCGGTGTCTAAGGCAGGTAGCCTATTCTTCGGACAAAAGCTCTAGGTCTTTATGGTGCGTTTCCCACACACATGATCGCATGCTTTCCTTCAGGAGACCAGGGTCTTGTTCTGTTTAATATTAAATAACTAAATAATGTTCTATAAACACAATTTAAAAATAAATAAATAAATAAATAAATAAAAGCCTCGTGTCTAGTTTTTCAATGCCTCAAAGTCAGCTTTGGAATATTTAAATTTTCGTCGTTCACAACTCTTTCTCTACTATATTGTTGACTGTATAATAGGCTACATTACTATAAAATATTGCCGGGGAAAAGACAAAGACCAAAATCATGAGAGGATTATTTTTATTCATGCTGCTGCTCCTCTCCTCTCTGCAACTCGAAATTTCACTTATAAACACACACAAACACATCAACACATACACAAAAAGTGATGTAATTAAACAATAATTTTGAGGAAATATTAAAAATAGTTTAATTTAATTCATATCATAAACCGAACAGGTTGACAACTAGAACTAGAACTAGAAGTGCAAATAATTACAGAAATAAACAAATACATAAACATTAGCACGATCAGCACCTTCGATAGCGCCGCGGGTTTTATGCTGATAAATAATGCTTAAAAAACACTTAAACCGAACAGGTTGACAACTAGAAGTGTAAAAATAACCAGAAATAAACAAATAAATAAACATGAGCACGAGCAGCACCTCGGATAGCGCTGCGGGTTGTATGCAGATAAATAATGCTAAAAAAACAAACAAAACACAGACACATTTAAACCGAACAGGATGACAACAAGAACTAGATGTGCAAAAATAACTGTAGAAATAAACAAATAAATTAATATGAGCGCGATCAGCACCTCAGATGGGTTGTATGTTGCTAAATAATGCTACCCCTCCCCCCGGTGCCTACGTCACGCACTTCGGGCAAAAGCTCTCCGTCTTCACGGTGCATTTTCCACAGACAGGTCGCTTGCAGCTCTTGCAGGAGACCAAGGTCTTGTTCTGCTTGCAGTGACTGTTTATCTGGCACTGCCTTTGTCTTGCAGGCTCTGCTGGCTGCTGTGATTGTAGTGCTATCGTGGTTAGACTGACTGGCTTGGTGCACATGTGTTCCTCCCGCAGCTCCTTCGCCAACTGCAGGATGAAGGCTCTTCTTGGGATGACACTGGCGGTGCATTCCTTGAAAAGCACATGGGCATTTATCGCAGCCATATCAAGGATGTTATAGAAGACAGCAACAGGCCATCTTCTTGTTGCGCCTTTCACAGTATACATCCAAGCCATCTGGTCGAGCACATCCACTCCGACCTAATAACAATGATACAAATGATAGCATGACATTTATATTCCTATTAATAATAATAATAATAATAATAATAATAATAATAATAATAATAATAATCTTTAGCAATTACACACCTTCGTGATGTTGTAGAAGCTCACAGTCTCCGGCTTCCTCTTCCTGTCACATCCGATGGAGACAGTCGGGTGCATGGTGCTGAGGAGCGCGACGTTTTTCCTTGGTTTCCCCTGGTACACTGTAACAGTGGCACGCTCATGCCTCAGCACCTTGGTGGAGAACAGCTCCCCTCTTTGCTGCTGAACTGAAGGTGGGAGCTCCCGCCTGACCTTGTTTATTGTGCCAACAAGGCTGGTGTTTTTTTTCAGCAGGTCCTTTGCAAGCGTGAGGGAAGTGAAAAAATTATCAGTGGTAACATTTCGTCCTGTTCCAAGGTATGGCTCCACCAGCTTCATCACCACACTCTCCCCAAGCCGTTGATGTGATGGTCTGGTGTCGTCTTTCCCTAGATATGGAAAGGCATTCAAAAGATATTTTTTCTCAACATCGGCGGCTATCCAAAATTTTATGCCAAATTTGTCTGGCTTGTTGGCCATATATTGAGTAAACCTGCATCGGGCTTTGGTGGGAAACAGCTGCTCATCTATGGTGATGCATGCCCCAGGTTTGTAGCAGGCAATGCAGTTATTTATAAAGCCGCACCACACATCCGACATCAGGGCAAATTTATCATCGCACAAACGTGAGCGCCTGTCGTGCTTCCTGTCAAAGCGCAAGTAGCGCATGATCTCCCTGAACCTGTTTCTTGGCATAGTGGCATTGAAAAATGCCAGCCCCCATTCTTCTGACCAGAAGCTCTCCAGCTGTATATTTTTATTATATGCTCTTCTCACGTACAAGAGAGCAATAAACGCCTTCAGCTCGGCAACCGTAAGATCCCATGACTGGTCTCCAAGCACAAAAAGGCGCTCAGCGCGTCTTCAATGTTGCGCCTGGCGTGTGCTGTGGGACCCGCAGATTCAGTCAGCACGTTTTGGACTTGCTGTCTCCCCGACTGCGCACCAGGCTGGACAACTTGCCACATGGTCCCATCTTTTCCCTGCTCGTATGGGCCTGGAAGTGCAAAACATGAATGATTATATAAATGTGTGGTAAAGCAGTGGATTTTCAGTAGTTTACAAAGTGAACAGGAACAGAATGCCACCATGTAGGTGATGAAAATCACAATTCTTCTGACAGGCTCTATAACACAAATTGACTTATTCTGAAAATATTTTCATTTTAAAAAAATATTTGGAAATGAAAAAATAAGTTTTGGTTTACGTTGTTTACGTTGGAGGAGTTTTGTAATATTTTTACCTGAAACTGTAGACAGCGCATCTGGCGACGGTGTGGGCCCGCTCCTGCTGTCAGCTGGTGTCTTTGCTGTTGAGATGTATTAAGATTTGATTTTTTTTACACCATGGATGGAAGAAAACTTTTTGACAGTAAGCCTATAACAGCTGTTCTACCTGGAGATGAAGAGCGAGCTCTCTCAGAGACCAGTGTGACCTCTGCGCTAGACAGGGCAGCAGCTGTTATGGGAGATCAGATCAAGCTGTTACATTTTTTTCAGACAACATTACGTTTATTATTCATTGAGGATCATTTTTGATATCTTACTGTTTATAGGCTATACCTTTTACAGTATCAAGGTAGTTAGTAGATAGTAGACCTATTTATTGTTGGACTTTTGTGCTGCGCTATAACGTGTCATCTTTGTTTTTCCCCACACAAAATAACTTAGAAAACAGACAAAGAAAGAAAGACAAAAATGAATAAAATTAATAGCCAGATTACCTGAAGTGGACACTTTCGCAGATGGGCCAGCTGGCTCAAACTTTTTCATTTGTTTGGCCCGTGGGGGTTCAGACTCGGATTCTGAACTTTCCTCTTCACTCCAGTCCACATCACTTATGTCGGACACTTCGCCACCATCAGACTCATCCTCACTGACCTCCTGAATCCTGATCAAGGCCTCCTCCAGGGAATACCTCTTCATCACTCCTCTCTTCATCGTTCTTTCTGTTTTTGAATTTGTCTAATATTTCTGTCAGTCTGTCCGTTTGTTGTTGGTATAACTCTGTCACTATCCCTCTCACTAACTCTCCGTCTCTCTCTGTTGAGATTTTCCCGATAAATATGGAATGAACAGCGGGAAACCAACCCCGCGAAATGTATCATTTTCACCTTCAGTTCCTTTGACATCAGAAGACCCCCCCCCCCCCCCCCCACCCCCACACACACACACATGCACACACATTAGTTGGGGGGGGGGGATATGGAAGCACAAGTCATAACGCGGAAAACAACCCCGCAGAATGTATCATTTTTACCAGCGGTCTTTTAGACCGTTGTGTGTCGTCGGAGGTATAAATGCTCATAAATCTTATGTTTTGTTTTTAAGGATCTTATCTGCTTCAGAAAACATATAAAACACATATTTAGGAAAAGTCATAGAAGGAGAGGTTAGAAGATTTATTCTAAACAGAGATATTTGTATTATAAAACCCAAAACAGTTTTTCAGACCGTCTTGGTTGTTCTAGTGTTAAGCTGGTTTAAGCTGGTAGCTGGACTTAGATGGTTTAAGCTGGTTCAAGCTGGTAGCTGGACTTAGATGGTTTAAGGTAGTATTGTTAGTGACCTGTAAGGTTCTGCTGTCTAAGCTGACAAGTGTTCCATAACACATGGTATATAGATAAAAAACATTTTGCAAAAGTGAGCAAAATCTACAAAGGAATAATCATGCATCAATTTCATACAGAATGTATTTATTAACACAGATAAATACACGAAGGAAGGGTATTTTCAGACTAACTTTAACACAGCAAATGTCAACACTCTGACAAATAAAAAAACCTATTTAAAGCCAACGAACAATCTAATTTGAACAAACAATCCAATTCACACAGTTGGGCGACTGGACTCCACAGAACCAGTTGAATCACACAGATTCACACAGACAGGCGCACACACACACACACACACACACACTAAATGGCCGGGGTCGTAACACTAAGGCGGACAGGAGGAGGAAGAGCGTGTCTGAGGCTTGGCACAAATAAATTCCAACCTGTGGCTTTAGGGCGCCAACGCAGGGCTGGTACCTCGTGGGGGCAGGCTGTCTTTTTTATTTATGTCCTGAATCTTTTCAGTGATGTATTTGTTAATGTGCTTCTTCCTCTCTGCAATGTCCTTACTGGATATAGTCCGCTTCTGCAGTCACCATTCGAAACACTCTGAAAGGGAGAAAACAAGAACATCCACCAACCATCAGTATTTTTCTGTGATTAATAAGCCAAATAATCCTTGCATAATAAACTGTTAACACAATCACATGGAATAATATATTAGGCTTCAGTGCATGACTGTAGTTCTCTTTTCTAAATGGTGACTTTCCGTGCAATTCTTCATAGTTTTATTTGAGTTGCTCAGTGTGGCAGATATTAGTTGGAAACACATCTTCCTATGTTTTTCTGGTTGAATTATTGTGCCACAAATACAGTCATGCACAGAGCCAAAAAAGGTAAATGTCCCCATGACAGCGTGGATTAGACCCCCAAGACATTTGCTGCGTGTCTCCCCCATCTTTCTCCCCCTTTCCTGTCAGTGTACTACACATTCCTATCCAATAAACACTACCACCGCTTGCCAATTGTATATAAAGATAAGACAGCATGTCACGCTGTTTTGAATCCAAGAATGTCAGTCATATACCCTACTGGGCAAATAGAGTGTATGAAGAGGTAGAAGTGAGGGGGACACACCTCTTTATCTGATCTCTGTTGCGGGAGATGCATAAGGGACTGGTCGCTTAAAGCCACTGCTACAAAGAAGCTGATAGACTTCATTCATCAAACAAGGAAATTTGCATTTCCATGAAGGAAATGCTGAGTATGACTGCTAAAATGTGAAAAGCAATTGCTAAAAGCAATGCAAAGAAAGTGGAAAATGTGACATGAAATACTTACAAGCAGTAAACCATGGCTGAAAATGTGTGAAATGTGCAATAAAAATGTTCAAAGAAAATTATAGATACTGAAGCTCTGGGCTGCAGGTCACGTGACCATGCTCTAACTTCAAAGAAATCTGCAAAAGTTGATGCTTCCTAAACAGCCATATCTCAGAAACTGTAACAGACAGTGAAAAGTGCACTCAAAATGTTTGCAGGAGTGAAAGAAAGCTGAAAATGAATGAATGTGAAGTGAGGTTGATTGTGTAAAGAAAAGCATGAATATGCTCTTGCCATGAAGAATCTGTATAAGATAAGAATATTACAACTGCCTCAACCTGGATTCAAACCGCAATCTCTTGACCGATAGTCCGGTGCTCTAAAGACTCAGATACAGAGCAGTTATTGGCTGACTCATCAAAACCATAGTATTGCACTGTTTCTATTGTGTGCATGCATAGTCTCACTGAGACAAAACAATGTCAGATTAGACTTTGAAACAAATTTGACATGTAAGAGAAGTTAATGGACATTTTGATGTAGAATCATGTATGTGGAGGACAGTTTAAAGAAGTTATAACAGGATAATTCTGCTAAATACTTGTCTGTCTGCTACGCTCTGCAGGTCACGTGACCACGCCCAACTGCAGAGAAATCTGCAAAACTTGATGCTGCTTGAAGCTATGGTCTACGATTTAGAAGCTTGGTACATCGTAATAACATCGCTCATAAGGCCGTTATGGTCCTATGGTCTGATCTACGCAATATAGAGACCAAAAAGAATGAAAAAATCCATTTAGTATATCTGCTGCAAAAGTGAATACCGGGCCCGGCGTTACGGATTGGTCCGTGAGTCCATCCAATCTCCTCCTGCCCACTACCTCCCTCATGTGATCAGCTAGCTGCACAGCCATGGAGCTGGAGTTCGGCATGGTCTTCAGGACATTATCTTCAATGTAGCGCACATTGGCATACATTTTCAAACCTGAAAGACATAAGCTGTGTCCGAAATCGTCCACTCATTCACTCACTCACTATTCCCTATGTAGTGTAAATGAAATAGTGGACTATATAGGGAATGACCAAACGACATTTCGGACACTACACTGAAATTTTCTAAACGCCGTAGCGTCAGCAGATGAGCCGGTTATTCACATAAACAAACCGGGCATTTAGGAGGATAAATAGCAGATTTCGAAGCTGTTTACAGCCACTAAAAGACGTTAAAAAGCTACGCTATGAACGTTTTAAAGATACTCCAACGTTTATTTACATTTATGAATGAAGGCAGCGCCTAACAGCCTCCGTTCTCTTCTTCTTCTATGGAAAAACACCACCGCATTGCATTGTGGTATACGGGAGTACAGTCTTGTGTGCGTTATTATGGAACCCACATCAGTTCTAGGTAAACCCCGCCCCCGCTGCTCCGAAAGGCCTGGTGACGCAGTAAAACCCCGCCCACGCTGTGAGTGATGCAGCCAAACCCCACCCGTGTGTTTTGATAAGGCATTTGATCAATGCTGGTACAGACTTTAGCATCTGATACATTTGTTAGGTCGTTCATCTTTTCTGAAAGACATTTTTTCACCCTGCATGAGCGCTGCAGAACACACCTCCATTCTGAACGTTACCTTGACTTTTGTATTAGTACAAATTTAAAGTTAAGATGATGTGGGCTATAATATATTTGTGTGTCCCTCGGTAGCTGAAAAAAATACACTAACTCTGACTGCTGTAAAACAAATGATTATTTTTTCTGATTTTTTTTCATAATTAACTCTTTATTAATTAATAAGTAAATTAATCTCTTAAGTAACTTCTGCCCTCATCAAAACTAGTTAACATTTCCTAAAGAATAAAAAATGTAACCCTTAAATGGTCAATGTAAAACAGAAAGTCACTATTTTTTAAAAAAAAAAGAAGGAAAATTGCTCATTTTTATTATAAAACTGATAAAAAAAAAGAAGCTAAAAACAGTTACTAAATCTAACAGCTGTAAAAAATTTCTGCTCTAATGGAAACTCGTAAATGTTTCCTTTAGAATTAATATAAAATATATATATAAATAAATAAATTTTAACCCTTTAAGGGCCAATTTAAAACACAAAACCACTAATACTGAAAAAAAAACTGACTCATTTTTATTATTTTTTATTGTTATAATATTATAAAACATAATCAGAAACTGGATATCTCTTGCAGGGTATTATAGTCTTGAAAATATGAAATATCAGTCATATTGACTTTGACGCCTTTTAAGTTTTTAATGTGACCCCCCCCCCCCCCGTTTTCTTTACAGTTAAATTGATCGATGTACAGTCATTCATTGAAGCAGAAACATATGTACAGTAGACATATGCCATAATTAATATATTTATAAACACACACACACATATATATGTATATATATATATATATATATCATGTTACAGTATCAACTGGGTTGGTACTATATCTATATCTATCCAGATAGATAGATTCGTATCTATCTATCTATCTATCTATCTATCTATCTATCTATCTCTCTATCTCTCTATCTGTCTATCTATCTATCTATCTATCTATCTATCTATCTATCTATATATATATATATATATATATATATATATATATATATAGCCCACATCATCTTAACTTTAAATATATTTAACTTTAAATAAAAATACAAAAGTCAAGGTAACGTTCAGAATGGAGGTGTGTTCTGCAGCGCTCATGCAGGGTGAAAAAATGTCTTTCAGAAAAGATGAACGACCTAACAAATGTATCAGATGCTAAAGTCTGTACCAGCATTGATCAAATGCCTTATCAAAACACACGGGTGGGGTTTGGCTGCATCACTCACAGCGTGGGCGGGGTTTTACTGTGTCACCAGGCCTTTCGGAGCAGCGGGGGCGGGGTTTACCTAGAACTGATGTGGGTTCCATAATAACGCGTCTAGTGTACATCGCATGTACACTCAAATTTGCTGTGCATTGTGGGTATTTTGTCGTGCACTATATAGTGGATGAAATTAACTACTGAGAATTCGAACAACACTACAAAATGGCGAACACACTATAGTGCACCATATCTGTGATAGTGAGCGATTTCGAACACAGCTATAGAATAGACCAGTACTGTTTCTGCCACATCAAAGTTACTATGGGAGACAGGAAGAGAAAAATAACAATGAAGAAAGAGACAAAGAAACACAGACCGAGAGGGTGGAGGAGGCAGACCATTAACAAGTTTATAACCAGTTATGTTTTTGGTATACTGAAATTTAGGACTTCATTTATTGTTAGCCATAATATTACTGTTAAAATAAATGTAATAAATAAAGACATGGTATTTCCATGATATTTTAATACACCTGTACATTGGAAACAATAAGACTGATAGGTAGGCTACAATATAAGTAATAATTACGTTACTGCAACTGCATACATCTTGACAGCTCTACTCTCAGCTCCCATGTGTTCTCAATTATTTTCTGCCGACCTCCCCCCCAAGAAAACATTTTGTTCCCCCCCAACTCTGACACAACTATATATAGTACCATTTGTCTAAAAAATTTTTATAAGTATACCTCTGCATAACATAGTATCCTTATTAACATTAAAGAATACTAAAAAGAAAAAGAAAAATAGATCAACTTACTAAATAGAATGACTTTGTTAGAATTGTTTTTTGGTCTGTAACAGAAAAATATGAAAGTGCATCATTTTCCTGAAACTGAATAAAAATAAATAAATCGTTATTTAAGTTATAAACATTTTTTGACTAAACTAAACGAAAGTCTCCTAAAAACCAAGAGGACGAAACAGGGGCAAGGAACAGACATAGATTTAGAAGAATAGTTTTTTTTCTGAATATGGCAGTTTGCTCGTTTGTTTGGTCAGCTCTACATGACATTAAAAAAACAATCATAAATGCAAAACACATCAGCCTTTAGGGGTACCATCTTGGTGTACTTTTTTTTCCCAATGTTAATATCAAACCTTGAGAGGAAATATGACGAAGTGGACGTTGCGCTCGGCTTCACTCTGACCACGGTGGGAGATGAGGAAAGACCGGTGTGTTTACCATGTCTAAAAATGTTAGCAGGAGACGGCAGGAAGCCAAATAAAATAAGGCGGCTCTTACAGACGTTATACCCCAATCGCGCTGATAAGCTACTGGATTTTTTTCAGCGAAAACGTGCCGACTAATGCTTAACTGTAAAGCAATGTATAGTGTCTTTACTGAGTAAACACAGCGGTCTTTCCTCATCTCCCGTCAGTAGTCACAGTGAAGCCAACCGCTACGTACGCTTCGTCATATTTCCTCGACTTAGCACTCGGGAGACTTTCGTTTGTATCATTATCTCCACCTCTCACTGCCTTTTTTCACTCCTGTAACATCTTTTACCATGCTGTCTCGAATGGGATTGTTTACTGCTCTTGGTATTTCCTGCTATGTGCTGTGTCAGCGCATGCTCGGTGCATCTACACTGACAGTGATGGCGACACTGCCCCCTACTGAAGTGGATGTACATTTACACTTTATTCTAGTACGGCCTACAAACCATATTTCTCTGTGTTACATGCCTACACACCCCACCCTCACCCCCCGCATCACACCGCGCACTACTTGAGATGGACTGCTTTTTACTGACTTGTATCATCACAATGGACGTGCCCTGTAATTTTCTTCCTCCTGTAATGGCAAAAGCCATCGCGGTGTTAGCACCACAAGTTAACGCTAACTGCGGGAGCTAACACTGACATTCCTACTCTTCACGGTGAGTGAGAACGAAGGTTTAGCCCGGCAGATAGCCTAGTGGGCTCACGGGCTACTTATAGGCTTCTCGCTAACACTGACTCACATTGAATTGAATATCATAGGATTAATACTTAACACTTACCAGGCTTTCCTTCCGACGGTCGCAGTAAACCGTTGCAGCCGTTGGTTATCAGAAAGAGCTCTCGTAGCTCAACGTTGGTCAGAACGTTGCCATGACGACAGCGACTACTGTAACATGATTGGCTGGCGGTGACATTCCAAAAATATTGACGGAAAAAAATAAAATGAAAAATTCACTGCAGACGCACCTCGCCTTAAGAGGAGCAGTAGAAGTATTAACCAAATCAATCAGTATTTATTTATTTATTTATTTATTTAATTATTTATGGTCATTGTACAGTTAGGGGTTCATTTCAGCTAAGCATATCAGACAAAATCTGTGTTCTCCTTTGAAAAATAAAGTTGGTGTCTCCATAATGTATTCCATTAGTGTCCTAAATTCATCATTTGCCAAGCTTTTCTCTGAAAAAAAAAAAAAAAAACCTTTTAATTTCACTCACCAATGGTTTTGAGGTTGTGTGTTTATGGAATTGTATGAATTCAGAGCTTTGTAATGTTGATTCTGTGAGATCATGGAGCTTGGTTCTTTTTTCCACATAAATCCACCTGTCACTTAATTTACTACACCATGAAGTGACCACCAGACCACTGTATAGTGACCATTAGAATGGTATAGAAATGTCAGTAAGAACCATTAAGACTTCTGTGGGAACCATTAGACTCCAGTAGGAACCATTAGACTCCTCTAGAAACTATTAGACTCCTGTAGGAACTATCATTAGAAAAACAAACTGAACCATTAGGAAAACACAACTAGCCATTAGAAACCACTAGAAACCACCTGGGACCATTAGAAACCAATAGAATATTCCTAATGTTTTCTCAGACTTTTTTTAGCAGGTTTCAACATTTTCACTAAAAAAACATAATACCCTCTCAAAAAGAACATTCAGAACACTTTAAGTAGTAATTTCACTGTAGTCAGAGTTAAATTGTGCCCTGTGTTGGTGTTATTCGACAGAGTTGATTGTATCAGTGTTAATTTTACACTCTCGATAAATAACTAAGCTCAATCTCCACTTACACACATCACTCTAAGACACAGATTGCACCATGAGCCAGGTTAGGAGGTCTGACCCTCACAAACAAAAAGTGTAATAATAATCATATCAGAAGTCTCTGTCAGGAAACACTAATTTTCTCCGCTAAGTCTTTCTGGGAAGCAAAAATCCAAAATATTTTTGCGCAGCAACTGTGTGCGCCGCCCATTAATTGGGCGGCGCACACAGTTGCTGCGGCTCAGTGCTCTCCTGTTCGGTGCTGTGTATGTTTGTTGTTGTTCATCTTTAGTATGACTTGTTGTCGAGCAAAAACCTACAGCCGGCAGGATCTCCTTATGATAGGAACTTGCTACAAACAGAGTGTTACAGCCGAGTTTCACCGCGTACACAACACACCGGTGGATATCGCAAGGAGCCCAGGCTCCCCATGGTACACCATCCCCATCGGGAGGAGGCCAAGGCGGCGCGGGGAGAGGAGGCAGAAGCGCGGCTGCAGGGCCGGCGCGCTAGTCAGGCTACGGAGGCAGCCGCTAAAACCACCGCTTCCCAGCATGTTTCTCACCAATGCCAGATCCCTCGCTAATAAAATGGATCGACTAAGGCTACAGACTTCAGCAAATAAGACCGTGAAGGACTGCTGCATCCTGTTGATTACGGAGACTTGGCTTCATCCACTCATATCGGACTCAGCTATCGAGTTAGCAGGCTACACCGCACAGTGTCATGACAGGACAGAGAATGCCGGTAAGAAAAGAGGGGGGGGACTCTGTATGTACGTCAATAACAACTGGTGTACGAATACAGAGATTGTAGACCGTCACTGCTGCCTGAACCTGGAATATATGACTGTGAAATGCAGGCCATTATCTACCCCGAGAGTTTACTGTTGTCATGACGACTGTTGTTTACATTCCACCGGAAGCTAATGCTAACTTGACTATCGAGCTGTTACATGGCAGCATAAACAGCCAAATGAGCAGACATCCTGACTCAGTGTACATCGTAGCAGGGGATTTTAATCATGCAGACTTGAAAGCAGCACTCCCTAAATTCCATCAGCATGTTAAATGTGCTACTAGAGGAGCTAACACACTGGACAAAGTCTATACCAACATCAAGCTTGGCTACAGGGCAAAACAATACCCACACCTGGGCAAGTCTGATCATATGTCCCTGCTTTTGATCCCTGCATATGCTCCCCTCAGGAAAACCACTCCCACCATCACTAAAACTGTTAAAACTTGGCCTGATGATGCCTCACAGCAGTTACAGGACTGCTTTGATAGGACTAACTGGGACGTTTTTGAACATCAGGACCTGGATGTGTTCACAGACAGTGATCTGTGTTATATCAAATACTGCACAGAAAATGTCACAGTGGAGAAACGCATTCAGGTCTACCCCAACCAGAAGCCCTGGATGACCCGGGAGGTCCAGCGGCTGCTCAAAGTGAGGAACATCGCCTTCAGGTCTGCGGACAGGGCTCAGTATAACACAGCCCGAACCAACCTGAGGAGAGGCATCAGGAGGGCCAAGTCTGACTATAGGAGGAAGATAGAGCACCATCTGGACAGTAACAACAGCAGGCAGGTGTGACAGGGAGTCCAGCATCTCACCAACTACAGGACTACCATCGGAGCTGTTGAGGGTGACCCCTCATTGGCAGAGGAGCTAAACATCTTCTTTGCCCGTTTCGAGGCGGAGCCACCTGAGGCAGCCATTTCACATCCTGCGGTCTACAGCAGCTTCACCTTCACAGTCTCGGAGCATGAGGTGAGGCGCACGCTGCGGGTCATCAACCCGAGGAAGGCTGCGGGCCCCGACGGTGTCACAGGACGTGTACTGAAGGACTGCACAGACCAGCTGGCTGGGGTCTTTACCAGGATCTTCAACCAGTCCCTCATCCATTCCACTGTCCCACTCTGTCTGAAATCCTCCATCATAGTCCCTCTGCCCAAAAAACGCCACATCTCCAGTCTAAATGATTACCGGCCAGTCGCCCTCACCCCAGTGGTGATGAAGTGTTTTGAAAAGCTGGTCCGGGGTCATATTACATCACTCCTGCCCCATGGCTTTGATCCCCACCAGTTTGCTTACAGGGCAAACAGATCCACAGAGGACGCCATAGCCACAGCTCTCCACGCTGCTCTGTCCCACCTTGAGAAGCCAGGGAGTTATGTGAGGATGCTCTTTGTGGACTTTAGCTCTGCATTTAATACATCCTTCCTCACAGACTGGTGGACATACTGGGGGACCTGGGGTTTCCACACAACACCTGCATGTGGATTAAGAACTTTTTGTCCTGTCACAGCCAGAGGGTGAGAGTGGGCCGTCACACATCCACCTCCCTCAGCCTCAGTACCTGCTCCCCACAGGGCTGTGTACTGAGCCCGCTGCTGTTCACTCTGTACACACACAACTGGACCCCCGCTCACCAAAGCAACACCATGGTGAAGTTTGCAGGCAACACCACAGTAGTAGGGCTCATCTCTGAGGGAGACGAGTCCTCCTACAGGGATGAGGTGGTGCAGCTGACTGAGTGGTGCAGAGAGAACAACCTGCTTCTAAACACAGCGAAAACCAAGGAACTTGTCATCGACTACAGGAAGAAAGTAACGGACATTCCACCTCTGTTCATAGATGGGGACTGTGTGGAGAGGGTGGGCTCTTTTCGTTTCCTGGGAGTCCACATCGAGGAGGGCTTGACCTGGAGCGAAAACACCTCTGAGCTGCTGAAAAAGGCCCTGCAGAGGCTCTACTTCCTGAGGGTACTCAGGGGGAATAACATCACACAGCGGCTGCTGGTGTCCTTTTATCGGTGCTCCATAGAGAGCGTACTAACGTACTGCATATGTGTGTGGCACACCAGCTTTACAGTAGAACAGAGGAAAAATCATAAATACAGCACAGAAGATCGTTGGCTGCCCTCTCCCCTCACTGGAAGAGTTGCACAGAGCCCGCTCTTCCAACAAAACACAGAACATTCTAAAAGACACTTCCCACCCCGGACACTCCCTGTTCAAACTGTTACCGTCAGGCAGACGATACGAATCTCTGAGGTCAGGGACCAAGAGATTCAGCAACAGCTTTTATCCTAATGCGGTGGTTATACTAAACGCTGCTATGAGATCTATGAGATGAAATGCTGCTTTCATGTCTTTCTGGCTGGAATTACTCGATTAATTTGTGCAATATATGTATGTGCAATGGGGTCATGTGCAATACATATTAAGTGAATTAGGGGTCTGTGCAACAACAACAAGTCTGTTTTACGTATGTATTGGTTTTAGATTTTAGATTTTAGCTTTGACTGTCTTTTTCTTTTTAGCTTCATGTGTTTTGAGTGACTGATGCACTGATTGGTTGGCACTTTTAATTTCATTGTACATGTGACAATGACAATAAAGATCTATCTAAGATTCAGATTCAGTGATTTAGGTGAAATGTGTGTATTCTGTAAATCTGAGCCTGAAACTGTGATCCACTTGTTCTTTGAATGTCCTTGTGTAAAGTTGCTTTGGGTAGATGTTGAAGCAGCTAGTAAGGTGACCTTAGCTGGTGGGCTGACCAGCTAAGTCCAGCTAGTAAGCTGACCTGAGCTGGTCAGTCCACCAGCTAAGTCCAGCTCACTAGCTGGTCTGTCCAGCAAAGACCAGTTATGTCCAGCTAAGACCAGCTAAGACCAGCTAAGACCAGCTACCAGCTTAAGCTGGATCTAGCTGGAATTTTCAGGAGGGGGTGACTCTGTAGAGCAGCTGGGCCTGGCTGTTGCTGCTGTGGTGGACAGGTTGCCCTTTGGGAGACTCTGAGACTCTTTATTTTCCCTTGGCAAGTGGCTGTTTCCTGCCTTTTGGTGTGTCCGTGGTTCCCTGCTGCAATCTTACAGTTTCCTTCCCCACTCTAGTTGATCGGAGCAGCGAGCCCTTCATGAAGTTCTGCCCTTTCGGCCTTGGACCCACGGCTGACGCTGTTGTTCTGATGTTCAGACTCTGCTCTACGCTGTTTGATTCACACCACCCACTGGAACACAAACTGGGGGTAATCCATATTCTAAAACACAGAGCACAAAATATAACTCCTTTGTAACCGCAAAGGAGAAGGGGCACTCGTTTGATGATCACAAGGTGGCATTCTAGCCAGAGAGGACAGATGGTTTGAGAGAGGGGTAAAAGAAGCCATTCATGTCAAACTAGAACGGTCCTCTTTGAACAGAGGAGGAGGCCTCAGATACCACTTGTCTTCCACCTACAATGCTGTCTTTAGAACCCTCCCTAGTAGGTGCTGCGATCTTTCACACCTTCAGTCAGGTGACCCTAGCGACTCTCATAAGAGGGCCAGGGGGGAACGACCGCCCAGCAAGGCTAATGACTCACATTAAAACTTAATGAGTCTTTGGTTTCGGGTCACATAACGACTTGTTTTTCTTTGCCACCAGCCTCCTGGTGTATAAATATCTCGTTCTCCCCACCAGACTCTTAAGAACTGAAGAAGCTTCTTGAACGAGAGGCAAAACGTCTTCTACTCACACGAGGTTGGTCCAGTTGACACGATTTATGCTTGTTTGAGAATAATGGATAAATAATACAGTTCCAAATTCTTTTTACATACATGGCAGCGCAGCAACATTCCATATATATCCTAAAATTGGGTTTAGATTCAAGGTGTATATATAAATAAAGGTTCCATTATTTATGTATCACTGAAATAAAGTGTATCACAATAAGATGATTAAATTAAATATTAATAATAATAATAATAAAATCAATAAATAAAACAACCAAAAAAAGACAAATATATATAGGCAACATACAAAGAAAAGGGGAAGAGATAAAAATTAAAATTAAAAATAAATAGATACAAATAAATATGAATAAAATAAATATTCTGTTTCATTTATAGCTTAAATATGAATTAATTGCATGATATAGAAAGCCAATCTAGTTACTTATTTATTTATTTGTATTTAAACATGCAAGGATTGATCAAATGCACAAACAACAGTGAGTAAACAATGACAAAAATATAAATACCATCACAATACACTGAGAGTAAAAATAAATCACAGTATCATGAAGACTTGCATAGATGGTGAACACAATTAAAAACTAACTGAACTGGACGATTCTGGTAATATGATTGGAATTATTTACATTCGTACAAACTGTTAACCTGACATGCCAGATGGAAAGTTTCATATGTCCGCCACGGAAATATTTCACAAGTCCATCTGGGTAGCTGCTCTTCTGATAAGCTTTCAGAGGCGGGACCTTCA
This sequence comes from Scarus forsteni, assembly GCA_036419115.1. Classification (NCBI taxonomy): domain Eukaryota; kingdom Metazoa; phylum Chordata; class Actinopteri; order Labriformes; family Labridae; genus Scarus; species Scarus forsteni. Next base: position 400,352 of record JAZDUH010000264.1, read on the forward strand.
AAACAATCAGTCGCTGGCGATTGGACGACCGTTTGAACCAAAGAAGAAGAAGATTGGACAACTGTTCTGATTGACACACTCACCACAGGCCAATCCACATCAAGCCCCGATATGACGTAGCTTATGTGCGGAGCGGCGAAAGTTAGCCGTTAGCCGCTAACTTAGCTGCTAACAGCTAACGGCCTTATACTATCCTCTTACACTGAAAATAAACTTCTGAGGAGGGCAGATTTTGCCAAGTTTTACCAAGTATCTATGACAGGAGTCACTACCCGATCCGTACGTATTTCTATGTATGAATCCATCGCGTATATATCAATATCTTTTTTTTATACACATCACGGTTCGATAGGAAGTGACGCAGTTTTCACGCATGCGCAGTACAAATCGGGTAACCCGTCTGCTGAGCGTCCGCCTTCTCGTCACTTCCGCTCTTCCGCAGCTCCGCCTCTGTTCCCTGATTGGGCGTTGAAATTTTAGCCGCGTGAATCCACTGGACTACGGTGCGCTACAAGATGGGGATCCGCAGGACTTCAGGAACTGAATCAGGCAGATCCCCATCTGCTATGCAAGGTTATCAAACTGTTACATCTTGACCAAATTACTTCTTTATTTAGTGTCTTTTTAGGATTCATCTCACAAGTTCTCTGATTTTAATGTGGTCATTTATTCCAGTTGAATAACTGAACATGGACCACAGAAAGCTAAGGAGAATTTTTTTCTCAGGAGATTAGAAATAAAATTATAGACAAGCATGTTAAAGGTAAAGGCTATAAGACCATCTCCAAGCAGCTTGATGTTTCTGTGAATACAGCTGCACAGATTATTCAGAAGTTTAAGGTCCACAGGACTGTAGCCAACCTCCCTGGACGTGGCTGCAGGAGGAAAACTGATGACAAACTGAAGAGACGGATAATACGAATGGAAACCAAAGAGCCCAGAACAACTTCAAAGAGATTAGAGGAGAACTCCAAGGTCAAGGAACATCAGAATCAGATTGCGACATCAGTCAGTGTTTGAGCTCAAGTGGACTTCATGAAAGATGACCACTGCAATCTCCTGATTGCAGTGGTCATCTTTCATTCATCTTTTCATTTTTTAATTTTCACAAATTTTTTTTTACTCTTACTTTTGTAAGTTTCAATTTCTTTTAGCGACCATTGTGGGTTTTTCTTTCTTGAATGTAAGGGTACCAACAATTGTGTCCACGTGTACCTCTCATTCTTTTTACAGTCACACAGAGATAACTGTAGCGGTCCCCTTATTAATTATTCCAATGAGGGGAGGGCTCCTGAGTTCTTCCTCCAATTACTATTTAGTTACTACTTCAGCTCCATACCAACTCACACCAAATGTTTACTCTGTAATTAATACACAACAACTTAGATTCTCAGCATGATTCTCAGTGATTTAGTTAGAAATCAGTTCATAACCAAAGTAATGATTACACAATAACTTAGATTTTCAGTATAATTCTCGTCTCAATCATTTCGTCAGAGATCAGTTCATAATTATGAATTAAATTAAAAATAATATTTAGTTGTAAATTCATGAAGTAAATGCAAACGAAAATTGTCCCGCTTATTTCATAGATATTGTCCTTATTTGTAATTAAAAAAAGAATTCATGATGTGTACTCGTGGGCCCACATACACCATAAACCAGTCTCCTAAAGCCGGCTAACCCCCCAAAATAATAAACGATGCAGGCCCGGTTTGTCGCTTGTGTACGTGGTGACCAAAACGGAATGGCCACTTCGCTCCTCCGTGAGCAACACAAAAAATAAAGTTTGCCTTACTGAATGGTCCAGAGTACTTCTCCACAGCTAACGGGTACCGGTCCAGCTGATGCGCCAGGGTATGGCCGACAATCCGGACTCCGTCCTCTCGTCCCGCACCCCGAAGGTCCCACAGCTCCACAGCTCGTCTCTGGCCGAAACACCTCATTCACTCTGGATGAACCCGGCGGACACCAACACCTGCAGTCTCGCTGATTAAGTTAAACTGTTCACACGGGTGTCCACTTAGCGAGAGTAGCCGCTGCGCACCGGGAAGTCGCTGAACTTCTCAGTCGATTTCTTTTCCCACTCCGCTGCATGCAGGTTGTCACTCTTTCACGGACTGTTGTTTTAACAATCTTTTAGATACAACACTGACACAGGATTGTGCACCGCTAACTGCCAATACAGACTGTCTCTGAATCGTTCAATGCTCTCGCCCTCCCCATAGCTCATTAAGTCCGTCCCTTTATCTCTTCCGGGCGGAAACACACCTTTGTCACCTGCTCCCACAGAATATAACATCCGACATAGGGTCAACATACAATGCTTAATTTGTCAATACATCCAACCACAAATAATATTTACAGAATTACATAATATAATAACCCAGTTCAATTAACACAAAGATTGCCCCCTTAACTGCACAATTACTGTTTTTAACATCTACCATCAAAAAGTTGTTAGATTATGTATGGCCTGACTTACATAATGTGTCATCTTACTGACTGGGTTACATAACACACACATGCACATGGAAGACCGTTCAAACTCCACACAGTAAGGCCCTGTCGAACCACTGACCGAGCTGTCAGGCATGTGCACAACTTGCTGTACCACAGTCCCACCAGGTCCTGATAAATGATTTAAATGTGTTATATAAAAACTTTTAAGATGAATGTTTTTTTTACATCTCAAAATGCAAAGCTACAGCACTTTTACTCATTTAACTCTCAACAAAAAAATAACGAGGTACCACAAACATTCCACCAAATGCTAAAATATTGAGTGAAAATGCTCAAATATTTCACCACCTGTGTAAATAAAGATATTACACAGCAAAAGCACTCTCTGCAGTCACTTAAGGAGGCACAAGTGATCAACTACTTGATCATATGAATAGCTTATCTGCAAATTACATTAAATGGTCATTCAGTTCCAAGGGCAATCAAGACGTGTCTACATTAGCATTTTTAGTATTTTTATGAGCTTTTATTGTTTTTTTATTGACAAAGGAGTTCATCATTGACTTCAGGAGGAACCGTCCAGAGTCCAGAGCCAACGCCGTCCATGGGGGAAATGTGGAAATTGGACTCTTACAAATATCTTTGATTAGTTTGATTCTGAACTTATATTATGGGAACAGTAATCAAACTAATAATTTAACATGCTCAATAAAAACATTCATTTGTAGTGAATGAACTCCTGTAATGTCTCCAGGATGATTAAATGTAGTTTTTTCATGTTATGATCTTTTTCTTTATCAGTTGGTTTAATGGCCAGAAGCAGTCTGAACTATATTGTGAAAACATGTTCCAAGATTTTTTGATCAAAGTGGTTGTATTTACAATTTCTTACTATTACTTTTTTATTCATGTACATGATTACATGAAAAAAAAGCTGAATTTTTATATTGTGATGAGGGCATTTATGTTTTATTTCAGAGTTTTTGGATTTATTTATAATTTTTT